>VDFB02193867.1:84511725-84678210 GCA_007258455.2 Sequoia sempervirens | reverse complement strand
ACATATATTAAAACTAATCAAAATATTAAAAAAATATATATTTAGATTCACCACTCTAAGCTCTATAAAAGGGTATTTTTATTTTTCTTTTTAAAATCATTTTGACTAAAGAAATACTTAGTTGAAGTTGAAAGTTTCAAAAAATTATGAAAAAGCTAAGTTGGCTACCAACTAAGATGCCACATAGACAGTTTTAGTAACAAGGGTTTTGATCGAAAACCCGCACATAAAATGAGCCACATTTCAAAACAGAAAAGAGAAAAATTCAAACTTTTTGGTTTTGGGCGAAAGTAGTTCGCTCAAAACTCTATGAGCCACGTATAGGCCACGCAGTTGTGGGCGAAACTAGTTTGACCGAAATTGTTTAGGTCGAAATTGATTCACTCGGAACTATTTAGTTGGTCGAAAGTGTGACACAACTTTGTACTTTTACACATCTATAGCAGCTAAATTGTTAGGAATTTGAAGATGATGTAAACTAGTGATTTGTAAAATTTTATTTGTAGATTCTAAATGTATTTTTAAAGAAAAAAATGAGATTAAATTGTAATTTATTTTGCATCTCCTTTGATAACGTTTTTAATAGTAAACAACATTTTTAAAAAGTGTTGTGTATTACATCATGCATAACTTTTTTCTACAAAGGATAAAATTCTGTTTCTTTTGAATTTAGGTTGGTAACACCGATATCTAGTGTTTGAATTTGGTTTCATAAAGTTTTGTTGAATATTTTTCTTTTATTTAAGTTTTGAAGTCAAACCAATTATAATTTAGACATAGGTGTATTATGTTGTGCATTACTTGTTTTGTATGTATCAAAATTCAATTTTTTTTGTTAGAACAAGGACATCAATACCTAGTGCATAGATATTTTTCAGAATTTTTTTCACTAATTCACTATTTTTCCACGAGTAGAACAAAGAACTTGATGTTCGGTGAAAAACCTATGTTCAATAAAACTAAAAAAAAATCATAATAAAACCAAAATGTATTTAAATTATAGTTGTTGGAAAGCTCGTTTCAAGCACTACGATCTTGCAACTTGGTTTATCAAGTTGGTTCCATTAGATCTTCAACTCGAGCTTTGAAAACTAAAAAAGTGCAAAAATTTGCAAGGGAAGGGTGGAAGGTGAAAATTTAGGGTGTTCATTCAAAGACCCCTTCGAACAAGGACCCCTTCAAACGAAGGAACCTTCAAATGAAGAGGAGCCCCTTTGTTCGAAGGTGCCTTCAAATGAAGACCCTTAGATGGCACACACAATGTGACCATTGACCACCTTTGAATGAACATTTTTAAATAAAAAAAATTAACGATCGACCTTCATTCGAAGGCCTAGCTAACCTTTTATTTTCTATTTTTTAGGAAGTTGTTTTTTCTTAATTAATATTAGCAGTTGTTTTTTCCTTTTTTTCTAAGTTTCCATAGTCCATGATAAATCAATTGCTAAATTTTCGGATTAAAACTGTGATTTTTTTAAATCATTTCAATCCATAAATTTAACAATTGTTTTTTCTTCTTTTTTTTGTAAATAAATACATAAGCAAGATAATTTTTTATTTTTATTCTACAAGGCAAACTTTGGAGAAGAATATATTTAAGAGAGGAATTGTCAAGCGATATTTTACAAAGGAGATGGGAAATAGAAGGACAAGATAAAATAAGAGTGCACGAAAGCATTCAATAGAAGAGGCACAAAGATTACGTGAAGAAATCTTGTAAAAATATTATAGATAAAAACAAGGTATGCATCTTTTCTTTTCTATTTTTAGTATTTCAATTTGGGAGCACTAAAAAAATCTAGATTTACATCATCATATCTGAGGGATCTAACATATGCATGTCTAAATACTCATGTATTTGATCATTTTTACAACCATAAAACTAATCCTTAAAGATAAATAATTAAAATCAACTTAGGATAGTTAAATAAACTTGTTAATTCTTTTATAAACTATTTTAGTACTATTTTTTTTCTTTAAAGACAACTAATTTTATGATGTCAAAACTATGCCCATGCATTCCACAGTCACTAAAATTGAATAATTGGACTTAGTGATAAACTAGATCCATTTACAGATCACACACCCCCATTTTGAAGGATTTTGGTCTTAAAAAATATTTTACTTTTGAAAATTATAAAAGTTTCTCTCTCCATCTCAAAAACTTCCCTTTTCATATGTTTGAAAGAAGATTTCCTCACATCTCCTTGTACATTCTTTGAGATGATTATTTTTGCACTAAGGTGCTTTAAGATATAATTTACCAAATTCCATATGAATCAATTCCATTAGGAAAATACCAATAGTTAAGCACCTAAATACCCATCAAAACATTTATACTATAGAAATGATTATTGACACCCACAACTGGTAATTGCAATGTCATGCCCAATTTTTTTCCCTACTAAAGTGCAACACAACTTTCTTTTTGTGATTAAATAATAACACAACCACCAAAAAAACAACTCAATCACACAAAACACAATACTACCATTCAAAGACTACTTATGTGCACAAAAATATTGTGAGAATAAGAAGGATACACATTTGGTGTGTGATAGACCAACTTCACTCCCTACCCATGTTGAACACCTTTTAAACCTAATTATCTAAACAAAACCCCTTAAGGGAAGTACATTTATGGATTAGCCTCCCAAGACACTTGTAAGACTTATTGAGCACTCCAACTTTCAAGTCTAACTATGAAAGAATGGTTCATATAATTATCCCTAGTTGAAATTTTAAAGCTTGCAATAAATTAACTCATTTTCAACCCTTAAAGTTATCGTAACTAAGAATAATTTAATTACTTACTAATTGTAGTAGGAGCTTAATTTATATGATATACACTGATTAGTTGATGATATTTAAATCATTATCAAATTTTTGAATAAATGAATTTCCATAGGAAACAATTAACTAGTCATTCTTAATTTAAGTAATTGTTTTCTCTTTCTTTTTAAATTTATTACAAAATGAAGAGATCAGTAATTAAAATTTACACTCACCATTTTAGAGTTTATAAAAGAATTAACAAGATTATTTAAATATCCTAAGTTTATTTATACATTTTTAAAAATTGAGAATAATTAATCTAAGATATCTAGATCTCTGCCTCTCATAGATCATCTCTCTTAATATGTCGAGCTCTCCCTCTATCTAGATCTCTATCTCTCTCTAGAAGAGCCTCTCTATCCCTCCCTTGAGATGCATTTTTAAAATATTCATCTATTTACTAAGGATTTATAAATATGATCTCTTAATTATTTTTTTCACAATCATAAGTCAAGTAACAATTGTTTGAATATGGCCTCATGACTTGGTGTACCTTGGCTAGTAAAGATATACTAGCCTATTGACTTGCAATAATATAAAAGTGGGGTACATATGTTAATTAAATACATGTATACAATCAAATGATATAATGTAGGTCTCAAAAAATTTCCTTTGGCCATGTTGATCATTTTATCTTGCCCCTTTGTAATGAATCATAGATGTTACCTCATGTTTATAATCTTAAGACATGTGGGTGATATCTAAATGAATAATTTCTTATATACATTTGTACAATATAGACCTATAGTATTTTCTTTATTATTCCCCAAGGAAAAATACTATGTGTAGGATTAAATGGTAGACTTGGAGATTATCTAAAACTTTAGTTAAGCTCATTAAACCTATAGGGCCATAAACCTTGTTTTGATTTTGTTGAGCTATTATCTTGTCTTATTTTAGTAGTCTAGGTTTCACATCAACATTTTTAGTCTACATAGCCCAAGTTTTCACTATATTATTTTTCCAAGGTATTGACATATGTGAACTCATGTGGAATGATATTGTAAAAGAACATATTAAATTATTCTTCACGTGCATTGATGATATAAATGGGGTGTACAAATTTAATTTTATTCATGTTTGAGCATTTTAATTACCATAAAGTACATTTAATGCCTATGTGTCAACTTATTATGATCCTTCACCTATCAATTGATCTATTAATTTAGGAAATTTAATTCCCTACCTTTTTCTAACTTGGCTATGGATTCTCTAGTGACTGAGGAAAGAAAATAATAAATATTTGGCACAATATCAGTAGGACCAACCCATCTTAATCATGGGTATTCTCCATAGGATCAATATCATAGAAATTAACAAATGAGGTCCCTCTCTCCCTACATATCTCTCTCCCCGTACCTTTCACACTCTCCATCCCTCCTTCCCTAGATCTAAGTTATTTTTCTCACCTCTAGGTCTATCCCTCTCTATATTCCTATACAACGAACTTGAATATTACATCCTATATGCATTTATTAGTTATTATGTATGTACATTATTTTTAGTAATTTGTTATGGGGGCTCTTAAAAATATATTGACAAGTAGTTAAATATTCTAAATTATCTTCTATATATATGTTTTTTGTGTGTAGGGGCTCAACATACAAAAACTGAAGTAGAAGTCGAGCCAAATTTAGATACTAGAGAAAATTGGGTTGAAGAACACATAATTTATGTTAGGGAGGAGGCCCAAGTGCAAGCAATGGATGTTGGATATGGGTTAGGATTGCTTTCTTCTACCATCATGGATGAGCATATGAATCTAGCTAAAGAGGTGAAGAGAAAAATTTCTTCTAGAAATTTAGATCATTTACTTGAAATGGATATGGAGAAATTGAAATTTTATGTTGAACAACCTAGACATACTACTAGGAGGTCAATAAATAAAATTGCATTGTATCATAGGGTTTTATTTGCATACTATAGATTATTGAAGGATCACATGCCTAATTCAACATTTAAGTGTTTTCTTGAACACTAAGAATAGATCATAATGGAAGATAAAACAAACCCCTAGGGTTTTAGTAGACATTAAACAAATCATCAATGTGATTTTAGAAACATAGTGCAAGGAACTATTTTGATAGTTTTATGAATTCATGGTTCAAATTGGAGCAACATTATCACATCTTGACTAGCAAGATTCAACACATAGGAGAAAGATAGGAAAATAAGTAGAACAAAGGAGAAATTTTCTACCCCTGTCAACCTTCATCCATCATGGAATTGTGTTCACCTGTCAACCTTTGTTCACCAAGGCTTCATTGTTCAGAGGTTCATTTTCCCCTTTAGTTGTGTTGTTGAAACTGGTAGTATACCTATTATTTAAGAGTTTTAATCTCTTTAAAAAGAATTCCTTCATTCAAAGGTCCCCTTTGAATGAAGGCATTATTTATTAAAAAATATTTCATTAAAAAGACCTTCAAATGAAGGTTATGAGGAGAGAGGCTTAGTTTGAAGGGTCCCCTTCGAACGAAGGGGTTTATTTTTAAACAAAGCCTCTTCTTTTGAAGGTATTTGCAAAAATTTTTGGGCCACCTACAATTTTTGTTCATCTACTAGTTTGTAACCCACTATTGTGGGTTCACCCACCTTAGAGAAGTGAAGGTGTAGAGAATTGAAGGTGTAGAGTGGGTTATCCTTTCCTCTCGATTGTTTGATAATATTCCCTTTCATATATGGATTATGCCTCACGTACCCTTGTGGTATACAAAGGATACCCATAGTTGAGATTGTAAATCCTAGTTCAAAATGTTCAGCTATCTTTTCTTGCAGTGATTTGTCCTACAAGGATTGGTAAACCCACTTGAGTAGGATTGTTCATGTGTCATGTGTCATGTGTCATGTGTGTTTAAATGTTTAAAAACGCTCTCATCACTTGAAACCAAAAGGGGACACAAATACAAATTGAGCCATAGGAAAATTGTATTTTGCATCATATTTTTATGTGTTTTTAATCTTTGAACAAATTACAAAAACTCAAAAATCATAAAAATAAAAATATTTCAAAATAAAATAAAAAAAAGCAAATCTATTATCTCCATCTCCTTAAATTTAAATTTATTAATATGTTTTATGCACCTTTATATATTAAAAAATTAAACAGTCAGTTTTTATATCTCTTCTTAAAATAAAGTGTTCGAAACAAAATTACATTACTTAAAACCACTTTTGGGGACCATAACAACACTTTTAACATGTCTTGCAATGAAAACATATTACATAATTATTTCATTGGATTATCCTTGACAATATTTGGAGAAGAATAAAGCTTTTTGGGGCTTGTCATATCATTACAAAATTTATCAAAATTCTAATCTAGATCTGCTATCTATTATCTCTATGATCATCAATTAGTATCTATTTTCTTGGACTTATAATTCTAGTTCAAGTAGACATTATCAATCTTGATATCGATCATTTTTCTTGGACTCACAAGTCTACTTTAAGTAGATTAATATCATTATCAAACAATATCGGTTTTCTTGGACTCACAATTCTAGTTCAAGTAAACAATATCTTTTAGTATGGAGATCTAGCTTAACTTTGATCTATTTTGGTTTTGTACAAGTATCAAATTGTTGGAAATAATTCCTATCATTTCCAAGGTCTTGCATTATATATAGTGTCAATTATAAGATCATAATATAAGAAAATCATGGAATATCACCAAACAAAAGCAACCATGCAAACACCCATAAGGAGACCCAATATGAAGTGGGGATGTCTTCAAAACAACCACCTCAAGGTGCATCTAAAACTCCCATACCATCATCTTCATGGACCATTCATATTGATTAAGATATTAATCAAGACATAACATTATAATAAGTACAAGAATTTGAAAAAGACCCTAAAGTAATGGGAGTTCTATATTTTATGTTTGATGCAAATCTTGATCATTACCTTCAAATGTTAATTCAAAAATGTGCTAAGTTACCTCATAATTTGGACACCCAAAATCCACCACAAAACCTTACAAATACAATTATGGAAACTTTTCCTCAACTTGAACCATATAAGGTTTAATGGCACTCCTATCAAGAGACACATGATCATTTTACACCTAATGTTGGCCACTTTTCCTCAACCCAAGCCATTGAAGGTTTAGTGACACTCCTATCAAGAGACATGTGATCATTTTACACCTAATATATCTCATGCAATGGCACATTCCATTCCACACGACACCAATCTATTTCAAAAAATACACCATTTCCTCAATATTTATATATACCACAACCAACATATGCTCAAATTCCCACAACTTCACCATATATATCCCATCATTCTATCTATCAACAGCCCCAAACCCTTCCAATGTTACCCCAAATAAATGTGCCACCTACCCAATATTATATCCCATATATTCATGTTATTACCTCCATTCTTACAACTAATCCTCCTATCTCATACATCCCTCAACCACCTACATTCAATATTTCCATAAAAACATATACCCTAAAAAATCCTCCATCTTTTTCTACACACACATCTCCCAATGTATCTACTTATGCACCCACAAATAACTTGGCATCATAAATTCAATATTTTAAACAAGATATAACAAATCTAAAAATGGGTCACACTAAGAAGAGCCATACATTGGAAGACATATGTGTTGGCAAGAGAAATGGGGACAATACAATCCAAAGATCTATACCCTATTATTCATTGAGTAGTCTGTTTATACCCTGGAGGATACAGTAAGAGAAATAAGCATATATGGTAGGAAGCTATAAGGCATACATGACATACAATATCATACTAACTAAAAAAAATTCTCATATATCCACATCACACATATTTCCCTTATAACTCTTTTTTGTATATATATTATATTATATCATACACAAAAGGGTAGGTTTAGTCTCTGCTCTAGTAGTATGTTATCTTTACCTTATCATTACATCCTATTACATCACAACACTAGCCTATATCTCTATCTATTACATATGGCATATATACACACACATTCCCTTGAAGGGAAATGACTCCTACTAGTGGCTTAATGTCTTCTCTCGGTACCACAATCTTCTTCTGGTATTCTTGTGGTATATTATGTTTCTGCCCTTGGCCTGCTAACATCATGTCTCCTTTTAAAATGGTGTCTTGTCCTCAAGACATGTTGCTCAATTAGGCAAGATATTCTGATATTTTATTTTTAGTTTAGCCAATGTGGCGGTCCAATGCATTTGCACCTAGAGGAGTGTGCCTATCTATGCTTGTATTTGTGCCAATGTATGCTTCACCTCTTGGGGAGTGGTTGGGATGGTGATGTTGGTTATCTTCTTTGCTTCCTTCAAAATCAACTAGAGGAATCTCAACTCATTATTGTCTATCCGTTAGCTATTGCAATTGTTCCTTGACCAGTTCTCGTTGGGTATGGAGTTGTTGGAGTTGAATATGTAGATATCCTATTTTGTCTCTTGTCACTCTAGTTGGGTATTGTAAGGGGTTGTAGCTCATTTGTGCTATTCTGATCCTTCATCTATGTGATTTGGTTTTGGAGGTTCCTTGTTGTATTGGGCCACTATAAGCAAAAGTGATATAATACTCTGGTGGCCTTGATGTTTTCCTTAGTCTATTTAATTTGTAGCTCCAATTGAGTTTATGTGATAGCACATCTCTTGATGAATTGTTGAGTGTTTTACTTAGTCAGTTAATCTTGGGCCCCCTTCCTTATGTTGTCTTTTTGGGATGTCAGGTCTATTTATATGTGGGTAACCAATTGTTGCAGTTGGTGAGACAAGGGGAGGGATTGATCCCTAGAAAAATGTGGAATACCTTTTTGGAGTGCATCTATGGCCTCCTACAATTGTTTCATTTGTTGCAAATGTTCTTGGAGAAGTTCTTCTCTGGCGGTGGTATGAAAAATGTCCTCTAATTGTATTTTATGATGGGTGACATTCCAGAGAGATTCACTTGAGAACCCACCAATGGTACTTGGAGCAATTATGGGGTTGGTTCCAGTTGGATTTGTTTTTGTTGAGCTAGGAAATTTTTGATAGCAAAGATAGTATTCAATGGAGTGGATACCTCTCTAGAGTTGTCCTTCGTCTTTTATTTTTCCTCTCTAGATTCTTTTATATTATCTTCTGGTTTCTCTATCCGCTCTTCTGTTGTGGCTCTGATTTCTTGAGGAATTTTATCTTTTGAGATAGGACCTTCCTCTTGTTCCAGGTCCTTGGTCATTTTTGCACAGATTTTCTAGGTAGCCTCCTCTCTCTCCTTTCGAAGAGCTTTTGTGTCTATCAGATCATCTGCCATGAGTCTATTGACTCAATGCTTAGTTCAGAGCTTTTGCGCATGTGCTTGCACTAGGGCTTGTTCCTGCTCCTTTTCCATATTGGGTTTGAGTGCTGATACGGCTTTCTCCTTTATTTACTCATCTTAGGCCAAGGCTTTAGTTCTTTTTTCCCTTATTGTTGTTGCAATCTCTTCCAAAAATATTTGCATTGCTTCCTTGAGACCTTTATTCAAGTAATTCACATACCTTACCAAGATTTGAATTATTTTATCCTTGTTTCCCTCATCATACTCCATGTACATTTTTAGGATACATGCAGTAGCATCCCATGATGGACAATGGCATTAAACATTTCAAGCACATTTATTGGATCGACCAAGAGTTCTCGAGAGTGTTGCTCCAAGGTTTTCTCTTGTTTCTTCGGTTTGGTTGGATGGGTGCCCAAAGTCCCTTTTTTATTTATTTTTTTGTAGAGGTTGTTCAACCTCTTCTTCTTCCTCTGAGATCTCTTTGAGCCCAACTTCCTCTGTATCCTCTTTCAAATTTTGAGCCTTTTGTTTTTGCCTTGCATGTTGGTTTCTCTTTAGGGCTTGTGGTGGTTTCCCTGCTGGAGAGTCTATCAGTGCCGATGTCGTAAGTCTTGGTAATATTCTTGGTGGGGTGGTCTATGATCTGGTAGCCATTCTATCAAAGGGTTTAGATTGTTCCAGAGTGGTTGCTGCTGGTTTCAGTCCTTCTTCTAACCCACACTCTTTCTTATGAGCTTTCTTTTTCTTCTTTTCCAAGACCTAGGTTTCTCGGTCTATTTTCTTGTCCATTACTTCTTGGTAGGTCCTAAACCTTTCTACTTTCAAATCCCTTGGGTTCTGGAGTAGGGTTTCCACATAGGCATCTATTTCTTCAGTGGTGAATTTGTATGGTAGTGCAAAAATCCATTCCATGCGGGGTTCAACCACCTCCATATATGTGAAATATTTTTCCACCAAGAATGCTATGGTATATTCATATTGCTTGGCTAATAGATAGGGGACCTAGTTCCTAAATTGTATTTATTCTTGAATGGTTTTGAAAAACCCCTAGTATGCGGCTTGTCGTGCTTGAAGATTCTCAAATTAATGGGTGTGTTACTTAGTTTGGGCTACTATGGTTTGGTTGAGTTTCCATTGCCCTTGAAATTGGGTAGTTCATTCAAGAAAAAATATTAAACAAATAAGGTCTTGTATTGAAAGTGGTGCCTAGAATTCTTGATCTTTTGCAAGTTCTCCAACAGTTGTTCCCGCATAACCTCAAGCAAATCAAAGTCTTTGCCTTCAACCACCATCTAGTATACGATGTGGATGGTGGTGGTGATTGTAGAGTCTTCCTAGTTAGCATAATAAACTTTGTATGCTATGCCCAATGTTGTGTACAAGACTCCAGGTTTGGTAATTGTCTTTAGGCCCAGGTTCCTGCCATCAAATGTAGCTAAGGTCAATTTCTCTACTTCACTATTTTTAATGGCCTTTTTGGTCAGGATCTCTCCGACCATTCTCAGTCCAATTATGACATGGATGACCTCTTTTGTGATTCTATATGGTTTTTCTATATACATGAAGTTGTCGTGTACTCGACTTAATACAATTCGAACCCATTCCTCTTCATTACAAAAGTTTGGGTAATCTTTCCATACGTCTAGGCTCTTTCAACCAATCTCTATGTACTTTGATTTATAGGTTTTCTCGTCATCCTCTAGTAATTAGTGGTGGAGGTCTTCTAGCTTGGTATGGGTGATTTATGCAATGGGTTTGTTAATGTATTTCCTAATGTCTTTGGGGTAAACAATGTTGTGTGGTATTGTTGAAAATACCCCCTCTTTGTTGGTGGTCATTGCTTTAAACGAGAGCTACTTGAATGCTGCTATGGGATTCTTAAAAATGTGAATGACTATGGGAGTGACCATTTTGGTGCAGGAAGGATATTTTGGAGGGTATTTCTTGGAAGATTTTGATGAGGGTACTCCCCTTACAAAACCACACACACACAACTAAACAAGAGAGATAAACAAAAAATGCAGAAATAAACATTTGCTTTCTATTATCTTGATGAAGTGAAATTACAATACTAAAAAAAAAACATACTACAGCCACACGGGCCTTCTCATTATAGAAATATGCAAGCTAAAAACCACGATCTGCACTATTGGAGCTCCCTTCTATAACCCCTATTCTCCCTCTTTATCTAAGAAGTGTAACTGCCTTAGAATATTCTGGAAGGTGTAACCTCATTTTGGTGCCAAAAATGCCTTTGTCTATTTCTCGCTCTAGAATATTTTTTATTTTTTTATTTTATATTTATATATTTACAACTTCTCGGGGTCATAACTTTCGATTTGACCGTCAGATTTTCAATTGTAATATATTGTTGGAAATTTGTGAAGAGATCTACAACCATATTTTTCCAAATCTATAAGATTAGAGATTCTGCACCCTGATTTGAGGCTTCAAAGGGCCTCAATTTTTAGTTTTAAACTTCATTGGAGAAATTCCTCGAAATGAAAATTTAATATCTTCCAAATGGTACAATATTTTGAGATGATTCTTTCACCAAAAATATTATTTTCCAATTTCACTCCATGAGCTCAATTTTTTGTGTCCATAAGAACCCGAATAGGCTGACTTACTAAAAATAGCAAGTGACTATTTTTGGTTGTTTCAAACTTCTAACTATCCTAAAGACTACATGAGTCACCATGGTTCCCAAAACAACTAAGGAAAGTATAAACAAAATAAAAATGCAATATTTTTGGGTGATGCAAGATTGCCCTTACACCATTGGATGCTCCTACATCAGATTTCTAACTTTCTCAAGGCTTTTCTTGAAAGCTTTCTAACTTTCTCGATGGTTGCTTAGTGCACTATTAGCTTGTAATTAAATTTGTGAAGATTGGAGGAGAGACTTGGGTTTTTATAAAATTTTGGGTAGTGGGGTATGAGCTATAGCATAGCAGGCGATAGTTGATTCTTTAGTGCTTTTGTCCAGTTTGCGGGTTTTCTGAGCCATTGTTTTGATTTGATTGGTGGCAGGTGTATTTTTGTGTTTTGATTTTTGTGGGATCAAGATTATGGTACAATGCATGTTTGATGGTTTTAATGTGTTTATTCCAGTATCAGGTAATAATGTTTCAAGCGTGCATCATTAACATGTCCTACTAGAAGTGTACCATCTAGTTGTCAAAGTTTCACTACTCCAAATTCATTAATGTGATGAATGTAATAGGGTCCTAACCATCAGAGTTTCAACTTCCCATGTTTCTTAAATTTGTTATCGTATAGTAGCACTAAGTCCCCTATTTGGAATATTTTTAATAATAGGTTCTAGTCGTGCCACACCTTCTTCCTTTGTTATTCCAATTGTTGTTTATACATAGCAAGTTGCTAGAATTCATCTAGATTCAACAATTCTTCTACTCTCGTATTTAAGGATTTATCTTCTTCTAACCGCAAAGTTAGTGTGGTACACATGTTAGTGATTATGAAATTCATGGGTACTATTGCATCCAGGCCATATACCAATTGAAATGGTGTGAATTTTCTTGTCCTTTTGTAGGAGGTGCAGTATGACCAAAGTACTATCGATATCTTAACATCCTAGTTTATCCGATTTCCATCGCACATTTTCATTAATGTTTTTCCAATTATTTTGTTTAAGGATTCACTAGCCCCATTTTCTTATGGATGGTGTGGAGATATTTTATTGTGCATTATCATGAAATTTTATAGCAATTCCTTTATCATATTGTTTATGAAGTGCTTTCCCTAATTGTTGATTGTGCATAATAGGCATTTGTATCTGGTAATGATGTTTCCATATAGAAACTTAGTGACAATTCTTGTAGTACAACCTCTAGTCAGTTCTACTTTTACTTATTTTTCTAGACACTCTATGTCAGTTATAGTGAAGTGATCCCTTGAGTGTTTTATTGGTGGGTCAATTGGTCCATTAAAATCTGTTTCCCATTTATCGAAAGGATTTTGGGCTAGTACTTGTCTTAGGAGCATCTCATCCCAAGTGGTAGGTCTTCCTACTCTTTGAAAAATATCACATCCTTTCACGGTCCTTGACATATTTATGTAGTGTTGGCCACCATAGGCCAAACAACTTCACTTGTCTTGCAGTAGATTCTTCAGAGTTATGGCCTTCGGTAGTCCTGCTATGTGCTTCTTGCAAAATGGATCTTCTCTCATGTTAATAGACAACTCTTCTTAGGATGACATCTTTTCCTCTATGGTGTAGTTATCCTTCTACTAATGTATATGTTGCTTCTCTTTGTGCCAAAGACTGTTTATCTTGTGGGGTTAGGTCCTTTAGGAATTCTCTGGTTGATAACAAAATAGCGATATCTTATAATTCTTCTAGTATCAATGTGATATGGAATAAGTGTGTACTGGGTAACTCTTATCCATATATATTTGGTTCTTCACTGGTTTTGATCCATGATATAGGTAATCTGGTCCTTGGTTGTTCTTTCCAAGTTTTACCATTATCTTGAAATCAAATTCTTGGAATGGTAACAACCATCTAGATATTTGGTCATGAGTTACTAATTTTTTGAGTAGGTATTTAAGGGGTTTATGATCCATGAAGAAGGTGAAAGGGGTGGATAATAAATAATACCAACAATTGTAAAGTGTATACTATTTCCAACTCTTCTCTTTCTGTGGTAGTGTAGTTCTTTTCTTTTGTTGATAATTTCCTACTAGCAAATGCTATAGGATGATCTTTTTTCCCTTTAGGTTGAGTGAGTACTACTCCTATTGCTATTCTAGAGGCATCTACATGAACGTGAAATGGATTACTCCAATCTAGAAAGATTAGGATTGGTGCCTCTGCAATTTTTTGTTTCAAAGTGTCAAAGGATTTTTGGGCTTCCTCATTCCATTTGATGCTTCACCCTGTTTTCTTTTTCAGGTCTTCTAGTGGAGCTATAATTCTAGTGTAATCCTTGATGAATTTCCTATGAAATCCTTTGTGTCCTAAAAAATTTCTTGACTTTCATAGCGTTTTGAACAGTAGTGGAAGATTTAGGATCAAGGACACTTTCATTAGGTCTACCATTAATCCTTATTTGCATATGATATGGCCTAGGAGTGTCCCATATGGTACCATAAATGTGCATTTATTTAGGTTTAGTGAAATATACATGCTTCTACACCAATTTAGCATCATCCGCAAAACTTGAACATGGTCTTTCACTAAGCCATAGATGATACAATCATCTAAGTAAACTTCAAGAAAATCATGAATGAAGTCTTTCAAGGTATTAATCATTATCTGGCTGAATATTGCTGAAGAATTCTTTAATCCAAATGACATGAATGTGTACATATATGATCCCCATTCAATAGCAAAAGTTGTCTTGGGTTGATCCTCTTCCTTGATCTTCACTTGTTGGTAGCCGAAAAACCAATTGGAGAATGATAAATCTCCCTTCTAGCTATCGATTCTAATATTTCCTCTATGAATGGTGTGGGGAATGGGGCGTGTATGCATGCTTTGTTCAGTTCCCAAAAGTTGATGCACACCCTAATTTCTCCAGTATTTTTGTTTTGTACTACCATTGAGCTTATCCATTATGTGTTTTCTATCGATTTGATTATTCTGGCAACCAACATTTTGTTTATTTTAGTTTTCACTTTCCTCTTCATGTTAGTATTTAGTCTATATGGTCTCTTTTGGACTAGTTTTACATCTTCATTACTCCCACTTCCTATTTGATCCCTTTGATCTTGGTAAAGTTATGAGGAAATAGATATTGGAAGTTGATTAGGGTTTTAATTATTTGTGCAACCACCTTTTCATCCCAATAATCTCTTGTGTGTACTATTTTAGGATCACCTTCTACTACAATGTTTGTTTCTTTTAGTTTCATTGGTTTATTGTAGTATGTTTTCTTTGGGTGGTAGTTTCTTCTATTTCCCTCTCCCCCTGGCCGATTTCTATATCCATAATTTGTTCCTCCTCATTGTCTTGTATCAGACAATAATGTTTTTCCAATCCGAACACCTCCCATTCTATCCAATCCTTGTATTTTTATATTTCTTCTTCCTTTGATGGTGTGGAATGGAGTTGTGGTACCCTTGTTTCTTCTTATTCCATTGAGCTGAAGATAATTACCTTTATTTTCCTGAGTGCGGTTTGTATCTATGGGTTTTTGTTGAAAAATGAAAAGGTCTAAATGAAGTTAGTGGCTAGTTCTATCCATGTTTTGGTTTCTTCCCTTCTCTCCTAATCAATTTACTAAGTTCTTGCCACCGGGCATAGTTTCTAGTATAGAAATTTAACATATAATTGATCATCATACTCATAGTTTCCTTCCTAGTAATATCTACATATCTCTAGGTGTTTTTTTTGGTGGAATGCCACCTTTATAGGGAAGCATGTCACCATAATATCCTACCTCCAGTAGAAATATTTACTTTACCAAGGTATTGAATGCATCCCATTTCTTTATAGTTTTCTTATGGGTGTTATACCAACATGCAACAGTATAGGTAAGAGTATGCGGTAGTCTAGCCAGACTATCTGCTTCATCAAGGATGGTTCTGTCGATTTGGATTATATAGGGTATTATTTCGCCTACTCCAAAGTATTTGGGTAGCTTAACCTGAGAGCTTCCTTGAGAAATATGACAAACCATTCAAGAGTCCCCTTTATTGTTATTTTCTTCCTTCTTAACAGTACCACACATGTCCTACACTACACTGCCTTGTTTTGGTTGTGTTTTCCTTATCATGAATATTCTTTGGGAGCCAAAAATTCTTTGGGAATTCATACACTTCTTGATTATCTTGTCTCTATGCTTCTAACACGACTTCATTGTTGGTACCGACTTCAGTGTTATCAACTTCTAGTTCTCCTTTCAAATTTAGTTTTTCTAGATCTTCATTGGTTGGTATTGTTATGGTGTTTATTATTTGGTCATTATACTCATACTCTTTTGTATTCATTTCTTCTACATAGGATCCTAGGCTTCTTTCCTAGGGTATGTGGACCACTCTCTTATCATTTGTGAATGATGTTTCCTCCTTCCGAACGTCTATAATTCCCATGGAATATACAAACCACCTTAGCCCTAATAGTGCATCAAATTAGTTGAATGTCTCCTTCATAGTGACCACCTCAAAGTATACAATTTTTTTTACTCTCTTTACATTAAATTCCACACTTCTTCGGGTACCCATTACTTTCATTCTAGTACCATCCTCCAAGATGATGTTGTAGGGAGTTGGTTCTAATGTTGGCCTGCCCAGGTATTTTCATATTCTTTTAGGGATTAGGTTGACATAGGATCCCAGATCAACCATTACTTTAGGGATCCTTTTCTAGTAGATCCAAAGTTTGATCATGATTGGTCTCATTTTCCAATGTTTACCCACAATTTTGATTTGTGGTATGTTTCTCTTGTTCCAATATTTATATTGAGTTGTTTTAATTTGGTAAGCAGGTCCTATTGTCCTACTATTTTTGCAAATTATTTGAGAACCTTTACTTTTGGTTCTATAAAGTAGCTATTCTTTGCTTTCTCTTTTTGTTTATCTTGCTCTAGAATTCTTTTAGTTTGTTTTGCTATCTGGTCATGTTGTTCCTTTTTAGGGTAGAATTCCCTTTCTTCGCTAAAGCTTTCTTCTTCTTCTGAATTTACTGTATCAACTCTTCCAGTATTTTTACATTTCCTAGTTACCATTGCGGCCTTGTCCTTTTTCTTGGATGTAGCCTCTATGCAGTATTCTTCTTTGATGCTATCTTCTTCCATTACATTTTCTTCATCTTTTCCTATATTTCGACATTGTTTAGTTCCCTCTTTTAGGTCTTTGTGAGTTTTGCCGAGGAGTCTAGCCCCTCTTGTGGTGCTTGAGTCTTGTTGTTTGTCTTTTTAAGGTTGCATGATTTTATAGTGTTGGCATACTTTCTCACAGTTAAATGCATCATGATCTTCTTCGCCATAAAATCCAAATTGTTTCCTCCTTTCTCCCTAAAATTCCATAGCGAAGTTTCCCAACTTACCACAATTAAAACAAGTAGTGTCTGCTCTTCTTCCTCTTCCTTGTTTGTGACCTCTTTCTCCTTGGTATGGGTTGTTATTGTTGTAAGCTCTTGGTACTTGGATGAAAGTAGCACTCCTTTGTTTTTTCCATTGTGGGATCTTGTATCTGTGATATTGTGCATATAATTTTCCTTTTTCCAACCCTTTTATGTATACCATCTCTCGATCATAGTCAAGTTCCTCTTTTATCCGAAACTTCTGCAATCGACACTCTGTTGTTTCATGGTTGTCACATTCCCCAAACACCCCACAATAGATTGAGCTTGGTTTTATAATGTGTGGAGGTCTACCCTTAGATAATTTTCCTTCTTTTCCCCTATTTCCATCAAACATTCATTCCAGATATGGCCCTCTCTACCATAATAGAAACACCATATATTAGGTGTCTACGAACCAATTTTCCATTTCATAAGTTGTTAGATTAATCACAACTGATCCATTTTGAACTGTAATCTTTCCATTTTCCTATTTTTTTCCCTTCTCCATTCTTCTCTAGGACTGACCTTCTATCTAGCATTCCAATGCGACCAATCCTAAGTATGATCCAAAAATTTTATCGTCTAAGGCCATTCTAAGTTCCAAAGTTATGGCTAAAAGGAACCATTCTCTTTTCTATTTATCATTTAGTGGTTCATCTAGTCACCTGACTACTTCCTTGAACATTTTATCAAACTCTAAGATGGATTCATCATCCCTTTGGGATAATTCTCTTAGCTTGCTCACACCTTACGTTGGAGGTTCCAGATTGTCAAAGTTTTCTAGAAAGGATTTCTTTACTTTGTCTTAGGATTTTTTGTTCCAGGGGTATGATTTCTAATACCATTTTAGTTGTTCTTCTCTTAAGGAGCTGATGAAATCAAATAGCTTTGTACTATCTCTCTACTTGATCAAGATTTGTCATATAGTTTCTAACAAGAAGATCTGTTCTACGATGTTATTAGTGTCCCTTTCAAAGATTGGCATCTTCTTTATTGTGGTCATGTTCTCTTCTGATGAACCTTCTTCTAGGCTTGTGGTACTTCTTCTCTTATTGTTGAACATGAAACTAGATTCAATGTGACTTTTTGTCCTCAAGTAGTTTCTTCATTCGTCTATAGTTATCCACCCAATATATTAGTTGTTACCTTCTATTATGTCCCAATTTACTATATATGTTGTCCATAATTCAAGCTTCTTACCTTCTCTTTCTTCCTTCATTTCTATATGTGTTATATTTGGCTCAAGGGGTGACTCCTGGTTTGAGGGGATGTATTTTCTTTGTACCTTTTCATTTATAATTTGATCTTTTCATTAGTGATTGAAATTATCTTATGTTTGGTTAACAAATCCACAAGATTAGGTTCCATCACTTTTCCCTTTTATTCTCTTGTGGTATCTTTAGCTTCTGCTTCTTTTCCTATCATTGGTTGTACCCACATTAGCAATCTCAACAACACCCTTCTTGGTGCACTCCACTCATTTCTTTAGGATTTCCTCTGCCATTTTCCCCACTCATTCTATCTCTCTTCTTTCTATCTCCCTCTTGTGATACCTTTCTTCTCTTTCCTAGGTTTGTTTTAGTTTTCTTTATTCCACATTCATTTTCATTTTGAATTTGATGATTTCAGATATCTCTCTCTTCTTTTTGGTTTTCCCTTTTCCCATAGGTGCCCTTGGTTTGGACTTCTATCTTTTCCTCCTATATCAAGGTTTCAAAAGAATATTTTGAATAGTCACATATTTTGAAGGATCTTTAGGATCATCCCCCCTTTCAATTTGTCATGCCTTAATGGCCTACCCCCCTCTCATAGAGGTGGCCCTTAGGGTCTGATGAAAAATGATTTTTCTTCCAACTTTCCTACTTATTTTAGGCTTCTTTCTTTACTATTTTGGTGCAGGAGCACCTACACCTCACCCCTTAATTATGATCATTTGAAAACATAGTGTAGTCAAGTGGTAAGAATTAGTGTTTTGAGGTCTTATGTTGCTAATAAGGTCTAAACAAGACCATTTTTCATGTTTTTAGTTGAGTTTTTTTGGTTTGATGAATATAATGTGCAAAAGGTTGCCATCTTGCATCAAGGCTATCTTGTAAGCCTATGAGGGAAATTTCTTAGATTTGTAGGTGAATATGCAAGGGTGAGATTTGACAATGTAATAAGGATTTTCAAATCCATTTGAGTGATTTCTAGGGGTTATAAGTTGCAACCATTGCACAAAGTGTTCCATATACTTGTAAATGGTGATAAATTGTGTAAAGGGGGCAATTAGTCTTCCAATGGTTATTAGTCATTCAAAAGTCAGTTGCAAGGTGGTTGGGAATTGGTTGGCCTGGGAGAATATTTAAATAACATGAGATTCTCATTTTGTATGGTTGGTTGGAAGATTTAAAGAAGGAACTCAATAAAACTTGTTATTTTTTCTCAGAAATTCTATTTTTTGCTTATTTTCCAAACTTGTACAGAACTTTACAGGTTGTACATGGTCTGATATTGTTAGTTTCTCATTAATACAGGTGTATACTACTATTTTCCTCTTATTTGAATCCCTAACTCACCTTCTGGTGTGTGGAATCAACAAATTCCCTAGACTGCTCTGTTTTTGCTGAGATAGGGGTTTTGAGTAAAGTTTAATCATGGAATGATCATCTCACCTACTGTATGACCTGTTGCTCAGTGGGATGGCTTGGAGAATGTTATCATAGGATTTCCTTTTGTTCTAAATGATGAATAATGAGAATAATGTTGGTAGATAGAAGTTCTTATTCAAAATCAATCATTGATTCATGTAAAATTGAAGTGCCAAAGTGTGATTCTGGAAAAGTTGCTAAAGAATGGTCCATATAATGAACTTTTGACCATGTGCAGGGACTTTAGGGTCTGTTTGAAGTTTTCATTGGGTCTGAGAAGGTTAGGGTATAAGAGTTTTAATAAACCCTCAAGAATCACACCAAAAATAAGGGTTTTCTGAATAGATGGTCATAAGTCCGTACAAAGGGAATCCAACTGCAAAATCTGAGTTTTCTTGGCAATTTGTTTGCTTCCCCAAGGTTTCAGGGGTTTGTGTAATTTTTGGTGGTATGTTGCTTTGTATTTTTGGGCTAATTGAGTAGCCTTTTTAGGGGTGGTTGTAAAGGAAGTCTATGTTGGTCCAAAGGAATCTATATTGCTTTTCACACATGTTGTGTAACTTTTAAATGGGTGTCTGAATCACTCATGTTTTTGTCTGGTGATTTGGAGGATTGTGGAGTAAATGGTCAAAAACTAGATGTCCACAGTTCAAGGGTTTGAGGGGGTTGAAGAGTGAAATTTGTTTATAGTTTCTTTTCAGGCCTTAATGGTGTTTTGGATTGTGATGAGGGCACAACCCAAGACATAGAAAATAACCCACAAACAAGAGAATAATTTTATTATTCAAAAAATGGAGCTCCTTACATGCAGAGGATCTCAAATCCCCAAGTTCTACAACACATGCAAGTTACAGAAAGCTACAGAATAACCCTTTCGCAATATGCGAGCTTGCCCCCAAAAAGCTACCCAAAAATTAGAAACCCACCCATAAATAGAGCTCCTCTTTAGTTTGGAGCTAAAACAACATTCAAATTTGAGTTTAGGCGGTTTGGCGTCGAAAAATTACAACTTGAAGTTCAAATTTCAAAAGAACATTTGCAATTGTATCTTCTAGAAAGTGCGCCAACTTCTCGGGGCCATAACTTTTGATTCGGGACTCCGATTCGTGAACCGTTTGAACTATTGGAAAGGTCTCAAAGTCAATAACGCACTCAAAATATGCTACACCAATTTTAGCAAGTTTCAGGGCCGTTCCGGGAACTCTAAGTGCCTCAAATCTAACTTAGAAGATTTTCAAGTGCAAATATGGAAAACTAAAACTGCAATATCTTCCAACCCAGGAATAGAAAATAAAAACCATAAATTGGGAATTTCATTATGACAAAAAGGGTATCCAAAAATGTAAAAACATCTAAAAATCAAGAAACTTGAAATTTAACTATTTTTTGCGTGATGCAAGATTGCCCTTACACCACTGGATGCTCCTGCATCAAACACCCAAGGTAATTTGAGAAGTGACCCTATCACGTCGCAGATGGTTGAGGAAAACCCAACCAGTCACCCACTGCCTTAGGTAACCAGGATGAATCTTCCACAGGCCTTCCTCTCCATTTCACCAGATATTCTTCATACTGCCTGTTTCTGGTACTCCTTCCCACACGACTATCCCAAGATTGCTTCAATCTCCCCCCTTTCTGAAGTAGGTGCTGGAATGCCATACTGCCCTATTGCTAGTGCTTCCTCCGTTCCACCTTCATGATACTCTATCAAATTTGAAATGTTGAACACAGGGGAAATGTTGATTGCATCAGGCAACTCTACCTCATATGCATTCCCTGATCATGCTTCTTCAAAATCTTACAAGGACGAATTTCTTCATCTTCAATTTGTTATAGGTTCCCATGGGAAACCTTTCTTTCCTCAAGTGGACCATTACTTCATCACCAATCTGAAACTCCTTATTCTCCTTTTCTGATTGGCCTTAGCCTTATATTGCATATTCATCTTATTAATGTGTTCTCCTACCTTCTCATGTATATTCTTGAAGTGCTCTGAAAAATCTTCGGCTTCAGCACTTATTTTCTTCTCTTGGTCCATCTTCCTCAATTCTGGAGCTGTTCTGGGGCTACCTCCATACACAATCTGGAACAGTGATCTACCAGTGCTTCTGTTGACAGAATTGTTGTAAGAAAATTCTGCCTGGGGTAAGATCAAGTCCCATCCCTTGGGTTTATCTCCTACCAAACATCTCAGTAGGTTACCCAGACTCTTGTTAACAACCTCTGTCTGCCCATCTATTTTTGGATGGTGTGTAGAACTGAACTTCAACTCTGTCTTCAGCTTCTTCCACAAGGTCCTCCAAAAGTACCCCACAAATTTGGTGTCACGATCTGAAACAATACTCTTTGGCAGACCATGTAGCCTCACCACCTCTTTGAAGAACAAGTCAGCAATGTGGACTGCATCATGGGTCTTCCGACATGGAATGAAATGTGCCATCTTCGAAAACCTATCAACCACCACAAAGACCGAATCATTCCCTCGTTGTGTCCTTGGCAAACCAAGAACAAAGTCCATACTTATATCCTCCAATGGCCTCTCAATATAGGTAAGGCTGATATAAGCTCGTGATTCGCCACCTTTAGCCATCCGATAACCCGAACTTTGTACAAACTTCTTCACATCCTTGTACAACCGAGGCCATTAATAAAGCTCTGACTGACAATGTCAATGGTCTTATCCTGACCAAAATGTCCTGCCATTCCTCCACTATGCTTCTCCTTTATCAGGTTCTCCCTCATGGAACTCCTTGGGATACACAATTGACTTCCTTAAATAACATGCCATCCTAGATTATGAAATCCAGCCACCTTGTCCTATCCATTGTAATAGGTACCTTGGAAGCTTTCCAAGCCTTTGCAAAATCAGGATCTTCTACATATAGGGTCTTGAGTTCATTGAACCCAACCACTTCAATTTGCATCTTATTACTGCATGGCTGCCTCCTACTTAAGGCATCTCGTAACCTATTTGACTTCCCACCCTATGTTTCAAAACAAAGGTATAACTCAAGAAAACCTACCCATTTCATATGCCTCCGACGACTTCTTCTCTCGATCATTTAGGTACTACAAGGCCTCGATGATCAAGATATAGAACAAATCTTTTAGCAACAACAATGTTCCATTTCTTTAACGAACTGCATAAAATTCATGATCATATATGTAATAATTCTCTTGGCATCATTTAATCCTTTTCATTGAAATAGCAATGGCTTACCTTCTTGGCTCACGACTGCCTCCAATGTAGCACAAACATTGGCATCAACCACCAAACACCTTTGTTGAAACTGTGAGGGCTGAATAGGTTGCTCACACCGCTCAAATACCAAACTTTTGTCATTTAGTGCTCCACTTGAATTCTTTTCTATCCCCGCTCATTGTTTCAGTCAGGGGTCCACAAATACTACTGAAGTTTCTAATGATCTTTCTATAAAAACTAGCCAAACCATGGAAAGATCTCACCTCGGTAGCAGTTCTTGGGGTAGGCCATTCCAGAATAGCCTTCACCTTCTCTGGGTCCATCTTGAGACCTTCTGCTGAGACAACAAACCCTAAGTACACTAACTCCCTCTTCACAAAACTGCACTTCTTTAGATTAATCAACAGTTTCTCTTCTCTTAACTTCTCAAAGGCTCTCCGAATATGCATCAGATGCTCATCCAACATTTTACTAAAAAATAAAAATATCATCTAAATACACAACAAAATTTAAATTCTTTTTAGTACCTCATTCATAAGCCGTATGAATGCTCAGGCATTGGTTGTTCTGGGGCAGCATGATTAACTACTCGTGATAAGCCTCTTTTGGTCTTGAAGGCAGCTCTTCCACTATCTCCTCTCGAACCGGACTGTGATATCCACTTTCGCATCAATCTTTGTTGGCATCGAAGCTTCACCCAAACAATCCATCGTGTCATCCATCCTTGGTAGGGGAATTGCACTTGATTGTTATCTTGTTTATGGTCGAGAATCAGACACATCCTCCACTCCCCATCCTTCTTGGTGCTAGTACCGCAGTACTACACATGACCCAAACTCTCCCAGACAAACATTTTCCAACAACCTTGAACTTGTCTGCTCAACTCCTCATTTTCAGTCGGAGTCATTCTATGAGCTACCTTATTTGGCAGCAAATCGGCCTCATGAATCAAGTCAATCTGATGACTGATCTTCCTTATTGGCGGTAAACCCTCAAGTACATTATCAAAAACAATATCCCGAAACTCATCCAACATCCCAGAAACTTCTTCTGGAACCTTCTCACTATCCTCCTTACTCACTCTAGGAATCAATGCATAACACACACGCTCATGCTTCATACCTTCTAAAAAATTTCTTCCATCTACATAACAAATTCTAGCACTACTGCATACCTTTTCTTCGGTCTCCTTCAGGGGTTTCAACTTGTGACGAACCTCATCCTTTGTCAAGGAATAAGTGTTTGCATGGCCATCATGTATAGCTCGCCTATCGAACTGCCACGACCTCCCCAACAATATGTGACATGCATCCATTGGGATGATATCACACAGTACCTCATCATGGTAGCTCCCGATCTTGAGCTTGTGGTCTTTTCACAAACTAAGCAACTGGCGTATGTGTGCCTTCCCTCTTAGCTTCAACTTGTGACCATCTCTCCTCGATACCCATTATCGTGCCCACCATCAATAATGACATCACAACATTTTCCTTCACACTTGCACCTTTGTGTGAAATAGATTCTTCCTCTATTCTGGTTCCTTTTCCTCAGTCACCAAGGCTCTCCTAATCACTAGGGCTTCTCCCATTTCAACATCATCTGAATGTTCAGATTGGGCCTCCTCATCTCCATGCGCAACCCTTCCATGACCTTTTGGCCTTTTGTCTTCCCTTCCTTGGTGTTGTGGACATTCATAGGCTCGATGCCCTTCTTCACCACACTGGAAACACGTTCCTCTGAAACCACCTCTTCCAGATCCTTATCCATATCTCCCTTGTCCTCTACCTCTTTGATCACCACTATTTTGATCATGAGGGTGGTAGAAGTTGTCATTCCTTTGGCTTCGGTTGGTACCCACATCTTCACTTTTCTTTTCATCATCATTTCCCGATTTCTCAAGGTCTTCCACCCGCCTTCCGCTTTGACCTCCCTCGTCTCTTTTGCTTGCTATCAAATTTTGTTCAACTTCTCTTCCACCTTCAGAGTAAATTGATACACATCCTCAATGGTGGTCATTCTGACTAGGCTTAACTCCTCTTGAATGCTCGGTCATAACTCATTAAGATATCGGGCTACCTTCTCCCTATTAGCCTCTGTGTGACCCGTTCTGATGATTATCTTGTGAAAATCTTCGTGATATTCTCTTTCACAGACCGCTTCCTTTCTTCAACCCTTGTAATTTCTTCAATGTATCTAACTCAGAGTCCACCTGTATGAATTGCTTCTTCAGTTTCTCTACCATGCAATCCCATCTCGATCTTGCTCTTTTCCCTTTTTGATTTCTTTTCTTTCCAACTCGACTCTTCCACCAAATACTAGCATAGCCCTTCAGCTTCATTTTCACAAAATTAACTCGATCTGGGTCCTCTATTTCCTCATACTCAAAATATTCTTCTAGCTCGTTGATCCAGTTGATCAACTCTTCCGGATTCAGACTTCCAGAATAACTGGGGACTTCTACTTTGGGTCTTTTTCCGATCTTTGAAATGGCCCTTATTAGCCACGTTTGGTCTTGATCAATTGCTTCTTCTTCCTCTTCTAGATCTGAACCTTCTTCCTCTCCTTCATCCTCACTTTCCTCCCTCGAGTTTAACCCTCTTCTCAACTGCTCTTGTAACGCATCAATCTGTCTCTGGAGGACTGCCAGTGCATCTCTTCCACCAAGATTTCTGCCACCTCAACCACCTTTGGCACCACCATCCCTAGGGCATCACTCTTGGAGGCATCTTTCTTGACCTTGACCCACAACCATGGTCCTGGTGCAATTTCCTCACGATCGATCTTTCCACACACTCAAGAAAACATCGCTCGATACCACTTGATGAGGGTGCAACCCGAGACATAGAAAATAACCCACAAACAAGAGAATAATTTTACTATTCAGAAAATGGAGCTTCTTACATGCAGAGGATCTCAAATCCCCTCTACACACATGCAAGTTACAGAAAGCTACAGAATAACCCATTCACAATATGCGAGCTTGTCCCCAAAAAGCTACCCAAAAATTAGAAACCCGCCCATAAATAGAGCTCCTCTTTAGTTTGGAGCTAAAACAATATTCAAATTTGAGTTTAGGCAGTTTGGCGCTGAAAAATTACAACTTGAAGTTCAAATTTCGAAAGAACATTTGCAATTGTATCTTCTAGAAAGTGCGCCAACTTCCCGGGGCCATAACTTTTGATCCGAGACTCCGATTCGCGAACCGTTTGAACCATTGGAAAGATCTCAAAGTCAATACGCGCTTGAAATTGCTACACCAATTTTAGCAAGTTTCGGGGCCGTTCTGGGAACTCTAAGTGCCTCAAATCTAACTCAGAAGATTTTCAGGTGCAAATATGGGAAACTAAAACTACAATATCTTCCAACCTAGGAATAGAAAATAAAAGCCATAAATTGGGAATTTCATTATGACAAAAAGGGTATCCAAAAATGTAAAAACATCTAAAAACTGAGAAACTTGAAATTTAACTATTTTTTGGGTGATGCAAGATTGCCCTTACACCACTGGATGCTCCTGCATCAGATTGTCTAAAGATGTCAAAATAATCTTGTTAGATTCCTCTTATAGGTAGGTTGTCAAATTGATTGGTGTTTATGCCCTTGGGTCTGCATCATATTCTCTCCAAGGTCTCGACAATGAAACCAATGTTGGAAAGAGAAATGGGGATAATATAGTCGATATATTTGTACCCCAATACTCCTTGAGTAGTCTATTTATACCGTAGAGGATATGTCATAGGAGAAATAATCATATGCGGTAGGAAGCTATAAGGCATACATGACATACAATATTGAATACTAACTAAATAAATTTCTCATATATCCACAACACACATGTTTCCCTTATAACTCTTTTCTGTATATATATTATATTATATTAGATACAAAAGGGAAGGTCTAGTCTTTTCTTTGGTAATATGTTATCTTTACCTTATCATTACATTCTATTACATTACAACACTATCCTATCTCTCTATGTGTTACATATGGCATATATACATATGTTCCCTTGAAGGGATATGACTCCTACTAGTGGCTTAATGTCTTCTCCTGGTACCATGGTCTTCTTTTGGTATTCTTGTGGTATGTTATGCTTCTTCCCTTGGCCTACTAACAATATGTCCTTATCTATTTGATAGGTTCATATCCATGATCCCCTTTCGTCAAAACTTTGAAATACCTAAATTTGACAAATACAAAAGAAAAGGTGATCCACATGAGCATATAAGGGAAGTTTATGTAGCTTGTCTTGAGGTTTCTTACAATGATACTTATTCAATGTATCTCTTTCCTTGAATTCTAGTAGACGAATCCGTTGAATGGCTTTCCCATCTACCTCATGGAATCAAGTCCATTCATGAATTAGCAAAAAAATTCATTACATATTTCTTGTATAACATTGAACATGAAATATCCATTATTGATCTATGTAATATAAAAAAATAATGGAGAATCATTCACTACCTTCCTAAAATGATGAAGAAATATGAAAATTGAATTCCCCCATCCTATTCCCAAAAACTAACTTATCCACATATTCACCCAAAATCTAAATCTAGAATTGGCATTCCACTTACAAGTCATGTGCAGATACATTTTATGAGATAGTAAAAAAGGGAATAACTATAAAAAGGGATCTCATTTCTAATGTTCTTGTGAAAATTTATAAGGAAAACAAAGATAACCCTTCAACCTCTAATGATAAACATAAAATTTGGGATAAAAATAAGAAAATTGTTGATGATGGGGCAGTAGATTCCAAAACCATTTAAAATATACAATCATCTTCTAATATACAATTATCAACAGACATAGAGAAAAATACTCAAGGTCTTACCATCCTTAAGAGACTGCCTAGACAAAAAAAATGCTCCTAAAAAATACCCCTTTAGGGGAGTCTATTGAATCTACCTTGAAAAAATTGGTCCAAGCTAAGCTTATCACATTACCAAAAATTAGGAATTTTGAACCTCAAGTTGAACCTTCATGGTACAAAGAAAATGAATTTTGTGAATACCATAGGGTTAAGGGTCATAAAAATTTTGATCGCATAAAATTAAAAAATCTTATTTAGGATATCTAGACCAAGGTGACATTACCATAGAAGATCCTCCCCTTTATCCAATTATAATTTTAAGATATACATAGATCCAATTCTTGACCATGAAAAGTGGAATACCACCAACAAAGGTGACAACTCTAGAAATTCCAATTATATCTATGTTCCATATGAATATGCCATAGCTTGAGTAGACGAAATCCCTTCCATCAAAAATATAATTCCTAAGCGCACAGTCACAAAACATAGGGAAAATACCATCCAATGATCCCCTTCTAAATCAAGATAAAATTATCCCTCCCATGTCACTCATAATTTCATTCCTAGTCAAGATCAAAGTATCCTTTCCAATGACCCCTTTCCATCTCAAGATCAAGATATATTCCTTCTTCCCCTTCATAGTCCCACTCTATCTCAAGACCTAAGTATCTCTTCCATGTCACCTCAAGAGCAAGGTATCATTTTCACTTCCATACCATCCTATAATCCCTTTCCAAATAAAAATAAAATAATACCTTCCACCCTATCTCCCAATTCCCTTCCAAATCAAGATCAAAGCACGCCTTCCATCCCACACAATGAATCTCTCCTATCCTATGATCCCATACCTTTCACTCCATGTAGTGATCCCCTCCCAATTCGAGAACAAAGTATCCCTTCATCTTCATGTCATGAGCCTAATCCTCCACAAGACCCTACTATCCATATCTAAACAATGCATATTGAAGCACTAACTAAATTGGCATCCAAATAGGCTCATCTAAAAAACCCCATCTATCCCTAAGTCATCCATTCCATCACATATCCCTAAACCTATACAAATCCATCCTTCCCTCCTTCCTTTGATCTTGATTACTCTATCCATATCCTTCATCACATATTGCTTATCCAATCTAACTCATCCCTCTACCCTTTCATCTTTGATCTTGATAAAAATAGGGGAAAAAACATTCATGCATGCTTTGATAAATGCAAAACATTAATTCCTCTACAATCCATATCCTTTATGCACCATCCTTTCACCTAAAAAATCCTTTACTATTTTTTATCTATAATTTACTTTCTTTTCTTGGATTCATATATTTGGTTCAAATAAACAATAATTATCTTATCTTTTTGTTTGGAATCATAAGTTTAGTCCAAGTAAATGATTTTTATCTCATTATCCTCTTGTTTGAAACTTGCAAGGCTAGTTGAAGTAAATATATCTATATTTATCTTTTTTCACTTAAAACTCACAAGGCTAGTTCAAGTAAACATATCTCTATCTTGATCCTTTTGCTGGAAACTCACAAGGCTAGTTCAAGTAAACATATATCTATCTTGATATTTTTCCTTGAAACTCACAAGGCTAGTTCAAGTAAATATATCTCTAACTTGATCTTTTTGCTTGAAACTTACAAGGCTAGTTCAAGTAAACATATCTCTATCTTGATATTTTTTCTTGAAACACACATTAAGGCTAGTTCAAGTAAACATATCTCTATCTTGATTTATTTTCTTGAAGCTCACAAGTCTAGTTCAACTAAACAAAATTTATATCTCCCTCTTGTAGGGGTACCTCGTTCCTTTGCAACATAATATTTGGATATTTCTTCTCCTATTTTTCACTTATCTACCTATTATGGCTTCACAAATTATCAATATATATTATTTATCCTATCTACCTAACATCTCTTAATAAGTGATCCCTATACCCAACTGGGGGCACCTTTTCCTTGACCTATTCATCAAATTGGATGTGTGTCACTATATTGCAAGAATAATTTACACACACATAATCTACATTTATCATTCAAATAAATAAAAACTATGCATTACCTAAAACATTGAGCTTCCATGAAAACCATAATCCAAAGAAACTACTATTGAACATCAAAAATACTAAGAGGGAGGGGGGTGAATCAGTATTCCATAAACCCATAATAAAATCCACTTAAACATTATCACAATTCTGACTGAATCAACAAGAGTAAACATAGAAACAAGTCAATGCAATCATACACATGAACACCAGGATTTTTACGTGGAAAACCCAGAATGGGAAAAACCATAGCGAGGGTTAACTCACAATATATTATATCCAGATACAAAATATTACAAGGCTCACTTACAAGACTCGCTATCCTTAAAAGGCTCACAACCTGAGTACAAAAGATGGTTCACTACCAAGATACAATGATAGTGGCTCACTGCCAAAAGAATGAACTGGTGGAATACACCTTCAATGTGCAGGGTTCAATTCCACTGAAGCTAAAAATATAAAGTACTGCCTCACACAATAGTCACTCAACAAAGCTGTACTAATCACAACTAATACAACATTTAGGCTCTAATCTTCACAAACTCCTCAATCCTCTTTGAATTTCACATTCACTGCTCATGTGTGTCTTCTTCCACACTTCTCATCATACTCAAAACACCTTATGTACATACAATCATATCTTATCCATCAATTAGGTCGGCCTAATTAGATGAACACAAAATAATCAAAACCCTCTTTGTCGGCACCATATAAGTTTTAAACATTTTATCCATATAGTGCATTATGCCAAGTCAACTATTAGTCCTCATAATATATTGGATTCTTTGAGTCGACCAAGACTAGAATGCAATTCTCCAAACCAACAAGTAATCCTCAAAGCAAACACCTTTCGGATCTGAGAACATATTAATTTCTCATCATGCTACCAGTAAAGAGACTATTAGCAAAACCGCAACTTAAGAATGTTCATTTTAGTAGAATGTAGAGTCTCCCACACAATATACCACACACATAATAATAGTAGGATACAAAGTTAAACGATCTATTAGAGATAAAAAAATCATAGCAAAAGACGTCTCAAGATCTAGGATATAGTTATCTAAATGAGTCTTGAGAAAACACGGTTAGGATATTAGAGTCATATCAGATCTTGCGATGAGTTCCAGACTCAAATACCAACACACTAATCCATCACAAAGGAGTATTACCAAAAAAGAACAACTTCCAATAAACCAAGCAAACTTCCCATATAGTTATTACCAATACCATGTTGACATCAATTACAACATAGGAACAACCAACACAACCATCCATACTTCATGCTCATGTTGCAAAAATTTCAACAATCTCCGCCTATCAATTACAACATGCATTACAAAAAAAATTCAAGTATACCACAACTGAATGCACTGACTACTCCCCCTATCAAAACTGTTCTTAAAAAAAAATTCCTCTGACTCTTTATCTCTCCCCCTTTGACATCAATCATAAAGGAAGGGGTACGGTATAAATGTAAATATGCATCAGAAAGTAACCAAACTGATATGAACACAACTTCAAATTAACCTAAAGAAGAATCTCTAAGACTCTCCAGGATAGCCTTCCATGACACTTTACCTTCTTCCCATGAACCTTTTGCACTGACAAGAGTCTTGTAAAGTAGCTCAAGTTTAGTTAGTGACTCAATACCATCTATTAAAGTATTGGGACTAAGGTTGACCTCTGATAATTCACTACTAACCTCTGATAATTCACCAATACAACCAAGAGCACTAGAAACAAAATTATGTCTGAGTTTTATCATGTCTTTGAGTGCCACAAACTTCTTGATAACATCTATCCTTTGGTCTTGCAGAGAGAAAAATTTGTCCTGAAGCTGCACAATGTAGGACCACCTTGATTATCTTTATCTTTGCTAACCTGTATGTATCTACCTGAGTGATCAATTGAAACTCACTCATCCTTATCTCATTTTTCATATCCAGTGTACTGCTAGACCAATCTAGACAAAAGGAAAGTAGTTCTTGTGCCTCTTTTTCACAACCTTGTACACTTTCCAATTCCTTTATTACTCGAGCGTGTGCATTTGCACATTTTCCTCTGATGTCTTCCAAATTTTCTTCATCATACTTGATTCCAATAGACATTTTAAGTCTGGAGATGTAGACCTTCAAAGAATTAACCATGCCACAGAGATTCTCCACAACAAAAATAGATGAATAAAAAATTAGTACTGGGAATAACCTTATGCAAATCTTCCAAAGCTCTCTGAATATTTGTTCTTTCATGCTCATGTTCAAGCTTGATTTCTTTTGCACATTCTTGCTTCACTACACTCTTTCTTTTCTTCCCTATTTTGGTCATGAAACCAGAGGTACTTTCTTCATTGAGATTCTTGGGGCTTTCCAAGAGAATTTTAGCATATTTATCAATTTTAGTCTCTGAAACTTCATAATCCAATTCAGATATCCAAACTAACCTTGATTCAACTACTTCAATGTTACAAAAATATGTAGACACAAGAAATTTATGCTTCTGGAGTATCTTTCCACAACACTTGCTAGAATCCTAGACCTTTTGTTCATCCTCATCTAAAATGTTCAAAAGAATGCAGCAAGGGAAGAATCTTGTGCATCCAAACTACCAAGATTTATCATGAATTTCTTGATTTGATAGGCAATAGGCTATGATTTTGACCATTCTATCCTTCCTATTACCGATAACTCTCTCAAAAAGTAAAATAATAGACAAACAACCAAATTTTCATACCGGAAAGTATTTTTTTTTCTCTTCTTGACCTCCTTTAAATTCTTCAAAAGATGTATGTGTATACCTTGGAATTCCTACTGCTCTAAGAGTGCAAATCTAACTAAGAAACATGAAAGACAAAACACCAAGGACACCTCAAGATTAGCCAAAAGAGTGGTTCAACGAAAAGGAATGCAAATAAAATGAAACACAAACAATTTTACCTCCCTTTTTGTTGATACCTCTTTGATTGGCCCTTGTTTGGATTGGTTGTGTGCTCCTTAGATGATTGTTTGAATGTCTAAAATGCAAGCTTCAATATGCAAGATGATGAGCAAAGATAGCTAAATGATTGAAAAGGCTTGAGGATTCAAATGGACAGCATGTAGTTATGAGAGTGCAAAGTGTTGAGAATGCAAAATGACAGCATAAGGGTGCAAGATAGCTAAGTGTTGTGAAGGCAAAATGGCAGCATAAGGTTATGAAAATCAAAAGTGTTGGAAATGAAAATGCAGCATAAGGTTGCTCAAATGAAGAAGTGTTGGAAATGCCCTTGAGGAGGGGGTATTTATAGAGATCTTGAATTCTCTAGAGAATTCAACGGTCAAGATTGCTCCAACAAGGCCAAGATGAAGGGCTATGGTGGGTTGAGAACCCACAAGCCCTCACATCTTGACATGTGGAGGGTGAAATGGACAAGAGGATATGAGGTGGAGATGAGTTGTCAAAAGGTACATGAGGTGGAAAAGGACATGCACCTTGGGGATGAGAGGATTTCCACAAAAGGGATTTCTTATCCCCAAGTGGGAGTGAAAGGGACTTTGAGGAATTTTGGAATTCCTCAAAAATCCACATGGGAAAAGTGAAAGGTGGTTGGGGATATAAATGTGAATTAAAAATTCACATTCATAAGATGATCTAGAGGATAAAAGGTGGGCTCCAAAAGGTGGGACTTGGTCACATGTGGAGATTGTGACAAGTCCAAGGTGGGTCACATGTGGAGATTAGACAAGTCCAAGGTTCTAGAAGCCTTGGAAGAATGGAATGTGAATTAAAAATTCACATATAAAAGAGGGGATCTAGGAAGAATAAAAAGGAATTAAAATTCCTTTGGAGAATGATTAAGCAATTAATCAATAATTAGATAAAAAGGATTAGAAGCCAACTTGCAAAAGTTGGAGGATGTGATCTTAATCAAGGATTAAGCATGTGCACATCCTTAATGAAGAGATTAGGAAATGGATTAGATTAGATGAAAATGACATGTGAGGAATTAAATAAATGTAATATTTATTTAATTTATTTGATGAAAAGAGAATTAAGGAGGGTAAGGTATTTAATTATTAATTAAATACCTTAGGGATTTAGCAGAATTAAAGATATTAATTAAATAATAGTAATATTACTTAATTAACTCGGATAAGAGGATGTTTAGACGAAAAATGATAAATTTGGATAAATTAAGTGTCCAAATTTGGATGTCTACAGTATGCAAATTAGTTCACATAAGTCATATTCCATACCTCTTATTACCATATCAACAACAATATGCACTGCAATAGTAGAAACTGTAGAGTCCTTGTTAGAGATACAAACTTTATGATCAATGACCATAGCAACATACCTTATTACCAGATCAACAATCGATCTCAAACCAATCTCTTTTCCTTTAGAACTCGCACTTGTAATCTCAATTATTTCTTCCTCGTTCATAGCCTTCAATTTAGGAATTGGTTTGGAGGAACATAAACCAGTTACATCTCTAATTACTTCTCTAGTGACCAAATGTGCCTCATCAATCCACAAAGATTCATCATTAATTTTTCTCAATACAATTCAAATATACTTCTTCTCAAATTCAAACAAGGGGACTTTCCTCCAAACATCCAACTTTTTCTCAACTAATACTCTGTAGGCATCATGGCTCTCTTTCAATTCATTTTCCCAAAGCACATTCAACTGAACTGACAACATTTCTTCAATCTTACTGTAAACAAATGCATAGATATCTTCTGTAGGAAACACTCTCAGAGGGATGCAAGAGAATGCACCAACAAACTCTTCTAACATATTCCTCATATATCTCTTCAACTTAGCTTTATTCGCACACTTCACAATCTTTGAATTACCCATAGCAACAAAAGTGAAAGATTGTGCAAACATGAATACTTCTAAAAAATCCCAACCAAGAAATGTATAGATATCTTGATTTTGGAGCTCACTTCTAATTTATCTGTTATTTTCTTTAAATTCTAAAACCTGAGTTCCCTCCTAAACTTCCTTTGCACGTTTCTTCGAAAATACATAGGCTTTTAAAATTATCTGAACTTATTCCTTTCATTCTAAATGATGTTGTAATAAATGTTTCAATTTGTAGGTAGATTGCCTTGAAAAATGTGTACACCTCCATTCTTTCAAATTCTATAGACTTCATTCTTCACACATGTTATTGAGAAAATACCTTAATCTTGTTACTGCATTAAGTATACTTCTGTCATGATATGACACAAGTACCAATGAGGGGGTTTATTAGATTTTCTAATGATTGCTCCCCCTTAGCCACTAATTTTATTTATAAATTTGTGGGAGTATCTATATCGAAGGTTGGCATAGATAAGATTGATGATTCCTTTCTCCAAATCCTTTCCATTTCCCTCCTTGCTTCTTCCAGATCAAAGGTTAGATAATTCTTCTTCGCTAGATAGATGTTCTTCTTTCTTCTGCTATTACTACCAGGGTGTTCTAGTTTTCTGCACTTACAACAAGCAACATTCTTCTTTAAATTTTCCCTTTTATCCAACAAAATATCTTTATATCCATTCTTTTTTCCATTAGATAGAGAATCATTCATATTACTTCTGCAATCCTTCACCTTATGACCAAATTTCTTGCAAGAATGGAAAACACTATTAAAGGGTAAATACCTTTTAGCATCATATCATTTGACAGGAATTTTTTCGGAATTGCTTCTTTGCTCCTTGATTTGTCTATTTTTGTACCGTGTATTCTTTCTAGTGGATTGCTTTTCTTTAGAACACTGAGCTTCCTCAAACCCTAAACCACTCTTATCCATTTCAAGTCTTTGAGAGGTAATCAATTCATCAAGCATCGTCAAGCTTATCTTAAATTTTTCTTCAAAGCTTCTTGCCCTTTCTAGATTAGATCTCAAGATTTATGCTTCCAATTCAAGTTTTGTGCATTCATCCATCTTCTTTTGAATTTCAATTTCTCAAAGTTCTTCAGTTCTTTTCTTCTCATCCAATTGTTCCAGTAGGCTAGTGATGATTTCTTCTCCTTCAGTCAACTGATCACATGCTTCCATACTTTTACTTTGTAGCTTTTCAATGTACTCATTTTCTTTTATCAATTTGTCCTTCAGTACTTCCATTTCTTCTGAAGATTCAGTAGAGACTACTTTCGAAGGAAAAAATTTCTCATATTCAAATTCCAGGACCTTCCTCAAGTTGTTAGGCTTTTTCTGAGAAACCAAGCTCTAATACCAATTTTTGAACATCTGGAATAATGAGAGGGGGGATGAATCAGTATTTCATAAAACCATAATAAAATCCACTTAAATATTATCACAATTCTGATTGAATCAACAAGAGTAAACATAGAAACAAGTCAATACAATCATACACATGAACACCAGGATTTTTACATGGAAAACATAGAATGGGAAAAACCATGATGAGGGTTAACTCACAATATATTATATACAGATACAAAATATTACGGGGATCACTTCCAGGACTCACTATCCTTAAAAGGATCATAACTTGAGTACAAAAGATGGCTCACTTCCAAGATACAATGATGGTGGCTCACTGCCAAAAGAATGAATTGATGGAATACACCTTCAATGTGCAGGGTTTAGTTCCAATGAAGCTCAAAATATAAAGTACTGCCTCACACAACAATCGATCAACTAAATTATATTGATCACAACTGATACGACATTTAGGCTCTGATCTTCACACACTCCTTAATCCTCTTCGCATTTCACATTCATTGCTCATGTGCGTCTTCTTCCACTTCACTTCTCATCATACTCAAAACACCTTATATATATACAAGCATATCTTATTCATTAATTAGGTCAGCCTAATTAGATGAACACAAAATAATCAAAACCTTCTTCATTGGTACCATATAAGTTTTAAACATTTTATCCATGTAGTGCATTATGCCAAGTCAACTATTAGTCTTCATAATATATTGCATTCACCAAGTTAGCCAAGACTAGAACACAATTCTCCAAACCAACAAGTAATCCTCAAAGCAAACACCTTTCAGATTTGAGAACATATTAATTTCTCATAATACTCCTAGTAAAGAGACTATCAACAAAACCACAACATAAGAATGTTCACTTTAGTAGAATGCAGAGTCTCCCACAAAGTATACCACACATAGAATAATAGTAGGATATAGAGTTAAAATCTATCAGAGATAAATTTATGTTCATAACAAAAGACGTCTCAAGATCTAGGATATAGTTGTCTGAATGAGTCTTGAGAAAACATGGTTAGGAGATTAGAGTCATATCAGATCTTGCGATGAGTTTCGAACTCAAATACCAACACACTGATCCATCACAGAGGAGTATTATGGGTAGAGAACAAATTTTGGTAAACCAAGCAAACTTCCCATATAGTTATTACCATGTTGACATCAATGACAACATAGGAACAACCAACACATTTATCCATACTTCATGCTCATGTTGCAAAGCTTCCAACAACTACCATTGAACTAAGTTTTCCACTTGCATACATTATTGCTTGACTTGTATTTATCATGATCTATATCATTTTATTGGACTCACAAGTCTAGTTCAAGTAAATAATATATCAAGGCCTTAATGGATATATCCTTCCTACAATTTTCCCTATCTATCATTGAGCTTATCTTTTGGTAAGAGATATCATGGTTGTTGAATTTTTTCAATTGGTTCTTTCTTGTTGATTTATCTTTTTTCTTATTCTTACGCTTGCTTGATGCCACCATGATATTTCCATATCTTTGTGTGCTTAGAGAAGCTTGGAATGGGGAACGGTCATTGTTTTCATATGTTGTGTTTGTGATGTACTCTTGCAATATGACCATGGAAAATACTTTCCTTGTGTGTGATTGGGGTAGCTTCTTGCATAATCCAATGTCTTTTGCACACTAGATTATACTTACCTTTTATGCATTAGGATTATTATGCTCTAATTCTCACTTCCTCACATATTTTGACAAGGTTTCTATATTTTTGGTTTGAATGAGAATAATATTTTTTGTCTGTCATGTTTGTGGGTCATTCTTGTAATACGAATATGGAAAATACTTGCCTTGTGTTTGATTGGGGTAGCTTATTGCATATACACACATCCTTTTCATACTAGATTCTTCATACCATTTTGCACTAGGATTATTATGCTCTAAGTCTTAATTCCTCAAATATGTTGACAAGGTTTTTATATGTCTAGTATGAGAAAGAATAACCCATTTTTTTGTAGAGTCAAATTCCATGTAAGGGTTCCAACTTCACCCTAGTTCTTCATGCCTTGGTATACAATATCCACTTGCTATATCAAAATAGAATTTCTCTTTACAATCTGTATATCATAACCAAAGAACAAAGTATCTTTCCATTTTCATATCTATCCATCTTACCCATTTTGATCCATCTTATTTTCTATTTATAGGCTTCCTCTGATATTTGATCAAATATTTAATTGTCATAATTGCATTCACATTTCTTGAATACACAATCATTAGCATACTCTTAACCTCATTATATCATAGTTATACCACATACATCATAAGTATCCATCACATTATAATATAACATATGTCATCATCATGGAGGAATGGTAAAACATATCTAAGTAGGGGTCTAGGGGTTAGCTCCTGCCCACTCCCTTTAACAGTTTTTTGGTTTCTTTGTTGTTAGTTTGTTGTTTTTGTTGTTAGTTTTTTGTTAATTATGTAGTGTTGAACTTCTACCCTTGTGGAATTTTGTTTAAAGAGTACAACACCCTATAAATGTTGCTTATATAATCACAAACATATGTCAATATTATAGAATCTTACAATAATAATCATATTAACATCTATAACATATTTATCATCATCATTATCATAGACCTAGCCTACCCTTCTTGTCAAGAGTTCGATTGGAAAATTATTTTTCTAGCCAAAATCTTGAGTGGGCATCCTACCTCCATCCCTTAGTCCATTGGGGCATACGAGGGCATGTCACTAGTAATTTTTTTCATATCAATCTTATTCCCTTGAAACAATGCCATAAAATGCATTATCTTAAAAATGGGAAAAATGTAGACACCTAAAAATGACTAATACATTTGCATCTTGTCGTTATCATTATCCTCATCAATTCTTTTATCAATATTAATTAACTATTTTATTATTATCTAATTATCTTAATATTTTTATTAATTATACTTTTAATTATTTAATTAATTTATCATTTATCATTGTCCCACCAACATTAATTAAAGTCAAATTCAAATTATCTTTGATGCACTATAATTAAATAATTTTTTAAAATTATTTAATTGGCTAACACTCCTTCCATAAATTAAATAAATTAAAATAATTCATTTAAATTATTTTTCCCTCCAAAATAATATTTAATTTATTTCTCCAACTATCCTCTTGATTTAATAAATAAATTCATTTAATTCTTTCAACTATCCCACCTTATTAATTCAAATTTTAGCTCCCACCCTATCTCAACTTTTGCTATTCATTGATCTTTCTAGTTAATCTCCACCACTAATCAAATATCAAATGAAGTGTATAAGTAAAACCATTCATTCATTCATATCTCCTAGAGCATAGTTTCATATAATTAGATCTACAGAACTAGAACATTATCAAGCAAGATATCATTGTCAAACATTATCAAGAAAGGTCATTATCATGCATTATCAATCAAGAGTATCATCAAGAAGGAGTATCATCTCTCTATTATATTTGAGAACATATCATTGCTATCATACTATCATTGTGCTATCATGGTTATGCTATTTTGAAGAGCAGTCCACATATCAAGTATTCAAGCTACTATCAAAGAAATAATGAAGCAAATCAAGGTCTTTGCAAGGGTATAATTGTTTTGTTATTTTATTTTATGCTTAAATCTTGAGCTTTATTAAGTGATTGTTGAGTGAATTTGGTACTTGTATTACATTGTTACTATTTTTTATAATCACATTTTTATCATCCGCAAACCCTGCCTATCAAGCCATTTTTTATGGTAGTTATTTATTTAAAATTCTCTTTCAAATACTAAAATACACAGATATCATCCTTTATAAGTTTTGATGGTCTATCCAAAATCACCCTTTTAATGTGATACAATATTCCTTTTATGGTAAAAATGTCTAGATAAGCATATGGCCATCAAATTTAAGCCCTTTATTCCATATAATTCATCTGTAACTATGGTGAATAATCCAACTCAAAATATATATTAAATTATTTAAATTATAACAATATAAATATATCACACCTTCATTATAAAAAAATGGACTTATGTTGCATGAGATGTACTATTCGACCTCCTTGAAGATAGATGGTTACCCTCAACAAAAATTACTTCTTGATGATAGAGAGAATTCACTCTTAGGAAATATGGAAAGTTCCATAGTATTAAGTATGAAATAGAACGGTTGTCATGATAAATTGGAAGAACTTGTTGAGAAGCTTGTCTTCTCCATAGGCTCAGACCTTTTTGATAAAATAGAAAAAGAGATAATAAATGAAGAGGATGAATTCTTATCTCCACAGTTAGTACAACCCCAAGTACCATAAATTCAAAAAATAGACAATGAGACTAACATGGAAATTGGTACAGATGCTCAAAAAATAGGCAATGGGGTCAACATGGAAATTGATACAGAGATGGTTTAGGATTTTGATTATTCGCAAACCTTATCACTATCACAAACTCTAGCTTCTCAGTCAACAATTAAAAATTCCCTAGGAAAGAGGGGAAGAAAGTCAAAGGCCACTAAGCTAAAGGAAGAGATTGATGCAGGGGTGCAAACTACACTAGATGGAAGTATCTCAGCAAGCAAGAGGTTGAGGAGAGCATGTTGCTCTCCTCAAACACAATGAGAGTGATTTCCTAGAATGCTAGAGGCATTAATTCCTTTGATAAGCATGCCCAAATCAAGTGTCAGCTAGACACTTGTGGGGCTGACTTAGTTTTGTTACAAGAGACCAAAACATCATAGGAAACATATGAGGGATCAATTTTGAAGTGGGGGAAGTGGAAATCAACTCATATACCTACTCAAGGGGCTTTTGGTGGTTTAGTCACCTTATGGAATCCAAAAAGAGTGTCCATTGATGAGATCAACAATTATAACAATTGGCAATTAATGAGAGTGGCAAGTTGATCTCAAATTTTAGCTACTAAATATATATGGACCAACATCTATTAGTGATAAGAAAAGATTATGGAATTCTCTAAAAAATGTTATTGAAGGGCTTGGAGATGAGAAATTAATACTGGTTGGAGATTTTAATGCCATTGTGTCATTACAGGAGAAACAGGGAGGTATTTGTCCACCGCACAAAACAATGCAAGATTCTAGCTCTTTCATTTCATACAATGCATTGAAGGATATATTACCTGCAAAGGGAAAATTTACGTGGAAAAATCATAGGAAATATTTTTTGTAGATCGTAGAACGGTTAGCCAGATTCTTAGCATCACGACACTAGTTTTTAGGGTAATATAATTTGGATTTAGAGATTTTTCCTTTTGTAGGCTCAGACCACTATGCAATTTCATTATCTATATTAGGCCTGCAATCCCCAGAAAATCATAGGTCCTCCTTTAAATTTGAAAAGATGTGGTTTAGATATCCTCATTTTTGCCCTTGCTCAGACAATGGTGGGTCAATGTGCCTTTCCAGAGAGGTACTAAAATGTTCCAGTTTTGTAAAAAGTTACAGCATGTCAAGCAACAAATAAAAATATGGAACATCCAAGTCTTTAAGAACATTTTTGTGTAGAAAGAGGAGGTGGAAAAATAATTAGTAGAGGTTCATGAGCACATAATATTGCATGGCTTGGATTCAACTACATATGACAAACAGAAGCATCTGCAATTGGTTTGGGAGGAGTTATGCAAAAGAGGAGATTTATTGGCATAAAAAATCTAGGGAATTATGATTGAAGGATGGGGATTGTAACACAAAAAAAATTCATGCATCTATGCAATTCAAAAGGGTTGCAAAAATATTTTTCTCAATTAAAGATGAATTAACAATAAATTTGATTAGAAGTGAAAAGGAATACAGGAGGATGGGGTCAAATTCTTTGAAAATCTTCTAGCACCACCACAGGATGGCTCAATGCAGTCAAATCAGGATGAACAAGTATTAATGGATGCAATACCAAACCTCATATCTCGAGATGAAAATGAGAATTTGATGAAACCCTTTACTTTAGAATAATTGAGGAAAGTAGTCTTTTCACTCTCGTCGGATAAGGCACCAGGGCCCGATGGTTTTACAGCTATCTTTTTTCAGAAATGTTGGGATGTGTTGGGATTTGATATGTTATTAGCTCTAGAGGAGTCTCAAAAAATTGGTACAATGTTGAAGGACTTTAATGTTACAAACATAACAGTTTTACCAAAGACAAAGGAGCCAAAAAATTTTGCAAATTTCATACCTATTTCTTTATGCAATACTATTTATAAGATTTTCACAAAGGAAATTTATCTTAGACTGCAACATCTCATTCCCAAGATTATCTCAGAAGAACAAGGGGGGTTTGTACCAGGTAGAGAAACTGTGGAAGGAGCCTTGGTTGCACATGAAATGCTTCATACTATTAATTCAGATCATTTATCATCCTTCATTGTAAAGTTGGATATGATGAAAGCATACGATAGAGTTGACTGGAATTTCTTAATGAAAGTCTTGGACAAGTTTGGTTTCTACAAAAAGTGGTGTAAGTGGATTTTGTCTTGTTTATCAGGAGGAAAGTTCTCAGTTATAATAAATGGATCACCATCAAGATTTTTTAGTACAACACAAGTGGTGAGACAAGGGGATCCTCTATCCCCTTTTCTCTTTATAATTATGGCTGAGGCATTAAGTAAAACAATAAAGAATAGGCATAATCAGGGCTTGTAGCAAAGTATACATATTCCACAATTAGATATTTTAGTAACACATACCCTTTTTGTTGATGATATATTATTATTTGGAAAAGCAACCCTTGTAGAAGCCAAATAGGTAAAATTGGTTCTAGACATCTATTCTTCAGTATCAGGACAAAAAATAAATGCTCACAAGTCCAAGATTTATGTATTTAATACTAAATCAGCTATTAAAAAAGAAGATTGTAAGGTCTTTAGGCTTTCAATTGGTAGATTTTCCATGCACATATTTAGGGATTTCATTCTTTATGGGGAAGAATAAGATTTCATATTGGGCTAAAGTTATAGAGAGGATAAAATCTAGAATTTTAGCTTGGAAAGCTAGATGGTTGTCATTATTTGGCCGTATATTGTTAATGAAAATTGTACTAGTAGCAATTCCAAACTATTTCATAGCAATTCTCAAGGCTCCAAAATCAGTTGTTGAACAAATTGAGAAGTTAATCAGGAATTTTCTATGAAAGGGGAATATGAATGGGGTGAAAAAACTTCCTCTAATTTCTCTAGATAACATGACTTCTAAGAAACTCAAAGGTGGGTTAGGTTTGCATAATATATCCAAAAGAAACATGGCATTTGGGGGAAAATTAATATGGATGTTTACCAAATCAGATTCTAAATGGTGTAGAATCATGCGGGTCAAGTATCTAGATAACCCAAATCTGACAAGAATTTTCACTATTTCCAATCCCCTCGATGGCTCAGCCATGTGGAACTTTATGGTTTCATGTCGAAAAGTTGTTACTTCATAAATTTCTTGGGAAGTGCACAAAGGAGATGAAGTTCATTTTTGGAATGATTCTTGGAATGGATACCCCCTTGAAGGACATCCAGGAACTGCAATCAGCTATACCAGTTTTATCTCAATTGTGGGGCAGCAGGTTAATTAATTATGTTTGCTCAATAGATGAAGTAACTGGTAGAGTAAGTTGGAGGGATCTTTCCCAAACATAGTTAACATTGGTTCAACATAACCTGATTCAAAGTATTTTAGCAAAGAGGTTAGTGTTTCTAACATGAAAGCCTGACCAAGTCATATGGGTATCCTCCAAAGATGTATGTTATTCAGTTAAGCAGGGGTATAAAGCTCTCCTTAAAAAATCATTCCAAGTGCAATCTCAAAGAGCTTTTTCTTTTTGCTGGAACAACATGATATTACCAAAAGCAGGTAGCTTCGCATGGTTAGTGCTAAGAAAAAGGGTACTAACAAGTGATAGGCTAATGAAATTAGGCTTTGCAGAGCCTTTCAAATGTGTTCTATGTGAGGAAGTTCCTAAGGATGTTGACCACCTTTTTGTATAATGTCCATACACTCAACTCTGTTGGAAGTTTATTTTACAAAAAATAAGTTTTGTTTCCCCTTTGCCAAATATAGTTTGGGATATTTTTTAGCTTGGCCAGTGTTATATAAATCTGCTTTGTTTGCATGCATTTGGTGTTTAATACCAGCTATAATAGTCTAGTCTATCTGGTGGGAGAGGAATAAGTGCATCTTTATAAAGGTATCTTCATTAGTGCATAATGTCCAAGTTATAATAGAAAAATCAATCATAGAAGCAATGAATGCATATGTTCAAAATCATAAAAGGGTTGACTCTCTTTTCACATCATGGGATGATAGTATTTTAAAGAACTGGAAAGGCATAGTTTTACTCTTTAAAGGTAGTTTGCAATAAGCTCACAAGGCAAGGATTGATAGGAGTTTTGTTAAGTGGAAACCCCCATCTCTAGGCCACTTTAAATTGAACTTTGATGGAGCGTCAAGAGGGGATACAGGTGTATCAAGTGTCGGGGTGTGTATTCGGGACTCTTGAGGAGAATTAAAGGCATCCAAATCAATTGCTCTACCTTTTGGCACAAACAATGTGGCAAAATCATTAGCACTTTTGCATGGTTTATAGCTTGCAAGGCATCTAGGTATAACTTCAATTCATGTGGAAGGTGATTAACTAATAATTATAAATGCATGTAAGCAAAGATTGTGTCACAATTGGCATTTGCAATATATTCTGGAAAATATTTGGTCATTGTTAAACAAGTTTCATTTTTTCCAAATCTCACATACATATCATGAAGGGAATAGGTTAGTAGATCACATAGAAAATATGGGATGTCAAAAGCTAGTGACCATTTCAAATGCTAGTATGGTTGACACATTTACAATTTTAGTTGAGATTGTAGCAAGTGAACACATGTGATGATACTCAATGGAGAAGAGTATAGTTTTCCAATAAGTGCAAGCATTTCAAGTGGTGACAATGGTACAAGAGGTGAAAATGAGGCAGAATTACGTTTTAGTTATCCAAATAAAGAAGTGGAACATGGTAAGAAAGCTAGGGATAAGGACAAGTAACTTTCCAATGCGTTCAATTAGAATAACCTATTTAAGCACAATGCCAATTAAATGGTGACTCAAGTGAGTTTCACAGGTTGGTAGTACAAGGCTTGATGAGTAATGGTACAATACATCTATAGGTCTCATCAAACTTCAGTGTGAATCAAAGCTTGTTGGCATTGGTAAAGTTGGAAGGGGTGTGTTGCAAGTGAGATATTCCAATGTCAGCTTCCTTTCATATCATCATCCAAGCCATCATCACCAAAATGTCACCATTTTTTTTCTAACATGTGATTTTTTGTAGGTACAGATTCATCCTTCCCAGGGGTGGGTGATAAGATCATAATCTTCTCGCATGTGTATTTTTTTTATTATGATCTGGGTATAGGCCTTGGGCTTTAGGCTTGTAGTGTACCGATAGAAAAAGTAGGAAGGTGTTTGGAGTTAGTCATTTTTTACTATGCCTCTAAGGTTTCATCCATTGGGTATCGGTTATACTATGACCAGTTACAAAGGAATGAAGAAATGTTCTAGTTCCAAAGGATTTCAGATCTCGAACTTCAGACTTTAGGAGTACAACATACCGTGTTGTTTGAAGAAAGTTGTATGGAGGAATCTTGCCCCTCGAAAAATGTTTCGGGCATCACAACTCGATAGGGAGGCTTGCAACTCATTGAAAGAATGTAAGTGGCAAGGTGAAAGAGTGAACTCCAACTTTGTGACCAGGCATCGAGCTTTTGAAGTTTGGTGGTCAGCTTGTTGACTTTCGCAAAAGCGAAGGTAGGAAAAGGTAGAGGAGAATCCCAAACCTCAACAAGATTAAAATTAGAAAGTTGAATTAGGCATCAGTTGTCCGACTTATCGCTTGCCAATTGCATTTGAAAAAGACTTAGGAAGCTTGAATTTTTTCGATATTCAGACTTTGGAGCTTCATCATAACCTTTAATTATGAAGTTTGTGGTATCGGGTATTGAGAAACCTCAAACCACCCACAAAAGGTTTTTACTCTTCCTTGCTTAGCATTATGTTCGTTGGTTTGGCATGAAGGACAAGGGATCCTCGATCCCCAACATCTAAAAGGATAGATGGAAGCTTCACTCGGACTTCAAAGCTTCATCGTAACCTCTACTCGTGAAGTCTACAGTATCAAGTATTGAGAAACCCCAAACCCCGACCCGCGAAAGGATTTCACTCTTCGTTGCTCAACGTCATGTTTGTTGGTTTGGTATAAAGGACACAAGATCCTCGATCCCCGACTTCCGAAAGGAAAAATGGAAGATGGGCACTTTTGTAATTAGGCCCTCGTAAGAACTTTTGTAATTAGGCCCTCATGGGCACTTTTGTAATTAGGCCCCCTTCGGCTCTTTTGTAATTACTAACTATTATTATTAATATAATATATAGGCTTTTATCTTTTTGCCAAAAAAATAAAATAAAAAGATATATTTACTTATATAAATTCTCATTTTCATACAACTTGTTATAGTTATCTAAACGCTTAACATTTATCTTTGGATCCTAACTAATAAAATTGCATTTTATGCAAGTTTATATAGGTGGTGAAAATATATTTCAAGTATTTAATTTTATCTATCCAATGTGTTAATTAACACTTAATTCTAGATTTATTAGTCAATTATTATTTTACTTTTTAATGTTATTTTTTAATAAAAATAATTATATTTAGACTATGATATAGGTGTTGGGTCTCCAAATTGTTGCTCACACTTTTAGAGGGATCAATCCACTTTAAGGCTAGGGATATGCCATTATTGAAGGTGGATAAACCCTCTCATTAATAAAGAATGAGTGACGATAGACCAATCGATGAGAGTGGATAACATTGCCTTCACTTTAGGCTCATCTAGACCTAGGAGGGTATTCCTAGAGGTAATCTTTAATAATATTTAATCACAAATAGTATCTAATATATGTCTAGTCCCAAAAGCTATCACTAGACTAAGGACTAAACTACTTCACACATAACCTCTATTAAGTTGATAAGCACATCATTATATGATTGCAAGATGTGGGTATGCAACATATGGCTCTTTGAGTATATGAATTTATTTAAATCTATTGTAAATATTTTGTTGGTTGTAATACTAAATCATAAAATGCATAGAAACTATCTCTTACTCTTAAAGTTCTAGTTAAAGATATTGTTCATTTTAAGTGCATTGAGGGTCAAACACTTCAAGGACCGATGCCTTATGTTGAGTTACATAGTTATAGTTACTAGAAGACACAACTCATATAAATGACACAAGAGATTTTATATTAATTATTGAACATACTTAATCATCCTTCTCCAAACTCCAAAAATCCACATGCAATAAAAAAAAGATCATTACAAATAACATTTCCAATTTATAAAGTATTACAACATTTATCAAATTATTATTACACTCACACCAAAAAATATAGTGTGAGAAAACCTTAAACTAGAAAGAAACTATCACACTTTGTCGCTTGGAAGTTTTTCTAAAATCTACAAATAGCCAAGGAGGCATTCGATTACAAACATATATTTCATACTAGCTACCTTTTTTGTTATTTACAAGATGAGATACTCTAACGGTGACTAGACATGCAATAATTGAAACCTTAGATTTTTCTTATCATTACAATCATGTGGAAATAAAAAATAATCAAGCTTTTTCTTGGAAAATGAACTAGCATAAATGTAGTGCTTTGTTGGTTGCCCTATCACTTCTAAAATTGAGGAAGAACTATAGGTCAAGAATGCGGCATGCAAGGAAAGCTTAGATCTCACAACATTTTTCGAATAGGCAATCTAGAGTAGGCATAAGGACTATCAAGACCCGAAACTCAACCACTATATTAATGATTGCATGGTCATATTCATCCTTTATCGTTGAAAGTATATGTGAATATGTTCCCTTAATATGAACAATTATTTTTAATAGAAAAACCTTTTTGGAATAGTTGTACTAATAGTGCCCTAAGTCATGCAGGGAGGTAGATAGGGATGAATAGTGCAAAATGTGGGAGTTGTAGAGTTTCAAGGTTTGGGGGTTGGGGGAAAGGTATATCAAGATGGGAAACTTCAAACTTACGATATTTAGCTCAATCCCTTTGAATTTGAATAGAAAACCTTCATATTTAGATTTTTTTGGATTTTGGCAACTTCCAACAATTGAAAAAGTAAATTTTATTTTATTGGCCTATAGACCCAAAATAATTAGTTGAACAATTAACGACTTGTAGGTTGGGGGAAAGGTATACCAAGATGGGAAACTTCAAACTTACGATATTTAGCCCAATCCCTTTGAATTTAAATAGAAAACCTCCATATTTAGATTTTTTTGGATTTTGGCAACTTCCAACAATTGAAAAAGTAAATTTTATTTTATTGGCCTATAGACCCAAAATAATTAGTTGAGCAATTAACGACTTGTATTGTAGAAATCTTGTACATCATTGTGAGAATCAATTATGATCAAACATTAGCACTTCAATTCCATATCATTCGATTCTTAGAGCAATAAAGGATGAAGGACATATATTTGCATCATAACACTACTTTTATACATTATATAGTTCAACACTTAAAAGTAAGTTTTGGCCAACAAAAGTATAATATATTTTCCACTTTTCGATGTAAATAAAATATAAAAATATTATTCAAGGCCGTTTAACCACAAACCATTTCATATTTAAATAGAATACTTTATTACTACATATATCATTATTACACCATTGAGATATCTTCAAATTATCATCTAGACAAATAAAGTTTGTCAATCTTTTGTCCCAAAGAAAATCCACAATCATGCTTCTCAACATAAAAAGTAATAATTGGATATAGTTATAAGCACATTGACGAGCTAAATTTGGATGATGATGATGAAATTGCTAAAATTGATGAAGAAGTACATAGTGAGCTAAATTTATTGTTTTCAAAGTCTATGAATTTAGATGGGGGCAACTGTGATGATCCTCCTAATGAGAGTGACCCTCCATGTGTTGAACCTAGTGATGCTCCTAATATGACACTTGTTGTAGTCCCCTTAGCTAGTTGTCCACCTTCCTCATATGATGAGCAAGATTGGGATGTAGACGACCTACTCTAGGTCGACTCACATGTGAAGTACTTCTTTTTTGTGTGTTTTCTTTATGTGTTATCTGTGTTTGCTTGCACATAATGTGATCCCCATTATTGTGTTGCTTGGTGTGTCTTTGTGTTTGTGAGCTTTCTTTGGATGACCCTTGTTTCTCCGTTGGTGCAAGGATACAAAGGAAATGAATCTATTAAGGAATTCTTCTATATGTCGTAAACTTTATTTTTTGTCTTGTGTTTTCCTTTTGGGGATGATGCAAGGCATTGAGACATTTTGGTCTCTTCCATGTTAACCCAAAATTTTGTTTCTTTTCTCTCTCTATGTGTCATTCTTCCATTGTGTTCATTTTTCCACAAGTATTTGGGGAATGATGTCAGTTCTAAGCTCCATTATATCACTATAACAAAGACATATGTTGACCTCGAGTCTGTGGATCCCTTTTGTGTTTGTCTTTTGTTTTATCTAGGACATTGCATTTGGAGAAAACCCCTTGTCATGAGGCAGCTGTATTTAAAAAACATATCATTGGCACAAGGCTTTTGAAATAGGCTTTCATGTCTCTATCATTTGGTATTTATCATTTTTCTTTCTACTTTAAATTGATTGCTCACAACATGGTGTTTCACATTTTTTTTAAAGTGGGGTCATACATTGGAATTATTTTTCTTCACTTTGTTCATAGGCATTGAACTTGGTGTAGAGTTGGCATAACATCTTGATCATTTTGTGGCACCTTATCAAGGTTATCAAGGAGTATAGATCTCTTGGTATGGTTGACATGAGGCACACCTAATGAAAAGCGGTCCTCACTAGACCTAGCGTGTCTCTCATTTTGCCACCTCATTATGAGTACACATAGTAGACCTAGTGTGTTTCGCATCCTTGTCTTGGGGGCTCACCTAGTGAAAATTAGTCCTCACTAGCTCGTGTGCCCTCCAGTTTATGGTTCACCTAGAAAATATCAGACTTTTCTATTGTGAGTCATGAACGCTCTTTGGTGCGGGTCTTAGCATAATACAAATTTTTGGTCCATACCCTCCTTTTGCATTTGTTTTGACATTGTATGTTTGTGTATGTTGTCTTACTACATTTCACATGTGCATGTGTTTCTTTGTGCCTATGTTGGTTTTCCATGGGATCTTAGATCTTGGGGGCTTGGCCATCTCCCTAAATCCTTTGTCATCCCATCTCTCCAACACTTGGGTAATCAAAACCCTCTTGACATATATTTCTCTACTATAGTGTGAGTTTGAGTGTAAGTTCATACTCTCATTAAAGTGGGGGTTAAATGTAGTGTAGAAAATTGTCACCCTTAACAATTTCACATTATGTTTTGTCCCCTAGTTTATTGGACTTAATTAAGCTCCTAATTTTTTAAATTATGCATTCCAAGACCCAATTTTTATTGTTTTCCAAAGGATTATAATCATTGAATAAATACAACCAATTGTTATTTGGCTCCTAGCTAAGTGTGTCCTAGAAATTTGGGCTAGGACCCATTTGCCCATGGGAAAATGGGTCCCCCTTCTTAGCTAGGACTCAAATTTAAATATGTTGTTAGTGACATTTTAACATCCAAAATTCAAATTTCAAGTGTTGGCTTTTAGAATATAATTTTTGATAAATTAGCACAATTACATATAAATACATAGTTATTTTATCATCTAAGATCTAAGACTTTTGGAGACACACTATTGAGCAAATATTATTGTCAAGAGCAAGTCAAGAGAAAGTTTTCAAATATTTATTGCAGCAATTCAAGATCCAAAATCATGTCAAAGTTTATGTGAGTTCATGTTGTCATTGTTTTGTGAAGGCTAACATCTTTTTGTAGGTCTCCAAAGTATTCAAGCATTCAAGCAAGAAAGATGCAAATACTTGAGATTTGTATGACTTTAGTCCTTCAAGGCAACCATTGAAGGGTGGTGAGTTGCAACACATTGTGATTTCATCATTCCTTCCTTTCCATTATCATTTATCATTGGTATTTTGCTCGTGTGGAAGTGTAAACACTTACCTAGGGTTTGAATAAGGCAAGCCCCTATATGGCACAACATTTTCCCTCTCTTTGAGTGTGTAGGTTATAGGTTTGAGGAGGATCAAGGAAATTTTGAAGGTAATTCATTTATTATTACATTTGTTGTCATCAAAGTTGTCAAGCCACGAAAAACTCACCTACAAAATTTACTGACAACATTCTGACAACTCTGCAACCTAGAATTAGGAGCTCAAATCCAACATTAGAGGACTACAAAACCAATTTTAGGACCCCCCTATCAAAGACCTATACACCCATAGGCCTTTGAGTCCCTCTTTGCATGTTAAATTCAAATTTTGGTGATAGGTACACATCACTTAGTGTCTCCTATATCCATATGCAAATTACTATTTCAATATGTGTAGCTTTGAGATATTACATTCATCATATTAGGTCATATAGTCTAATTAGGTTAATCATTTTAAATAATTTCCAATTCATTTCCAAGACTAAAAAGGATCAAATCCAAGTTTGATTGACTCACCTTGAAGGTAAAAGTCAATCTATACACCTTGTTGATTTGCATCCTAATGAAACCCTTGAAAAAGTGGAATTGATCTTAAGTTTTAGATAATAAACTTAGCATCATCATCCATTTTTCCTACGTTTGAATTTTTAATAATATTTTTATTTAGACTATGATATAGGTGTTGGGTCCCAAAATTGTTTCTCACACTTTTAGAGGGATCAATCCACTTTAAGGCTAGGGATATGTCATTATTGAAGGCGGATAAACCCTCTCATTAATAAAGAATGAGTGATGATAGGCCAATCAATGAGAGTGGATAACATCTCCTTCACTTTAGGCTCAACTAGACCTAGGAGGGTATTCCTAGAGATAATCTATAATAATATTTAATCACAACTAAAGAGAAACAAATAAACAAACCTATAGTAGTATCTAATATATGTCTAGTCCCAAAAGCTATCACTAGACTAAGGACTAAACTAATTCACATATAACCTCTATTAAGTTGATAAGCACATCATTATATGATTCCAAGATGTGGGTATGCAACACATGATTCTTTGATTATATGAATTCGTTTAAATCTGTTGAAAATATTTTGTTGGTTACATTGTAGTGTAGAAAAATGTATCCTTTTTACATTTTTACACTTGTTTGGGCCCTCCTATTTAATTTGGACTTAATTGTGCCTTATTTTGGTGTTCTAAAGTGTACCCCTTTACACTTTCACACTTATTTAGGGCCCCTTTAATTAATTGAGCTTAATTTTCCTTAATTGGCCCCTTAATTCACTTACCAAGCCTATTTTATTACATTTTCCAAAGAGGAAACCTGACATTCATTAATGCCTTAACATAACACTTCTCATTGAGCAGTGTGTGTCCTAGGTTTAGGGACCTAGGACTCATTTGCCCATGGGCGAATGGGTCCTCCCTTAGACTTAGGACCTAAATTTAAATTATGTTTTTAGTGGTACTTTAACATATTCAAATCTATATTCAGATGTCGGCTTGTGATATTTTGAATTTCGATAAATTGAGCTTACATATCTATAAATATAAGGTTATTTCACTATGTTTCACCTAGCAATTTTATGAGCAAGTTTATGAGATTTCAAGAGCAATTCAGATTTATGAAGTTTCATTACAACAATCAAGATCCAATTGTCGCATCAAAGTCTTCTTGCATCATGCATGTTATTGGAGGTAATATGATGATGTAGGTTTCATGATCCATTCAAGCATTCAAAGCACTATTTCAAGTCAAGATCCACATCCATTGAAGCCATTTCATGCAAGTTGCAGATTTACATTCCAAGGTTTATGAAGGGTTTGTTGAGTGGTAACATAGATTTTTTCATTCTCCATTCCCTTTTTCATGTTTTGATTACCAAAACGGGGTTTGACCAAGGCAAACCCCCATTCACCCAAAAAAAACCAAATTTCCCTCTTGATTTGTGATTGCAAATTTAGGTGGAAGATCTCTTGAATAGAAAAATTGAAGAACTTGCCAAAGTTGCAAAAGTTGTCATAAAAGTTGTCATCTCATGGAAACTCACTTATAGAATTTATTTTTGGCTTTCTGAACCCGAAACCTGGACAAATTGGAAGATTTAGATATATAGCAGAGGCTCCTAGAAGTTGCAGACAAACCCTAACTCAGGACCCATTCACCCTTGGGTGAATGAGTCCTAGATCAACTTCAAAAACTGACTTTTGGTGAAACGTACATTCAGATCTTCCTCTCTCTAATCTACATTTTTTCTTTTGGTTATGTCAGTATTGAGTTTAATCTTGCTATTCCAAGTGTTAGATCGTAATTTAGTGTTGATTTACTATTTTTAGCTTTTCTCCCCAAAGTGTTGTTTGACCAGGACCCCCATCCTGATACAAAAAGGAAATCTGTAGATTCACACATTGACTTGATTCACCTAAGGGTTGATAATCATTTTATTGTGTGGATCTCATTTCCTAATCAATTGAGGAAGAATAGGTCCATCGTACCCAACATTGATAACCCTTGCCTATTTTTCTTCTTTTCGGTTGTAATACTGAATCATAAAATGCATAGAAATCTATCTCTTACTCTTAAAGTTCTAGTTCAAGATATTGTTCATTTTAAATGCATCGAGGGTCAAACACTTATAAGACTGGTGCCTTATGTTGAGTTAAATAGTTATAGTTAAGTATAGAATACACAACACATATAAATGACAAAAGAGATTTGATATTGATAATTGAACATACTTAATCACCATTCTCCAAACTCTAGAAATCCACATGCAATAAAGAAAAGATCATTACAAATAACATTTCCAATTTATAAAGTATTACAACACTTATCAAATTATTATTGCACTCACACTGGAACAAATATATTGTTAGAAAACCTTAAATTAGGAAGAAACTATCACACTTTGTTGCTTGGAATTTTCTAAAATCTACAAATAGTCAAGGAGGCATTCAATTACAAACATATATTTCATACTAGCTACTTTTTTTGTGATTTACAAGATGACCTACTCTAATGGTGACTAGACATGCAATAATTGAAACCTTATTTTTCTTATCATTGCAATCATGTGGAAATAAAAAATGATCAAGCTTTTTCTTAGAAAATGAACTAGCATATATAGTTCTTTGTTGGTTGCCCTATCACTTCTAAAATTGAGAAAGAACTATAGGTCAAGAATGTGGCATGCAAGGAAAGATTAGATCTCACAATGTTTTTTGAATAAACAACTAGAGTAGGCATAAGGACCATCAAGAGCCAGAACTCAACCACCATAGTAATGATCTTGCATGACCATCTTCATCCTTTATCGTTGAAAGTACATGTGAATATGTGCCCTTAACATGAACAATTATTTTTGAATAAAAATACCTTTTTGGAATCGTTGTGATGTCGAATTCGGTCATTAATAGTGCCCTAAGTCATGTAGGGAGGTAGATAGGGATGAATAGTGCAAGATGTGGGAGTTATAGAGATTCAAGGTTTGGAGGTTGGGGGAAAGGTATGCCAAGATGGGAAGCTTCAAACCTTCAACATTTAACACAATCTCTTTAAATTTGAATAGAAAACCTCCATATTTAGAATTTCTTGGATTTTGGCAACTTCCAACAATTGAAAAAGTAACTTTTATTTTACTAGCCTATATACCCAAAATAATTAGTTGAGTGATTAAGGACTTGTATTGTAGAAATCTAGTACATCATTGTGAGAATCAATTATGATCAAACATTAGCACTTCAATTCCATATCATTCGATTCTTAGAGCAATAAAGGATAAAGGACATATATTTGCATCATAGCAGTATTTTTATACATTATATAGTTCAACACTTAAAAGTAAGTTTTGGTCAACAAAAATATAATAAATATTTTCCACTTTTCGATGTCAATAAAATATAAGAATATTATTTGACTGTTTAACCACAAACCATTTCATATATTCAAATAGAATACTTCATTACTACATACATCATTATTGCACCCTTGACATATCTTCAAATCACCATCTAGACAAATAAAGGTCGTCAATCTTTTCGATCGAAGAAAATCTACAATCATGCTTCTCAACATAAAAAATAAATTTAGATGTAGTTATAAGCACATAGGTGAGCAGATCCCACAAGTCCACATCAGAAACTTGGCCATTCAAGGACGTGACCACCTCTATATTAAAAAAATCAAAGAACATCCATATTTACGCAGTAAAAAATACAAATAATAATTATACTATTGAATTTATTTTCACCGTATTACAATACAACATGTATAAAATCTTTCCAACATAACTTCCATAAAATAACAACTGATTATTTTAATAATAATAAACTATAAGCCACTGAAAAGTAAACCTTAATATTCCAAAACTATAAAGACCCAAGAGTTGAGACAACATAATCCAAAAGAGCAAGAAACATCAGTATCAGTTTACCGAGGTTTTAAGGTAAGCCATTATTTTGTTTAAGCCAAATGTAACTTCATTTGTCATTAACTGGTTAATCATGGAGTACTGGGCCGGACAGGGCACTCCATTTCAGATTTCCAGATGTCCTTCCACAGTGACGGCGATTTGACAACCACCTTTAGTGGCCCTTCACAATCACGGTAATGGTGATCACACAGCCAACACTTTATTCAATTGAATTGTGTGAAGTGGCTACTTTTGTGAGAATAGACATCATGTACCCTGCTCTACACGCCCTTCCCTTCACTAAAGTTGTGCAAATGTCCAAACGTGAAAGGTGCAGATTCAATCAGAGGCCATGGAGTGCATTCCACAATAGCACAGATTTTTGTCTGGTTGTTTGACAGGACAGACGGACGTGAAATGAATGGTAGCGCATGCACCTTAACAGTGTAAGAGAAAGTGAGCTCCATGGAATGCACTCCAAGCTCTTTGGATTGAATCTATATCTTTCGCGTTTGTTATTGAGATTGTGATTTCTGTCGGATTGTGGAAAAAAGTAAAAAGTTTATATAAAGGATGAAATCGAATGAAGGGAAAAGATTTCTGATTGTGATTTTTGTCGGATTGTGGAAAAAGTAAAAAGTTCATATAAAGGATGAAATTGAATGAAGGGAAAAGATTTCTGATGTTCAATTGAGGATTAGTTTTGATAGGTGTAGGTGATGGATGAAATCTAAAGAAGAGTGGGAAGAGAGAGTATGTATTTATGGAAGAACATTTCATCTTTCAAATGTTCAAGGTACGTGGACATATGAGCTAAATATAAGAAAACACAAAGTGTTGGTTTCATGGTAGAATTATTCTAGGGAAATGGATTAAAAAGATTAGAAGGCTGGAATTAACAAGAAAAGGAGCAGCCTTCTAAAAAATGTCACTTGTCCTACAATTTTTTTGAATAGCTAAAATAATTGATGTAATCAACAATACCATAGACCATTCAATCTTGTAGATATAATTGAAAAGATCTTATGAGAAGAAATTAATGAATGTTTTAAACTAAAAAGAAAAGAAATGTTCATGAGAATATATTTGTTTATGACTTGAACAATACACATATATGCATTGTACTAGCAATCGCATAATAAAGTGCAAAGCTACATTAATAGTTATTTTTAACTGGTCAAATCAGGTAGTGTGTTTGTTATGCAAGCAATTATTTTTTGGAGGTAGTATTGCATCAACTATTTTGATATCGTGCATTTTTAGAGCTAATTTTGCATATTCTTTGCATATAATTATCAATGTTTAATCACTAAAAATTATCTAGATATGAGTTTGTATGAATTGCATACTGGCTTTGCATATATAAAATAGATATAGATATGCATTGAGTACCGTGTTTTTGGTGTAAATTGTGAACTAAATTTTTTGGATTCAACTCTCTAACTTTGTGATTTTATATCTATTCAAACATAACTAACTCATTTGAAGTATAATAAACGGTATTAAATCCACTTGCATTAAAATACAAAATAATTTTAGATTTGGTTATACATCCTTGACTCAAAAGAATGGCCACACTTCATAGTTTAACATTTGCATTCAGTATAACACAATTAGAGTTTTTATTTTTATTTTTCTAAAATGAAATGGTGTATAATTTCATTGATATTATAATTGGATTGTTCAATTATTTCTATTTGATAATGCTTGCGAGTAGGTCTCTTCTTTCTTTCATAGTGCAACATATGGACTATCCTTCACATGAGCATATATTTGGTATGAGAAATTGGGGGATATATGAAGACCTACAACATAATGTACCCTTGACTCAGCTATAAATGTGAGTCCTCAATGATCAATGTTGTCAATGTTTATTCTTGATCTTTCAATTGTTAGCCCTTGTGATTTATGGATTGTTAAGGCACGTGTCATTTCAAGGGGTCCAAGTTGGTGTCACCCACTTGAACTTATTGGGATCATTGAATCATGTTTAGGTTTGGTAGGGTCCAAAGTGGACCTATTTAATATTTAAATTTTACTACAAAAAATGAAATTTTTGGTGGGTTGTTTTCATTTATGTATACAATTTATTGGACTTGTTCTAGTGCATCATGTTAACAAGACTTGATCCTACCCACAAATTTGTACTTATCATAACTTGTTGCTCAATACACAAGAGAAACTTTACATCAATTAATTTGTCCTCTAAATTTGAGCATGGCGTTCTCCTTAATTGCTTTGCATTGAATCTTGCAACAAACACTCCTTATGATTTTAGCATGTGTTTATTACACAATGAAACCAAATCATTTCTTACAAACAAATGTATTGAGCAATGAAAAGGTGATTTATTGTCAAAGCTAAGGGAAGAATTATAATGTGACATTAGAAGCTCCCATTCCTACAATATTGGCTCTATCTTTCTTATATTGGAAATTATTCTATCAAAATAAAGTTGTGTTAGTTCTTCTCCATGCTAGTGAAAGATTCTAAATTATGTGACTACTATATGAAAGTTGTGCTCAAGTGTTGTGTCATATGATTCTTTAGTATATATTAGATTTTTTTTCACTAGTGACAATTGACCCAACTCACCAAAGAGGATGATAGAGCAAGCACCAAATATAATTTTGTTTTGATTAGGAAACACTTCATGCAACCTACTATCAATGAATTCTAGTAGCATTTTCTTGATGAATATGATTTCATCAATTGGGACTATTGATGCCTAAAAATGCCAAGCAACAACCTTATCGGAAACTCAGTTAATGGGGGGACCAATTGCGCTAAATTGAGTGACCTATGAAATTTTTAAAGAAGCTAACTCCTTCTGTACTTGGGGGATTTGGAATGGGAAAATGAAGCAAATATATAAAATAAAGATCTAACCTAAGGCGATGTGCCAAGATGTAGGTGTGGGCACGGTAAATCTTCCTTTCAGATGGGATTTAAGGGCCTATTCAACAATCTACATTTTTGGAAATAATAGATAGCATAGATGAAAAACCTAAGGAGTTTATCAATTAACATAAAATAAATTTCATACACATTTACTGAAAAGAAGAGTTCAAGACATGGTTTGAATCAACAATTAGCTAAGAAACAGAAAGGTCGAACAACAATGGCACAGTCTGTGAATCTTAATACAATAATCTAAAACAATACAAAAGGCCTAGTGTCTTTCCACAATTCTCTATGTATTCTCTAAGTTTTTTAAAGAAAGTTGAAGCAGTATATATAGAAAAGCCTCCCACCGCCTGGGAGCTAGTAACAAAAAAGATTCCTTAGCACGAGAAATGATGTCCATTGCAATGATTCCCCATGGTCGTTGCAACAGAAAAGATTCTGAAACATAGAATGCAGTCACCTTCAAACTAGATGCACCCCCCTATGAATGATGATTGTGGTCCCAGTGTGGAAGCAACAAAATTACAGTACAGACATGTGTCACTCGCCCACAGAGTTGGTTAGGACACATGGCAATAAGATGGGGCTTGTCATTCATTCTTCCCTTTTGGCGCTAAAATCCCCGCGGAGAAGACACATGGAAGAGTCTTTATTTCGAGCCTTGACTGTGGGGTCCGTCAAAAGGTGCTTGAGAAATGATGCTATGTGGCACATGGGCGAAGATCGGTAGAGAAGCAAAGGGGAGCGGGCTCTCAAAGGCCCTCACTATTGACATATGGAGGCATGATGGGGCTCAATAAAAAAACAAGGGAAGAAACCTTTGCAAGGAGCACGCGATGGACACATGGAGCAAGCGAGCAAAATTCCTCAAAAAGAGGCTGGAGATATCCAAACATATGAGGTGCGGGTCAGGGCTAAGAAAAACAATATTATCAACCTGAAGGGAGCTTAAGGGATTTTCAATCCATAGCTTTTGGCAACTACCAAGGGCATTTCTCCTGCAAAATGGGAACACAAAATTTTTGGTTCAAGGACCAAAGCCTTATTCATTGGGCAATAAAGTTAGAGCTTTGAGATCATAGTTTGTAGAGGTAGCCAGTCGGCCTCAGATGGTATCGATATGGTGTGCAAATTCTCTTGCAACTCATGCAAATCAATAACTTCTTTGAAGGGAAACTTCATGGATATCCCGATCCCAGACTCAAGCTGAAAGAGCAGTCGCGCTATCTGATGGGTGACACCTTCAATGTCCTCAACAGTACTTGGGGTTGACTAAAATTCTGAAAGGTGGATAAATCTTGTTGCCTATCCTTGATTGTTGTTGTGATATGCTCCACCGTAGACACTAAATCATCAAAGAGAAATGGGGAGGGAAAGCCCATTTGAGTCAATTGGGAGAACTTCGTCTGTATATTGTTCATAGTTCGACCCAGTGTTGCCAAACAATTGCTGGCATGAAGGATGGTCGTGTGGCAATGAATGGATTCTTTTTCCTTCTTGTTATTTGACCTCTGGTCTTCAATCCTTGCGTTTACCAAGTCATCATTTTCCATTGTGTATAGCTTGTTTAGTAACTTCTCCACCTCGGGTACCTTCTCTACAATGAACTCTGGGAACTGTTCAATTGTTCCACAAACCTCTCTACTCAAACTTGTCACTTCTACCATGAATTGAAGTGTCAGCTGAAGAGTCGGACAAAAATTCTTGACTTTTTCCTAGTAGGAGATATATAGTTGTCGGGCTATTGACAGGAGATCTAACTGAGTAGCAAGGGGCTGAGGAGGATTCTTCAAAGCACCAATTTCCATCTCCTTCAACCCGACATTCTGCGTTAGATCCTTAATTCTTTTGTCCGCAACAAAGATTCGTTCCTATAGAGTCCCTAACTTGACAAGTAATTGTTCCTCATCCTGGCTTTTGGTTGTGGATTCCTTTTCCAAGGAAAGCTTTACTTCCTGGATCTCCCTCTCAAATTGAGCTTGTTTTCCCTGGAACTCCCATCCTTCTGTTGCATTTCCTTCTCTAATTGAATTTGTTGTTCTAAAGCTCTTCAGTTTTCTGTCACATTTTTTTCTTCGGCCGAGTCAACTGGTCTTGTAACTCCTAGTTTTTCTATTGTAGTTCAATGACCAAGTTGGGAACCAGGGACTAGAAATTTGCAAGTTATGCCCAGTGTTTGGAACTTTCTGCCTATGCTTGCTGAGATATTCATGTAATTTTGGCTTCCCTTGCCTTTGCTTTCTTCAATAGGATCTCCATTCTTTCCTTGACATTCTTGAGCTCCTCTTCCTTCTTCTTTAGTTTATGACTATGCTTGAGGAAGTCAGTAGTCACCACTCGTTGGGTTTCATCCATCAGCTCAACTTTGTCTTGCATTCAGGTTGCGTGCAAATAAATCCCTATAGCATGAATCGTATAGTCCTTGAGTTGCATCTCCCCCTATGGTTTGATGGTTGCAAAATGCAATGACTGTTGAACCTCATTAAAAAGGGTATGCACACATGGCTCAACCGACTTTGCAACATCTTTGTCTTTTCTCTTTTGGACCTTGAGAGCTCGTGTTGCTTTTTTTTTTTTCCCTCTAACATAAATTGTGTTGGTGAGTTAATCAACTCGCCAGCGAAGGGCACACCAGGAGGAAGAGAAAAAGGGAAAGTGAGAGTTGTGGTTCCGGCTAATGTCATTTTTGGGAGAGAGACCATTAATGGGGAGAACATGGGAATGTTATACCAAGGCCTAGTTGGGGAAGTGACAAAAGGAATCATGGGGAGTGGTGGTGGTAGCGGAGATGCAACAGATTCCATCTATTGGGAAAGCTCAGTCAGAGTCAACACAGTGAGAGTAAAATGGGTAGTAATGGCGGATCCGGACTAAGCTGCGACAAAAGGTGGGATAGACGACAGGGGAGTAAATTTTGCATGTTTGAATTGGGAGAATTGAGATAAACCTCTTGTGACCATGGAAGTAGAAAAAGAAAGGCCGACACTTGAAGTAATTGGGGGCATAGATACAATAGAGGTAGTAGGAGTAACCAAAGATTGTGCAGTGAGAAAAGTGGGAGAGAAAGATACCTAAGGCATGGAGACTCCGATCCCTGGCTCATTGCAAGTTCCTATGAGCCTTCTCCAGAAGTTGCATGCATGCACGACCTCTTATCAGGTGAAGAATTTTCCACTTCTATGACCTCTAAATATTGTTGGGATACCCTGGGTCTTTTCACAACTTTTGTACATGGCCATGAGACCTCTGACTATGATATAGTCACCTGCTCTCTTGGTGGAGCTTTGTCGGGTTGGTCCATCACTTTTCCATTTTTTTGTGCTTGGGCCTGTTTCACCTCCTTTCCCTTCACTGTATATGTCTTAGCCTCCTCTGGGTCTATATCCTCATCATCACTTGCATCAATATCTTCATGCCATTTGTTCCATAGATCATCAAATCTTTCATCCTGGTCAGCCTCTTGGAATGGGGCATTAAGGAATTTGGTCTCTTGACGATAAATCCAGAAGTTTGTAATTTTTTCCTCACTCCATTGCCAATGCTTGACCAATTCATTGCGAATGGTGGCCCCCATTTGGTGCTTCTTATTAGGCTTCACCAAAGGGAAATAAAAAGAAAGCCATGACAACCTCCTATCTTTAGTAGGAACATAGGCCAGGTCCACAAATAGATCATCCTATTCTAACTGTGGATTCTGTCGAGCTTCCCAGTAAGGTTGGGAGCTATGAGTCACCTTAACTTTTAGGTCTACCAAGTCATTATCATGGTTATATTTCCAATTGCCACAAATTAATACCAACCTCAGATGATCCATTTTTTATTTTAGTAGACCATGTGTCTGCTTCTTGGCCATTATCACCGTTTTGAAACTCAAGGACAAAAGAAAAAACCTTTCTTCTTTCCTCTGTAAAAGTTGTTGTCGATAATCGACAATTTCTGAAACACCTCGAGGGCCAACACCCTGTCTATGACACATACTGGGAGTTGGAATGGCTCCTTTGTAAAGCCATACATCCTAACAAATGTGAAATCCTCCTCGAGAAACCAATCACAAGGAGGACAAAAACTCTGCATCCACCCTATTTGTTCGGCAAAAAGCCGATAAAGCTTGCCATCCTCACTAAAATCTTGCAAAATCAGAATCAAGAAACAATTTTAAAATGCATAGTAATCATAAGTTGCAAAAAGGAGGGGAGTCCACACAAAAATTGGCCTTCTTACTCCATGTTCATAAAAAAATAGCCAAGCCCATACATTTTCTAAAAAAGTCAAGGTTCTGGTACAAAAACATGTGAGCGAGGAGAGAAGAAAACCTGAAATTTTGTTGTGTTGTATTCCTTGATCTGGCTTAGCATTTCCTGGACAATGGCTTTTGTGAAGTCATACTAGAATAGAGAATGTTTCCTTCTCAACTAAAAGCCCAGACCTAGTTGAAACTCTTCCACATATTTGTCATTGTCCATGCCGCAAACAAAATCCATCATAGAGAAGAACTCCTGCAAGTCTGAGCTAAAAGTGATGTGTGTGACCAGAATCTATGGCGGCTTTGAAAAATATTCTTTAGGCCTTTTGGTTTCTTGGTTATAAAAGTTCTGAGTGAGATCTTTGGTCTTCCAAAATTCTTCTGCTTTTTCTAGAGTGAACGTTTCCATCCTTTTTGCTCTAGAGCCCCTTCCAAGAGGGATGCATAGCATATCCCTTATAGCCTCCACGTTGATCACAACCCTTAGTTCCCGACATTCGAATGCACTAGTATCTAGGTTAATGTTGAATGCACTTGTGAACTAGTTCTAGGCAGTAACGCACAAAAGGAACCATAAATTGGAGGAGACCGGAAAACCATAGCTTGTGTGCCAAATATTGTTGCCTACTAACTTGTTTCATTCTCTCATAGGCTCTTCCCTAAGACTTCTAGGGTTATTTTTAAGGATAGGGTCATGAATGTTATCCCATTCTTCTGTTATCAGGGTCTGGTCCTTGTGAGCTTTCTTGTCCATGGCCCATGTGCGGACCCACTTTGTCTTCTCTAGTATCCTAGGTGAAGCATAAGAGATGTTATAAAAAATGTTGTCCATTGGTGTTGCACACATGGCATCAAATAAGCTTTGGTTCGCCTCTCCTTGTGCTTCCATCTGAAGATTTTGGGCCATTTCAAGATTTTGTGGACCTTAGCAACGTTCAAACTCTTTGCAATTCACTTGGGTTCTTTGGAAAATTTTGCACTCAAAGCTCTTAGTGATGAGTAGCATACTCAGAAAGCTTTTCATAGTTATGTTCTTTCTCATGCAATACTTAGCATTTTCTTGACTTGGAGTTGTAGACGACAATTGCCTTCTTGCAATAAATTTGGCATGTACAGCCAACTCTCTTGTTCATGTGAAATGATTTTTTTCCTTTTCGAAAAGACATCAATTCATAGTGACGATTAGTCATTATGTCCTATAGTGCAATTTCCTAGGAAATTGAGCTGGCAATTGAAGGCATACAAAACCTTTCGCATGCTTTTAAAATTAATAACCTAAAAAGAATGATTAGGCCAAAAGTGTAATGAGTACACAAAAATATTGAGTTAATCCTTGGAGAGATAAAAATGCCCACAGTGTGACACATTAGCACTTTACTGTACAGACGATTGCTTGGGGTTGCCACTGGTTTAAGCTAATTAATAGTTCCTTCTTAACTTTGCACGCATCATTTAGTACACCGCAGACACAACTAGGTGGGATTCTCAAGTTTTCTCTAGGTGGGAATTTTGAGTTGGCTCTTGATGGGATTTTAGAGTTAATACCTGATTAGCATCATGCTTATCATATGCATGTACCTCAACTATTTCTATAAATAAACCCTAAGACAATAGTAGAATTGCACTTGATAATTGGGAAAAATTGGCATTTGGTAGTTGGGTAGAGATAGGCACAATGAATACTCCGATTAGGCTTACTAGCAATAAATTGCAAGCAACATTTCTAGGTGAAATTTCTAGCAAGCATCTGAAACACATGATGAAGAACAAGCATTCTTTGACAATTATAGCAATGAAGTGGATACTAGGGAGGGGTTGCATAGAATATGAGGAAATTATAGGGTTAATATTGGAATTTTCTCCCATTTTGTTGCCTCTTTGCTTGATATATAGGTACCCAAGCTAATGATTATGTGACTCACAATGGAAATCATCCCGAAGCACTACCTCGGTGGCCTTGGTGAAGTTGTAACAAATGTAGTGTATGGCCTTGGTCTTCCCACAATGAGGACCTCTATAGACACTTTGAAGAATATGCAATGGTGTCGTGTGTTCCATTCCTGAGTGAGTTCTGCATTTCGACGCTTGAAGAGCACCACCAGAGGGTTACTTGTGCCTGCCACTTCTTGTTGCGCTGCTACAACGCAGTGTTGTTCTACGACATGGAGTGGTACATTGATTTCAAAAACCTGGTGTATCCTCCATCGCTTTCCATTGTTGTTGTTGACGCTCCTACTATTGTTCCAGAGGCTGTTGATGAAGTTGTCCCTGATGCTATTGATGTTGTTGATGCTCCTGCTGCCCCAATTTGAAAAAATGAACTCCTTTCTCCCATTTTTTTTATATATTCCTTGAAAGGCTTTTAAAAAATGCTCAAAAAATTACAAAGTATATATATATATATACTCGACAAGTATGGCATGAGAGCCATTTTGGAATGTAATATCAAAGTACATAATACCGTATAATGAATATACAACATTTTAAATTAATCTTCTATCTCTTTTGCTTTATTTGGTATGGGTTTTGTTTTTATTTTATGAGTTCCTTTCTCTGCTTCTTGCATTATGGGTTCATTTTGAAAGACTATCTGAACAAAAAAACAAAAACACAAAGGAAATTTACATAATTACATATCTACATTGGTAAAATGATTAATGAAGCTCAATTGAAGAATTTGACGTGAATTCCATTTACTGGAATTCCCAATGCTTCTTTTTCCATATTTTCTAGTTCAAATGTGGTATGTTGCCTGCATTGAATAATGTGAAACGGTCCTTCCCGCAGGCTATCAAACTTTCTGTGTAGGCTAGGCTTTGTGGCCCTTTCATTGAATTTTAGCACCAGGTCCTTGCATTTAAAACACTGGTTAGAGGTCTTCTTGTCAAACCACCTTTTAACCATCTGTTGGAGGTTATTCATGGCTACTAGGGATTTTTTTGTTTTCTCCTACACCTCCAACAACTCGGCCAACCAGACCTTCATGGCTCTATTTTGTTCCACCTCTAGAGACTTGAGCAACTGTAACGTGGGAATTTCCATGGAAATGGGCAATAACGCTTGCTTCCTATATACCAGCTCATACAACAAAGTCTTAAGGACTTGCTTAGGAGTTATTTGGTCTACCCAAAGTGCTACCTGAATGTTCTTATGCCACTCTTTTTGATGCTCCGACTTGATTCTTTTAATGAGTCGAACTAAATTTTTATTCGTTGACTCAGCTAGGCCATTTCACTATGGGTAGTAGTTTGAAGATGTTCTTAATAATATTCCATGACTGATTGCAAATTGGCATACCTTTGAGTCTAGGAAAGCCTTAGCGTTGTCAGAGATTATGGTCTTTGGTAGACCGAATCTCGTTACTAATTCCTCGAGAAAGTTCACAATCTCTACCTCCATCACATTCTTCAGGAGCACGACCTCGATCCATCTGGTAAAGTAGTTCATAGCCATGAGGATCCATTTGTGTCCAGCAATGGAGGTGGGATTAATCATCCCGATAAAATTAGGGCCCCATTGTGCAAAGGGCTCCTCGATAACTATTGGATTTAGGGGCATTGTTAAGTTCTTCCTTCTCCCTATGAAGAATTGGCATTCCTTGCAAGATTTAACCAAAGAGTGTGAGTCATTAAATAGTGTAGGACAAAAATATCTGACACACATAATTTTGATGGCAGTGGTCTTTGCAGAGAAATGTCTGCCCATGAGACTATTGTGGAATATGTTTAAAATTTTATTTGCTTGCTTTGTGGTGACGCGCCACAGGAGAATGCCATTGAAGTTCCTTTTGAAAAGGACTCCTCTGAGGAGCGTGTATCTACTATTCTACAATCTATAGAATCTTCTCTTCTGAGAAGGAAGGCTTGTTGGGTATTTCCCAATCTACATGAACCTCATCTGATCCACCAACTAGCAGCCTTCAGACTCAGATTCATTCATTAGTACAAGCCCGAGTTGTTCCTCTTCAACTGGCATTTCTTGATCATGCGCCAAATATTCACACAGTCGTCTCCTTCGGACAATCTTTGTGGGCCTTACCTCAATGTCATATTCCAGGATCTTAGTAATCTAGTTGGCCCTTTTTTGGTGATTTCTCCTTCCATAATGTATTCGTGCACACTGGAATGCGTGACATATATTACCACTTTGTTACAAGATATGAGGTGTCAGAAGTTCTTGAGCCCCTTAACAATGGTGAATGCTTTCCTTTCAATGAAGTTATAATTCATTTCATAATCCTTTAAGGTCCGGGAGTGAAATGCTATTAGATGTTCTCCCTTTCCTTCATCATCTTTTTGGGTCAAAATAGTAGCATGCTGGATTTGCTACTAAATACATACATTATGAAGTCCTTTGATAGGTCTAGATTTGCCAGCACATGAGCTGAAGAAATAGCGTCCTTAAACTTCTCAAAGGCTTCTCTAGACTCTTTTGTCCATTTCAAAAATTGATCCTTCTTGAGCATCGGGGTAATAGGTCTAATTAATCCTACAAAATCATAAATGAATTTTCTCACAAAATTTACCTTTCCCAGAAAGGACGAACTCCCTTGTTGACTGGAGGTAATTCCCTGATTGCCTTCACCCGCTCTGGGTCAATTGCAATTCCATCTTTGGACACCATGTGTCACAATAATTTTCCTTGTAGAACTCCGAAGACACATTTTTTTGGGTTCAGGGATACCCTGAACTCTTGGCATCTTTTAAAAACCATTTCTAGAAACCATTTCTAGATGATCAAAATGATCATCTTTAGACTTAGAGAATACATTCAGATCATCCAAGTAGATTAAGATAATCTTGTTGATCAATTCTCTGAAACCAATATCCATTTCCCTCTAGAAAGTAGCTCCCACATTTGAGAGACCGAAATGCATTTTTGCATAGGAAAATGTTCCCCACTTGGTAGTGAACATTGTTTTGTGTTGGTCTTCCTCTTTTACCCAGATTTGGTTGTAACTGGAGAAGGCGTCCAACAAAGAAAACATTTCTGAGCCGGCCATTGTTTGCAAGATAGATTCCATGGAGGGCAAGGGGTAGTGGTCCTTCAGGGATGCTCTGTTTAGGTCCTAGAAATCTACACATAGGCGGATGTCTCCATTCTTATTTTGGACATGAAGTAGGTTGGACACCCATGTGCTATGCTTAATTGAGAAGATGATCCAGGATTGAATTAGCTTTGTCAAATTTTGGGCCATCAGTGCCTCAATCTGTGGATTTACTGGTCTCTACTTTTGGTGGACAAGTTTTGCTCCTTCCATCAGTTCTATAGTATGCTGGATGATTTCGTGATCATATCCCTTGAGGTCATCATATGACCAAGCCACTACTTCATATTTTTCACAAAACTAAATGATCCTTTCTTTATCGTGTTGTGAGACATCTTTTCTGACCTTAAGCTTCCTTCCAACCCCAACCTAAAGGTTCGCATAGTCACTTTTTTCCACTACAAACTTCCTCTTGTCATTCCTTGCATCATCACAAAATAGGTTTTCAAGAGTGACCAATTCTTTTAGAAGCTTGTTAGACTTTAACTGAATAATTTTCTCTTCATAGGCCTCAACAATTTTTGGCTGGATTTGCTTGATGAACTCCCCCAATTGTTGAATGAATGAGGTGATGTGTTCATCACTTTCAAAAACTTGCTAGCTCTGATCATTATCTAGGATTTTCGGTCGGACAATCACTCATATAGAGTGTATGTTATGAATTAGGTCGGAAGCACAATCAAATTGAGACTTGATTGTTGCCATGCGATCCACATCTATATTTTTCTCTCTAGGTACTATCTGGATATTAAAGGCTTCAAAGCTTTCAATCAGGTCCCAAACTCTATGTATATAGGATCTCATGTGGAAATTTGTGGCTATGGAGAGCCCTTAGACTTGATTGACCACTAGCTTGGAGTCTTTGAACACTATTATTTTATTAACGCCCATTCATTCTGCAAGATTCAGACCTTGCACTAGGCCTTCATATTCAACTTCATTGTTCGAACATGCAAACTGAAAGTGAAAAAGACCTAATGGTATTTTCATTGGATGGGGATGTCAAACATATCCTGGCCCCTATACCAACTTTACATCTTGCTCCATTGAAATGAAACGTCCATAGCACTGAGGCTTGACTGCTCCTGGATTCCTTCATGACCTTCAGAATCACTTGATCTTCATCATAGATGAAATAGGTTCCCAATCTGGTAGCATGATAATTGATGAAAGGATTAGTGTCTATATACTCACTCAAGAGGACCTCTTCCTGATCAGTCCGGTCTTTAGTCACCTTCTCATCCTCTAGTAGCTCATTACAATACATTTCCTCTTTGGTGATAGAGGTATGAGCAACCTCAAAGTTGATCATGGCTTCATCTGTGACTTGTTTTAAATGCAAGGGTTCAAAAACTATCTTCATTTTAGCTCCATGTTTGGTCTTGAGGATCACTTGTGTGACCAATCTAAAGAAAGATATCCGCCTATCTTGGAAGTGAATTCCCAGGATAAGCAAAGACCGAACATGGGGGAACGTCTATGATCACGATATCTTGTGGAACTATGATACTAGGGAAGGAGAATAGAATCAAGGGGAGGGTCTTAATGACACCTACGGTTTCAACCTTGTTCCCATCCAGCTGCATAACCCCTTTGTTTAGAGGTTCATAGCTAAGGCCTAATGCTTCAGCTATCTGCTTGGGCATGACTATGGTACTAGCACTAGAGTCGATCATGGAATTATGCAACAATTTTTTACCCACAATAAGAGTTAGGAAAAAGGGTTTCAGTTTTGGCTTACCTTTGACTTTAGTAGAGGCTTCCTCTGCACTATTTGTGAGGACTTTGGTTGGAGGTGATGAATCAATGACCTTTCCCTTGAGTGATTGCTCTATTGACTCGGTGCTTACATCTTCAACTAGGGCCTTTTGCAGTAATGACTTATGCTCCGGAATAGCCAAGATATCCCAAAGTGATACATTAGCAAAGAATTTTTTCAATTGTTCCACCACATTGAATGGCAATGGATTCAAATGCTTATGTTCCTTAGCTCTTGTTATAACAATTTCCCTTCGTGGCTAAAATTGTTGTGCAACTGTGGAGGTGCTAGGAGTTTGGTTGGGGACAATTTTGGGTTACGGGACAACCGGTTCACTCATGAATCTCCTCTTTAAGGGAGCTTGTAATCAAACTACACTTGTAGGGCCTTGGATGTGGAAGTCTCATTTGTAAAAACCGCCTCCTCTTCTTCCATCCATAAGAAGAGTGTGTGATCTGGAGCTATATTTGTCTCTTTCTCCAGGGACATTCCTTGCATTTGCATGGTGAGTACTGTGTTTTCCATTTGTAGAGAGGCATATACATAACCTCTTGAATCTAACGCCATGCCTTGATTGCATTGTTATGCCACTCTTGTTGTAGATTGTTGCACAAGCAATTTTGGGGCATATGTGCTTCATTGCAGGGGAAGCACTAGGGGTTGATATCATCAGTGAGATTATTTTGTCCCACTGTCAGCTCTCTACGTGAGATTGGGTGAGAATTATACAGTGGAGTAGGTACTGAAACCATCTGATTACTTGTTTGAGTCTGCGGATTTGTGCACGAGCCTCCTTGGAACTGATTTTGTTGGTAGGAAGATTTTCCACCTTGATAATTTTGGTAAGTTGGCTTCGAAAGCATGGAATGATTCCACTTGATGGTAGTTATGTCATTTGAGATGGTCCATAATAATTCCTTGACATCACTTATCTCGTCTTTTGAAGAATTAGATGTAGAAGTAGCACTCTGCGGTGCACTTGGATATGCATACAAAGATTTGGAGAGGAGCAGACACACTCGTAGATGCTATCTCCTGGGCGGGAATCAAAAATTCTACAAATATAGGAATAGCAAGCTGAGGCGGTAATTTTACAACATTGATCAAATTATTCTCTACCTGAACAACAACGCTAAATGCACCTGGCAAGGTGTTCCCACCAAGGGACTAGATAATCACTGAAATGTCAACGTTGAGAGACTTCAGATAGAACATGAATGCCAAATCTTTAGGTGGACAGATTGTAGGTTGAATCCTTTGCCAAGTCATGTGAAACCAGGCATTAAATTCATTCATGGCCTCCTGAGGGGCCCACTTTATGGTCGCCAGCTATTGAAATAGTGAAGACTGTTTGAAAACTACTCGTAGAAAGGATCTCTGAGCTAATCCCAGGTACTGATAGTATTGGATTCCAAAGTGTGATACCAATCTAGCGCTCTGCCTTTGAAAGAAGTTGCGAGCAACCTTAGCACAATATTTTGGTTGATAACACCATGCACTAGGCACATGTCTACCACATCTTACAGGTGTTCAGATGGTGTTTTCAAGCCTTCCCCAGTGAATTTTAGTACAACTTTTAAAGAAGAGGCTGATAGGGGCCCAAACGGTAGGTGCTACTAGTGCTATTAGAAGGCTTTCAGCGTCCCATGCCACATAATTTCTATTAGCAATTGGCAACATGGTTGGTGGAGGGATCAGAACATTCACTAGATGGGTTCTTGTTCTAACTATTACTAGCGGTGGCACTAGCAGGCCAAGGTTATTTGTTGTTTGGGATCTAGTAATAGGTCTATGGCTCATACACCCACTTTAGATTTAGATACATTTAAACAAGTCCCATCAGGCGTGCCAGAAAAAGAAACTGTCAATGCCTAAAAATGCCAAGCAACATCCTTATGGAAAACTCAATTAATGGGGGGAACAATTGCACTAAAATGAGTGACCTCCGGGGCTTTTTAAAGAAGTCGACTCCTTTTGTATTTAGGGGGTTTGGAATGGGAAAATGAAGCAAATATATAAAATAAAGATCTAACCTAAGGCGATGTGCCAAGATGTAGGTGTGGGCACGGTAAATCTTCCTTTCAGATGGGATTTAAGGGCTCGTTCAATAATTTGCATATCTGGAAATAACATATAGCATAGATGAAAAGCCTAAGGAGTTTATCAAATAACATAAAATAAACTCCATACACATTTACTAGAAATAAGAGTTCAAGACATGGTCTGAATCAACAAACTTATATTGAAATTATAGAAGTTATGCACACAGTACAATAACAACACAATATAATGTTTTATCAATTAGATAAGAAATAGAAAGGTCGAACAATAATGACACAGTCTATGAATCTTAATACAATAATCTAAAACAATACAAAAGGCCTGGTGTCTTTCCACAATTTTTTGTGTATTCTCTGAGTTTTTAAAGAAAGTTGAAACAGTATATATAGAAAATTCTCCCACTACCTAGGAGCCAGTAACAAAAAAGATTCCCTGGCATGAGCAATGATGTCCATCGTGATGATTCCTCATGGCCGGTGCAACAAAAAAGATTCTAAAATATAGAATGTAGTCGCCTTCGAACTAGATGCATCCCCCTACGAATGATGACTGTGGTCCCAGTGTGAAAGTAGCAAAATTATCGTGTAGATACATGTCACTCTCCCACAAAGTTGGTTAGGACACGTGGCGATTGGATGGGGCTTGTCACTCATTCTTCTCTTCCAGTGCTAAAAATCCCCGCAGAGAAGACATGTGGAAGAGTCTTTGTTTCAAGCGTTGATTGTGGGGTTTACCAAAAGGTCCTCGCAGAATGATTCTATGTGGAATGCAGATGGAGCTCGATAGAGAAGCAAAGGGGAGCAAGCTCTCAAAGGCCCGCGTTGCTGACACGCGAAGGGACAACGAGGCTTGATAAAGAAGCAAGGGAAGAAACCTTTGCAAGGGGTGTGTGGCGGACACATGGAGCAAGCGGGAAAAATTCTTCATAAAGAGGTCGAAGATATCCAAACATATGAGGCACGAACTAGGGCTAAGCAAAACAATATTATCAATGCGAAGGGAGCTCAAGGGATTTTCAATCCATAGGGACATAACAAATAAAATACATACTTTCTTGGAATTAGAATGTTGCTATGTGTGTATTCATCTCTTTATTGGGATGTGAAAGAGTGAATATATAGATGATGCATTTGTGTTAAAATATTTCATGTTAGTTGGTGTGAGAAACAACAACGTTCATGATCTATCATGTGGTACTTTTCCTAAAATGGTAAATATATCATTGTTAATTAAGTATGTGTTTCTAATACATGTAGTACCTTGTACAATAATATTAATTTGCGATTGTGTTTCCATGGTAGTAGAGTGTGATAAAATTATATTCAAAGCTTTGAATTGTCCACTTGATAAACTATTTGGTGCAAGGCATAGAGTTGTTTCAACACGTGGGATTTGGAGTGTTCAATGATTGGAGTTTACAAAATCAATTGATGATACTTGCAAGAATGGGATATGATAAGGGTACCCCAATTATATTTGTAGACAAATCTATGTCAACCAAGCATGTCAAGCTCATTCAGTTGAATAGCTATTCCCAAGTATAGTCACTACAATACTTTCCATTCTTCAAGATTGTGTTGATGCATCACATCTTCTCTCTCACAAGGAATCACGTCATCACTATTGTTAGATCAATCTTGAGTCTGTTCTCTACACATGTCTGTTGGAAATAGGATGCCATTTAATTACAAATCCTAAACATTAATTATTTCATGTATCTCCTAAGTTCTTGGAATGTGTTCAACAACACTAAGATTAGGATGAGATTAATTATTTGGATGAAATAAATCATGAAATTGACATTTGTAGTTATTCCTAAATAATAGGAGCATGTGGGTGCACACATGGTAAGGTGACACTCACCTTGAGTTCAGTTAACTATTTGGAGTAAGATAACACTTTTGAATGCATGTAAAGATCCTAGGAGTTAGGGTTTGATGTTTGCATGCATGAAGTTGAGTTCATTAGTTTAGTTTAGTTTAGTTTAGTTAGTTAGTTCAAAATCAGTTTAGTTTAGTTTAGTTTAGTTTAGTTTAGTTGAGTTATGGTTCAGTTATCTTAGTTTGCATGCATGTTGGTTATTTTGAGTTGCATGTAGTTAGCTTCAATTAACTTGGAATGCATGGCTAATAACATTGAGTTGTATGACATAACAGGGACTACCTCAGTTAACAGGGGATGACCATTCTTGCATGAATGGTGTTGAGTAAATGTTTCAGTTAACAAGAAATCACTTGGAGCCAACTTGGGCCCAAGATGCTTTCTTGGAATTAACTCCAATGCATGATAAGATATTTCTAAAGGCTTTGTTAAGTGGGACCCTCTTTTGGGCGCCATCTTTGAGGAAGAGCTTTGTAATTATCACCGAAGTGAAGGATGAGTTGTAGCTTTAGTTTGGGATGCCCAAATGGGTAAAGCACATGTTCTAAGCTTTGTTCTTCATGGTAGAACTCAACTTGAAGCAATATGGCATACCTTTTCAAGGGCTTGATCTTGTGCATTGTAATTATCACCATTTGGAGATTACAAGGTTGCATATTGTCTATTTATCTCAAGCAAGTTGAATAGAGTTGTGAGAGTTTTTTATTGTAGGTTGTGAAGAAGATTGGTGAAGACAGAAAAAGCATTTTCAAGCAAGAATTGGAGCTATTGTAATTCAAATATTGAATAATAGAATAATTCTTGGTGGAGTTTTTTTTCGAAAGGGTTTCTCCATGGTATATCGTGTGTGATCTTTCTAATATCCTGTCTAGTTCTTCTATCAACTTCTCTCTTCATTCTATGACAACAAAATGAATTTATCAAGATAATCACCCACAAAGAATATATGTAACAAAGAAAGAGCTTACTTAGATCAGAAATATTAAAGTTTTACAGAGTATTAAGCGAAGAAAACACCTCATTTTTCAACATTTGGTATCAGAGCTGAGGTTGGGTAGAGTATTGGGATGCCTTTCTCTTGAAAGATTGGAGGTTTTTTAGCTTAGTGGGAGCTTTTATTATTTTTGTTATTTTTTGATTTTGGAATTAAGTTTTGTTACAATGAATTCAAGGTTAGAGATTGAAAGGTTCAATGGTTCTAACTATGAAATGTGGAAATTAAAAATGGAAGATCTTCTTGAAGAAAGAGATCAGTGGTTAGCGGTTAATAATGAGACAAAGACACCTACATCTATTTCAGATGAAGATTGGGCTAAGTTAGATAAGAAGGCAAGAGGAACAATAAGGTTATGTCTTGTTATGTTGTTCTTTTAAATGTTTCAATGGAAACCAGTGCATTAAATTATGGAAAAGAATAGGGGATATTTATCAAACTAAGAGTCTTGCCAATAAGTTGTATCTGAAAAGGCAGTTGTATTCATTGAAAATGAAAGATGGTGAATCTATTGCACAACATTTAAATAATTTCAATTTAATTCTCAATCAGTTAGCATCTATAGATGTAAAGCTAGAGGATGAGGATAAGTGCATTTTCTTACTTTGTTCTTTACCAAATTCTTGGGAAAATCTAATTGTTGCAATTAGTGGTAATGGTGCAGATCCAAAGATGGAAAACATTATTCCTACTCTCCTATCAGAGGAGATGAGGAGGAAGTCTAAGGAGGAAATCTAAGATGCCTTGTTTGTAAAAGGTAGGCCTAAGAAAAAGGAGCCTAAGGGAAACAAGGAAGGGAAGGGTAAGTCAGAAGGATGAAGTAAGGTAAAGTGTTGGAACTGTGGGAAACCAAGACATGTGAAGAAGGATTGTAAGAACAAGAAAGAGAGTTATGATTCTTCTACAGAGGAGTCCTCAGATAATAACTAGTAATGATGCATTGGTTATTTCAGCTAATATTGTTTGTGATAACTCTTTGCTTCATGTTTCAAAGTAATCTTCATGGAGAGGATGATAGTCACGATGCCATGTGTAACTCGGTACCACAATTCAGTGGGAGTTGTTGGCAGTGACTTGGATGCATCATTGGTAAGGTTATCTTCATATGATTGTGGATATGGTTTGTTCTTGGTTTAGATTGGTTGCTATTATGTCATGGTTTAACTCCTAATTCTAGATTAGAGTTTTGGCATATTACATGGTTCTCTTGAGACTAGGATGTATAAGTATGTTATGGTGCATGTGATCTCCTAAGAGGAGATGGTTTGGTTAGATCATGGATGTCATGTTTATGTTCCTAATTCATGATTGGAGATTTTCCATTGATCTTGTGTAGTTCTCTTAAATATTGGGTACATTAATCATTTGCTTGATTACTTCATGAAAGTGTTGTGTTGCATTTGGAGTTTGGCATGGATTGGTTGATTACAGGTCCTCATGGATACTTGGAGAAATAGGTGAGGCTGGAATTCTCTTAAGGTAAGAGACTTTTGTTGGAATGGTTACTTGTAAGAAAAAAATTTCAACAGAAAAGACTGAGGAGCCTACACCTTGGTTGAATGTGAATTCAACACACTCGGTGGTTTAGCATGCCTCCAAAGAGGTAGTTTTGATACAGAGACTTGGGAAAGGTATTGGTTTGGTTGATAATGGGAAGGTATTAATTGATAAAGTTAAATCTTTAATTAATGTTACAAATTATCTTATGAAATCATACATAAAAATTCTCTTGGTTTTAATCATTTGCTTGGAAGCTTCATGATTATGCAGGTTGCATTTGAAGTTAGCATGGTTTGATTAGTTGGTGCAAAAAGGCCATTGGCCTTGAGTCTTGTACTTGTTTTATTATTCCTTTTTTAGAATAATTGCAATGTATAATGTCAAGTGGGAGAATGTTGGAAATAGGATGTCATTTAATTGCAAATCCTAAACATTAATTATTTCATGTATCTCCTAAGTTCTTGGAATGTGTTCAACAACACTAAGATTAGGATGAGATTAATTATTTGGATGAAATAAATCATGAAATTGACATTTGTAGTTATTCATAAATAATAGGAGCATGTGGGTGCACACATGGTAAGGTGACACTCACCTTGAGTTCAGTTAACTATTCAGAGTAAGAGATAAAACTTTTGAATGCATGTAAAGATCCTAGGAGTTAGGGTTTGATGTTTCATGCATGAAGTTCAATTCAGTTCAATTCAAAATTAGTTTAGTTTAGTTAAGTTCAGTTATGGTTCAATTATCTTCAGTTGCATGCAAGTGCATGTTGCATGCATACTGGTTATTTTGAGTTGCATGTAGTTAGCTTTAGTTAACTTGGAATGCATGACTAATAACACTGAGTTGTATGACAGATAACAGGGACTACCTCCAGTTAACAAGGGATGACCATTCTTGCATGAATGGTGTTGAGTAAATGTTTCAGTTAACAAGAAATCACTTGGAGCCAACTTGGGCGCCCAAGATGTTTTCTTAGAATTAACTCCAATGCATGATAAGATATTTCTAAAGGCTCTGTTAAGTGGGACCCTCTTTTGGGCGCCATCTTTGAGGAAGAGCTTTGTAATTATCACTGGAGTGAAGGATGAGTTGTAGCTTTAGTTTGGGATGCCCAAATGGGTAAAGCACATGTTCTAAGCTTTGGTCTTCACGGTAGAACTCAATTTGAAGAAATATGGCATACCTTTTCAAGGGCTTGAGCTTGTGCATTGTAATTATCACCATTTGGAGATTACAAGGTTGCATATTGTCTATTTATCTCAAGCAAGTTGAATAGAGTTGTGAGAGTTTTTTATTGTAGGTTGTGAAAAAGATTGGCGAAGACAGAAGAAGCATTCTCAAGCAAGAATTGGAGCTATTGTAATTCAAATATTGAATAATAGAATAATTCTTGGAGTTTTTTCTCGAAAGGGTTTCTCCACGGTATATCTTGTGTGATCTTTCTAATATCCTGTCTAATTCTTCTATCAACTTCTCTCTTCATTCAACAACAGTAAAATGAATTAATCAAGATAATCACCCACAAAGAATAAATGTAACAAAGAAAGAGCTTACTTAGATCAACAATATTAAAGTTTTACAGAGTATTAAGCTAAGAAAACACCTCATTTTTCAACAATGTCATGGATGGTAATTGCTAGCTATATTATCCCAATGGTCTACAATATCTTGCTTTGATGATATAATATTATTGATAATATTGCAAAATGGTTGATGTGAGAGTAATTCACTCTAGCATAAGGACTCAAAAGAATTAGTCTCTTTGGTAGGAATGACAATGTAGCAAAGTGATACAAATAATAGTAGATGTTAAAAATTCCTCCTACTTTGCAAGATGTTATAAATGTCCAATTTTTTGCTTCTTCAATAAGTGACATTATTTCCAACTCCAAAGGTTGGCTCATGTATGCATCAATAAATATTAAATTTGGATATTTTCATCATTAAAGGTAGTGATACATTGCAAGTTATTATTCACATTTAGAGAAACAAATTATTTGCTACGTATTGTAATGGGTAGTTTTAGTAGTAAGTGGCAAGGCTCTTGGGAACTAATATCATGATCAACAGTACCTCAACAAGGAGCTTTTGAAGTACGTATGGAGTTGGATTTTCAAGTTAAATGTTATTTAATATGTGAGTTAGCATATCATGTTATGTCTTAGACCTATGCTAATATTTCATTGCATATTTTGTTATTTAATTAAGCACTTCATGGCTAGATATAGGTTGGAAATATGCATTAGCTCTCCAAATAGATAGAATTGTTGGGTTGTGGATGTTTAGTATATCATGAATACACAGTCATGTAATTGGGTTAGCCATTCTCAGTAATTGTTAAAAAAAAAATTCTTGCAATCCTTAGGGTTATTTTAATGAAATACTAGGGATTGTCCTCTCCTTTTCAAGTATTTTTCTTTGTTACATTTCGCACGTCATTATACACAATTGAGTAGCTCATTGTAGCCAATGGATGGGGAAAAAATGTTAAAGATTTAGAAAAAATACCAAACCCTCAACATAAATGATGATGGACAAAGCAGAAATGCCAAACTAGAAAAGGTTAAAAATTGAAAATACCAAAATATTATTACAAGTGTCAAAATACAGACATAAATGTTGATGGGCAAGGTAAAAATGGGGTGACTTGTAAAATAAATAATTTTAAAAAATGAACATCAAAACTAGGATAGAAATGCCATTGGACAAGGAAGCAATTTTGATTCTTGTAAAAACAAACAAAAATAAGAGCACTAAAATAAATAAATAAAACATCAAAAAATAGTGGAAAAAATGAAAGTAAAGAAAATACACCACATGGAAAAACAAAGATGTCATTCTAGGAAATTAGGTCATGGATGCAAGAAAACTTGTAAAAATACTTTGGAAATGACATGCGATAGAAAAAATTAGATAGCGGCAAGGTCCCACTGAGCATGCTAGAATGTATACCCTAGTTTTGAAACTTCTACAAGAGGGAAACGTAAACATGTTAAAGAAACCCTCCTCCAAAACTATAAATACCTCATATAGAGCATATAGAAGGAATCAAATGTACTGAATGCTCAATAAAAAAGTAACATTATACCTTATTCTTAAAGGGATATGCCATTAAATGTGATTTATTAAATGTGTTGTGCAAGATCCTTTCGAACTTTTAAAAGCATGTGCTTGTAAATTATCCCCCTCTCCTTTTGGTTGAGGATAGTGATTAATTTATAAATGTGTGGATGATAGGATGGACATGTGATTGCTTATGTGTTGTGCAAGATCCCTTAACATTTTAAAAGGATATACTTGTAAAATATTCCCCTCTCCCTTTGGTTGAGTATGATGATTAATTTATAAATGCGTAGATAGGATGGAGTGAAGTTCAATCTAGAATGGATAGGTAGGATTGAATGAAATAAATTAGGACAAGGTTAGAAACTTCTAAGGAAAGCTAAAAGGATGAATGATTGAGATTGAATGAGGATTGCGGGTCAAAATTGAGATAACAAGAATTGGTAAATGATTGATGTAAGGGAGGTGGCGAGATAAAAGGCGGGGATTTATTGAGAGAGTTGTGTTTGAATAGATGGCTACAATGTGAAGTTAGTCGACTTCATGGTGGGAATACATGTGTTTACTAAATCTAGATGACTTTTGTGGGTTAGCGAGCGATAAAGTGGACTTTCTAAATTTTTAATTGTGAATGGGACATAATTTCTTATTAGTGAGTGACACATAATTAATTAGGGAAGGGATGTAGAAAATCATTATAATTAAATAAAATGATTTATTTAACTAATCAGACGGAGAAAATGTTAAAAATCTAATCCTTTTTAATTGATTAATTAATTTATCCAATTAATTACTGTTAAAATTATGCAAATGCAGTTACAATAGATTTATGATGGTACCAAAATTGTTAAGAGTTGTATTAAGATTGTGATGCTAGACATATCATTAGGATGTCATCCATTTTACGTATCTACACAACATAGAATCCAAGAATATATCTCAATACAAGGACATTCAAGAACAATTATTCACATATGCATTGAGCATAACAGATCATACACTCATCCTTATGTATACAAATTGCCTAGCAATCATTCTATAATTTTTGTTTATGTTTGAAGCATGTTACATGTCAAGGTATTCTGAATTCCAGTAAGTTAATATATAAAAAATGAGTGTTGAGAAGAGTACACTTTATCTTCCAATCTATTTTTTGAGTTCATAGCACAAAATTCAAAAATCATTTATAGATTGTGTTTGAAGCACAAGTAAATTCCTAACCACAATCTAACTGCAAATTAACAAGTTGAAATATTCTAAATCTTATCCATTCACAACTATCAAAAGCATTTATACATTCCCAAATTCATAAATCTAATCATATTCATTAATCATATAACTAAACAATCTCTTCTCATTTATTACTATTTTATAACATGATAATACTTTTTACTTAGTATTATGAGATTTGATCAACTCCACAACTCATTAAATTGCCTCATACTTAATTGCTTAACCTAAATTATCCTTAAATAAAACTCATATATTTTTCAAAACATATGTTTAGCAATCACTTTCATATGGTTATTCAAGCCCACCCCTCTCGCCTCCCTCCCTCCCCCCCGCCCACTCTCTCTCTCTATCATTCATTGTGTTCTCTTATTTTCCTTCATTTAATTTCTTATTTAGCATTTTTCCTCTTAAATTCCAATCTTGAATCTCAATCAACCCCTCCCCTTACCCATCTCTTTTTAACCTGTCTTGGTCTGCAATCAATCACCCATTCTTCTCTTATAGCTTTTTTTCATTTTGATGCTAGATCATGGATTGTGCACTTCAAAACATTGATGCAAACAAATCATAGTTTAATCCAGGGAAACCACACTTTCATCGATATAAACTATAGAAACCTAATGTCTTTAATATGCAGAACATTTTGAATCACTACATAATATAATAGAAGAGATAAAATCATGTATACTAAAAACATTATTTCAAAAAATCACTTCAACTCACTTTTCAAACATATATTGCATCAGTCCATAATGCAATAGTAAGGACAGAGTCATGGTTACTAAAAATATTATTAAAAAATCACTTCACAAAGATGGTTATATTTGGTATTAAGTCAATAATCATATATTAAAATATAATGACAATACTAATATTATCTTGTTTGACAAAGCAAACTTAGTAAAAAGTCTCTCAATCAATGGGGTACATTAAATATATAGCTGGGAAACTTTTTAGTCCCACGTTCAAAATTCAGTACAGATATGAAGTGGAGTTAAAAAGTTGGTGAACCATGATGCACATTCTGGGGGCGTTTAATTTAATGTAAGATAAGTCACTTCCCTTGCTTTTTCCGTAAATGTGATTGACTGCAGTGTTTGCAGAGCTAGGTAGTCTTTTCCAAATTAGAAGCCTAAAATAAAACGTATGTTTTTTTTTTTCCTTTTCAAATGACACTCAACAATCTATCATCGGACAGAATAATTTTTTTTTAGGACTTTAATGTATGTAGAACAAGGAACAGTAAAAAGCTTGTATACTGAGAAGAGCATGGAAATACCAAATGAATGAAAACTATACAAAACATGACTGGTTGAAGGAAAACGGAACAATGTCCTATTTTCTCCCCTTAATGTAAACAGATTCTTGACAGTAAATAGTTCTATAAATTAAGATTTAATAACAAAATGATAGTAACCATAAACAGATTCTGATAATAACCATAAACTATAGTTATATATAATATGTATATTCTTTACATTTACCAAGATCCCAGTTCAACATCAACTTCCAGGGCACATTTATCACCTCCAGTATTACTTTAAAGCTTCCAAAAAAACGTAGTCTAATATAAAACCGACCCAAAAAGCTGATATCTAAACAAGCCTGCAATATATCGACGTACAAAAAGTTTTAAAACATGCAACAAAACCTAATTCACATGGGTAGAAAACTTGGTCACAGCCTTACTTCCTTCTGAAGCAGCATGCTTAGCCAGCTCTCCAGGTAGAACAAACTTGACAGCAGACTCAACTTCCCTGGAGGAAAGTGTCATAATCTTGTTATACCTCAGCAGAGCAGCAGCCTCACGTGTTATCTTCTCAAAGATGTCATTCATGAAGCTTTCCATGATATCCATGGCAGCACTGGACATGCCCAAGGAGGGGTGCACCTGCTTCAACACCTTGTGTATGAACCGCTTGTAACTCTCTCCACTTCTCTTCTTCTTCTTCTTCTCAGATTTAATGATTTTAACTACTGTTTCCTTGGTGGGCTTGAACTTTACTGTCTTTGCTTTCTTCTGCTTTGGAGAAGCTTTTACTGCACCACTTCCTTCATTCTCTCCTTTAGCACCATCTTCTTTCACAGTCGTGGAAACCCTAGCAGCCTTTGGAGCCATAACTTTTATACTTGTATGATAAACTGCAATTTACCTTGCTCAAGTTCTTGTAGTCCTCAATGCCTATATGTACAAACCCTCATTTAAAGCATTCTTTTCGTGAGATTCAGACCATACGTACTAGGACTTTTCACCTGTTGCCAAAATCTTTTCAAAGAGATGGCGCCTTGTGTGGAATTGAATGTTGTGTACCTTTGCTAGATTTTGCTCTTATTTGGTGGTCTCATTGGGAGTGATGACATTTATGCAGAGAATTTTGTATCAGATATGACATCAAATCAATAATTTGAAGTTTAAAGCCGTTACCTATATTTATAATGCAAAGAAGGCTGGAAGAAGCAAGATACAAATAGTGAAGATGTATTACCTATATTCTATTTATAATGCAACTAAGTTTGGTGTGATGATTTTGGTTAAGATGTATTACAATTACAAATACAAATAGTGAAGATGTATTACCTATATTCTATTTATAATGCAACTAAGTTTGGTGTGATGATTTTGGTTAAGATGTATTACAATTACAAATAGTGAAATATTTGAAATTATTTAATTAATTAGGATTTGTATTTTAAAGTGTTATAGTTAAATTGATAGTAAATTATATATTAAGTAATATATTGGAGAGTAAAATTGAAGAATGGAACAAGTCTCACTAGTGGTGAGTACTTATCTTTGTAGCCTTGTAGTAATTGTGTTTATTTTATGTAGCGATTACATATTAATGAAAAAAATACATACAAAATTTTCATAAAATTGGTTTTCAACCCTTAAAAGGTTAATTTATTGGGATTAAGCATAAATCCTAATTTACGAACATACTAGGTTTTCGATACTAAGTTTGCAAGAGGCAAGAATTGTTTTTCAATCAATTTGAACTCCATAACAACAATTAGGCTTGATTTATGCATATATATAATCTATTTGGCTAATAATTTTGTAAGAAGAAAATTATTATTATTTGTTGCATTACTACTTCTCTACAAATGATTCAGTTTCTTATAAAACTAATCATGTTTTATAGTTAAAATAATATTACTTTATATGTCACCATTTATAAGATTTTAATTAACATTTCACATTTTAAGAAATGACAATATTCATAGTAGAAATGGGTTGATAAAGATATTCTAATAATATGAACATATTTTATTAAGGAGTTGGCCATCAATTTTTGTGTGTTTGATTGATGTGTGCATGTGCTTTACCTTTTATTTTCATGTTGTCTATTATATTTTTATAAATATCAATGGTTGGAATCAATTGCCTAGAGATCAATAACATTGGGTGAATATTGCTAGTTTGTTGAAGCAATTGTAGCCTACAATGGACTGAAACTAGCTCATCCTCAAGGGTTTAAGAAGGTGTGGATTGAAGGTGACTCTTTGAATATCATTAATTGTATTAAAGAGGTGCATATCCCTAGTTGGATGATTAAAAATCCTATAAGGGACTTAATAAATATTATCAAGAACTTTGAAGAGTGCCACATATCCCATATTTATAGGGAGGGAAATAAGCTTGCCGATTTTTTTGTGATCCTAGGAGTTTCTAACTCTTTGATGCAAAGGTGGAACTCCCATGACCCCCTTCCCCTCAATGCTAAGGCCATCATTAATCACGAACATTAGCAGAGTTGAGGTGGATTCGCCATTTATGGATATGATTACTAGAAGTCACTTCAAAGTGACTTTCACACAAATTTTGGGCAATATTTTGGGGCCTTTTTTTCTCTGTGGTGGGGTTTTCTTTATTTCATTTTTTTTCTTATATGTTCCATTGTTCCTTTGATCATGGGTGGTGATAGGAGTTGTGTCGAGTTGATTTCTTGCAAAGGAATGATGAGTAATGCTCGGGTCTAGAAAATCATGGTGGAAGGAGGGCTTACTCCTTATTTAGAGAAGCTTCATGGCTTTGATTCACAAGTTTACAAGGTTTTTGTTAAAGGCTAGAAAAACTGCATTGTGTCCATTTATGGTATGGAAGTGGAGATCTTAGTGGATTTAATTGGTCAAATTTTTGGGTTGTCCACAAAGGATAGAAAGATTTTTAAAGATAGAAAGGTGTTGGAGGTAGCAATGAATAAGTTCTTTAGGAAGGATGAGAGAGATATATTGATAAAAGTCTCCTTAGGAGGTTATGATAGGAACTCCATCAAGCCAATTTGTGTCAAAACTGTTGAGGTAATTATGTGATATTTTACTCTTGATGGTAGGTTACCTTCTCTATTTGGTTACCACTTTATCTTGCTCAACCACTTTTTCCATAAAAAAATAGTTTCATGTTCATTTTATTTGCTTGCTTCTCTTGAGTATGGCATTAGAGAACATAGGAATAATTCTAAGCTTCCTCTTCTTCATGAAGGTCTGATTTTGTTAATTATGGAGTATGTGAAATCCTTGTCTATCCCTGCTAAGCCTAATAAGGCTTAAAAAACCCATAAGGTTCACCCTTATCGAGTGCATAAATTGGATATGTTGATACTAAAGATGAAATGAAGGATGAGTGGATTGCAAAGGAGGGTGATGGGGACTCTCTGGAAATTTATTCAACCCCCTCTCTGAGGAAAAAAATAAAACTAAGAAGAAATCTAAGAAATGAGATAAACCCCAAATCTCATGGACAAGGGGCTCCTTTACCGGGGAGTGTGATGTGGAGACAAATGTGCATTCTACTATTAATAATAGGAAGAAGATAAAACTCGATAGGGGGATGATAAGGACAACCTAGTAGGGAAGATACAAGCTATTGAGAAAGGGAATAAGAAGACCTCTCTTGGTGAGGGGAAAGAGAAAGGAAATCCTAAAGGCAAAGAGAAAATGGAAGATTTTGAAAAACCCTAGGAGAGAGGTAAGTCTTTAAAGGAAAATAAAAATGGACTACCGTATTGATTTATCTCATGAAGACAACGATTCTCCTTCATATGAGTTCTTTGAGGATGATAATGTTTTCAACACCAATTGGGAAGAAATTTACAACGTGCTTGGTTTGGCTAAGGAGGGTGTTGTGAGGCAATTTAAATTGTCCAAATAGTTTTTTTAGAAATGAACCAGATTAATGTGAAGTTGTGGTATCTTCAAAACAAGATAGAGGATAAGGATGACAATAATGATTTATCTAAGAACAAAGCTAAGAACAATAAGATGTTAGTTATCCTATAAGAAGTGGCTAAGGGCGTTAGCTTGATGAAGAATGATTATGAGATTTGTATCAAAGTTTTGGAGGATAAAATTTAGAAGGTTCATTAGAATCTGGAGAAGGTTGTGAAGGTTAACTAGACTATTCTTGAGAACAACGTTGATAGGATCCACATTCTTAATGAAAAGGTTAATAATTTTAAGGGTGGTGATCTAATGGGGATGCCTAAGGATGTTGATCATGCTAGTGAGTTTGTGGTTAAAGGTAAGCAAGACACTTCTCCTTTTGGGGAGGGGTCGAGTGCTTCCACTCATAGTTAGTCTAGGAAATCCTTGGAAGTTCATAAGAAAGAGTTGCAAGAGAGAATCAACCTTCATAATCACTTATATAAATAGGACATTGAAGCATCTAAGATTCTTAAGGAATTACAGTAGTGTGTTATGTTTCTTTTTTGTTGTCTTGTTTTGTGTTGGTTCGTTGATGGTTGGCTATGCTTATCGCTTAGGCAATGTTTCATTGTAAAGCATTTTGAGTACCTTCAAAACCTGTTTTACCTTTAATCAAAAACATTGGGTGAATAGGGGTAGTTGTAGTTATATGCCATCTCCTTTAAACATTTCAACCTATTAAGGATATGTTGTGATAATCTTGGTTGAGATCTACAATATTAGTTTAAATAGGATAATGGTAAGATAGATGTGGGTTCATTCACCCTTTCAACTTGGTGATTATGTGTGGCCTTAAGGTGGGGCATCTATTAGATAATACCTAAGATCTTCACAAATAAAAACTCACCTCGATTGACTTTTCAGAGTTCACATGACAAAGGTTGATTCATACTTAGGCCTCTTTTTTCACCTATTTTATCCCCTTCAACCAATAATATGATGATATATATGCCCTTTGATTAAATTATTATTCATATTTATTATTTTAAACCTACACTTAACCTTGTTAAATATCAAAATAATATGACACTTTATAAATTGCTAGACATAAGATCTACGGTTAGGGTTCAATAATATTTTAAGCAAAGGTTCTTGCCATAGTAATTTTTCTATTTAACTATATTCTAATATGTGTTCACTAACTTAGAAAAAAATGTAACATTTAGTCATTAATGAAATGGGTCCTACATTTTAAATTCATTCATTCAATTTGTTGAGGTGTATTAAAGAAGAAATATAAATACCCTCACAAACACGGTCCTTGATTATTATTTTTAACTTTAATTATTAATTTTGTAACATTTACAATCTAATGATTTTGGCATGTGAACATGTAGTGTTACAATAACTAGCATAAATATGTTATTCAAAAGTAATTCTTAAATATACATTATTGTATGATTATTATATAAAAATTAGCTAATGATTAATTTATCTATGTGGAGAACAAAAAATTACGGAGATATAACATGATAAAGTAAATAGGGGTTGCTTCTATTTATATATAATCTAAAAAAGGTAACAATTTATTTACAAAACTAGGTAATTTACAAAATCCTGAATCATATTTACCTAATATCCTAGTAGAGCCTCTTATAATAATACATAGTTAAATAATTAAAAAAATATTTTAGTTCTCTATGTCATTCTTTGACCTGATAAGGATGAACTCATTCATCCACTCCATCATGTCTGACTCCATCAAGCCAATAACTTTTTTAGGAATTTGACTCCCTTGGTAGTCTTTCGATGTTTTTAGAGCACCAAAGAAGGTCAAGAGGTAAATATGAAAGGAAACTAGCTCACCATTTTGCCTCCAACTTGGAGCCTATTGAAATATGTAGGAGTGGGAACACCAATGCTATAACAAGAAATGTCCAAAATATCATTAAGACCACCTAGAAAAAATTAATCAAAGATGAAACCAAATTCTTGACTATATCTTTGAGTTCCTTGGCTCCAAGAGCACAACTACAAAAATCAAAATTATATATCCAAATTTACCCTGTTGGAATCAAGGAACACTAAGAAGGGGGGTGAATTAGTGTTATGAAATTTTAAACTTTATTAATTTGATCTTTAAAGCACTTATAACATTCAACCAAAAGAAAGATGCATGAACATAAAACAAGCAACCACAACACCATAACACAAGGATTTTTTATGTGGAAACCTTGTTAGGGGAAAACCACGGTGGAGGTCAATCCACAATATTATCTGAGTATACTCAAAAAGGTGTTTACAAAAGGAGAATGCACATGCATTCAAGCACACTACCTAGAGCTCACTACTCAAATACAAAAGAAGACTCACTGTATTACAAAAGTATTTGGATTACATCCAGAAGATTTGAACTGACAAAATAACATCTTCTAATGCCTGGTTATAGTTTTGGTTAAGCACATTAATCACTTTCTTGCCCTTATGTCTGATTCTGCTCTTCTGCTCTGTCTGCTTTAATTCACATCACAAATCCTTTTATGCACAAGTGAAACTGTGCATAAGCGCTCTACAATCCTTCTGAATTTCACAACACACATCAACACACTTCGTGCATACATACAAATGATATAAATGATCTCTTATATATATCTGCAACTAAAAATTTAATCAACCACATGTTGGCTTCAACAAAACATAAAATATTTATAAACTGTCGGCTCAATCCATAAATAATTTTCAATGCGCACCTACCAAAGTTGGCCACAACATAGTGAGGACCCAAACAAATATCCTTGAACACAAAAACACTTAAACAATTACTCCTCAAATATCTGCAACACGCTACATTCACTTAGTCAGCCTTCTCGCATTGATAAACAAAAAATTAATCAATAAAATCTTCTAACTTGCACATGAATTGATACGAGGCTCTAAGATTCAAGGAAAACATAGATCATACATCAAAAAACCTTCCCTGAGATCCAAAACTCAAAATGATAACAAAAAAATGCATATGAATCGATGAACACAATTTTGTTGGATGCTTTGTTCTAGTTTGACAGTTAATCACAACACTTCATTCTGACTTCGGGTATGATCAAATGCTAACATGTGGATCGAATCACTGACTAGGTTTGCCATCAATGACAACACTAGATGACATGTGCAGTGTCTCTTGCCAACATACCCTATATCTATGCTTAAAACAATAAATTATTTTCCCAACAACCACTAAACTGCAAAAAAAAACAACCCACTCTAAGTCCTGAAAACACATTGTTGTCCCTTTCTATCACCTTATGCAAAAACACCATTTTTTGTTGGGTGTTTAATAGTTGAATGTGAGTATACATGAAGTAGGTAGAGCAAAGAAAAATGAAAAACAACTTAATTTAGACATATGTTCAATGCTTAATAAATAATATTGGCTCAACTTAAAATTCTCACATGAGTAAAAGATGTGAGGCGAAGTTATTATGCATCACTTAAAACTCACTCTCATGAGCATGCTTACAGTAGAAGGATGATTTTCTCAAGAGCCATGAATCACCAAATATGTGCACTTTTAACTCCTTGTTTGTATCCACTATAAAACCAAATGGGAGTGTTGATAAAGCATACATAGCAAAGAAAAATGTGAAACCATTTAATTGAGACGTATATTGATTGGACTAGAATTAATTCTCACATGAATAAAGGAAGGGAGATGAAGGAAAAATAAAAGTTTCACTATAATTTATTACTTAAAACTATCACTCTTATTAGAATGGAAACCTATAATTGTTGGAATTAATGGTTATTTGTAGCTTCCTTACGGCAAAAGGAAGACTTTGTTGTAGGATACAAATTTCCAAATGTGTCCACTTTTAACTCCTTGACCCTATCCATTGCTAAGTTGGCGAGTAATTCAACCACACATTGGCTTTTCTATAGACATGGTTCATGGTATAGTTTTATAATTCCTCAAGTAAAGAAAGTGTTGAATCAAGTGACTTAATAGAAAACTATTAATATAAAATTTACTTCTATTTACATATCAAATTTAATAAATCTAATAAACTAATACATATCTATGTGTCATAAGTTCTACTCCCTTTAAGGTAATAGTACAATTTCATGCTTTATTTGGAACTTTCTTTAGTAACCTCTTCATTAATACATTTTAGACATTCCATAGCCTTGACATTTCCCATCAACCTAGGAGAATGTGTTAGTACTACCCTAGAAAGTGCTTTGTTGATCAAATAATATCAAATTGACCTCGAAAAATGCTTATTTGTTGGATAAGTCCTAATTAAAGTAGAACCTAAACTTATAAATCAATTTTGAATGAGTGCAAAAGAGTTGGATAGGGTTGTCAACGCCCTAGTCTAGGTATTTTTCCTGATAAATTTGATTTCTTGTTTTTGTTAGTCTCTGATTTCAAAGATGTGAATTCAAATTTGAGCCTTAGCAATAAATTAATCTCAAAAATTAAAATTAAATGAGTCGGCCTACACTTTAATTTATTTATATGTTCCATTGTATAAACATTAATTATTATTTCAAATTAGGATAGAAGAAACAATTAATAAGGAATAACTCTACCAAAATACATCCATTTTTACATATTTACAATGTGAATTTTAGAATTATTCAAGCTGGCACAATGATTGGAGTTTGATGTCAATAGAAGGACATAATAGAATCTAGGTTTTGAAGATAGCTTTGGCTTCTTTCAAGCACTTAATGACTTTTTTCATAGTGATCTCATTTTCAAACTTTGATCTACTTATTTTCCCAAGCAAGGTGTTTATGCATTTGGATTTTCCTAAGGGTATTTGACTTTCTCTTGGGCTGATCTTGTTCATGTCATTCAAGAATCCTTCTCTAACACCTTTAAGTAGGATTTTTGTCATTTTAGCTCATTACAACCTTAGACACACTTAATATTAAGAGAACACACATCTTATTAGTCAATCAATTGGCTATTTGTGGAGGTAGAAATACCAAAACAAGGGTTTGACCAAGGAAAAATCCTATATAGCCACCCCTTTTCCCCTCTTTGTTGTGATTTTGTAGGTTCATATTTGAAGACAAAAAATTATAGAGTGAAAGTACAGAGTGTAGATCTGGAAGTTTCAAACCTAAAAGTTGTAGAGCTAAATCTCATTTCTTAGTCAAGGGTGCCCAATGATCTTTACCCCTTAATTTAGCCCCAAATTTGTAGTACAAGTGAACAAAACAATTTCCTTCTTGGATTTGTCTTCTTTTCGTGACTTTTCAGTTTTGTCTATGCAGAAAAGTTGCATTTTCCAAATTAGGTTACATAGTTAAATAGGTCAATTAATTCACAATAAATCCAATCAATTTTTAAGGCAACAAGAGAACCAAGCCCAAGGAAAATTGACTCTCCTTCTATGTTGTTAGACAATCTCACTACCTTGTTAGCTTGGCTTCTAATGTTGATGCAAAGAAAGATTGATCTTAGCAATCTATTCATTAGGTCTAGAATCTCTTGTTCCACATCACAATATCTAAAAAAGGAAAAATATCAGGTAACTTACTGTTTATTCTTTTGGTGTTCTCATTTAAACATCAAAAGATGCATTATATTCCGCTAAGTTCATCAATATGCATGAAAGAGATTGTCAAAAAACATATTGCATTTTATTCCAATGTTGCAATTATAGAAAAATAAGAAAGAGAACCAATATGTATTGCAAATGTAATCTTTATTGATAATCATGAGTGTATAAATGTCCCTCACAAGCCAAGGGACTAGCTATCCTAATGCTAGTAAAGAAGAGATCATACACATATGGATAACACAAATAAATTGCATATAACATGAAAAGGGGCTCATCATTTCCTAGTGGAATGACGAATCCCATTGACTTGGCCTCACATCATCTCGATCCTACTCTGCTGCTCTGTTGCTCTGCTTCCATTTGACACCCTCCTCGCTACTCCTAGGTTTCCTTCATTGGATAAAAATAGTGTTGTTAGAGAAATGAAAGATCCCTGCTCAAAATTATATGCAAAACATCCATAAACGTGTGATCTAATGTCTACAAGCATTAAAATAGCAGCATACCATAAGTTTCCCTGAAAACAAGAAAGGAGTGATCAAACACACCTATGATATGCTTTGTTTATCTAACTGTTTATTCCTTGTGCAGATTTAGGACAAGTCTTGTTACTATTCTGATTCTGCTAATTACAACATGAGGGGTAAATGTGGCTCCCACGAGGTTAGAGCTCAACATGCCGCCCTATGATGTTTTAAGAGGGATAGGAAATTGAGCAACTTGATCAAATCAATGATAGACATGCTATTAATGCATTAAATCAATATGTAATCACACCAGTTGATCAACTTTCATTATCAGATTCAAAAGATGCAACACATAATTTGAGTTGTCAAGAGTTCATACTTCATATTTTCATAATGAATCAGTTATATGACTGCCATCATGTCAAGAGGAAGGTACATTTTTTTGGACATGTCTTTCAATCATCTTAAGTGGATCCATGATCCATTTCATTAAATGAAGAAAGTGATTTCAAAGATACATCTCTTAAAATAATGAAGGAGAAATCAAGGCATGCCTGAAGCCATCATGAGGCATATGGGGTAGCAAGAAGGAACAGTTCAAGGTACTATCAAATCCATCTCGCCACAATCCTATTGGATAGCCACACATCACCTAGGATGGTGAGCTTTTAGGTCATCACCATAAATGACACATGTTTTCCCAATAGGATTAAAGCAAAAGTGATGCCAAGTGAGTATAACAATAACTTTTAAGAGTTTGCAAAGGGCAGTATTAGGTGGATAAGGAGACAACAACAATGATCTCATGACAAGGACAACAACAAATCATGCTACATGTCATGAAGGGACAATAATATTGAGTGCATGTTACAAGGCAACACGGGGAGCTTTCTTGGTTTCAAGAATAGCTATCAAGCATTGTCAAAATGCAATCAACAGGCCATAACTCTTCAATGGGTAGTAATTTCATGAAAGGATGAATTTACATGTACCATTGATCAAGTCATATGGTGGACATATGAAATAGGTCACTTGAAGTGACATGTAGTTTATTTATATCAAATGGTTCCCTTTGCAAAATGAATAAAGAAGTGCAATGTGTTGAAACAACTATATGCATTTTGAAGGGAAGATAGCAAGTGCTCATGGATAGTAAGGATAGAATATTGCATAAGAACAATTGAATGCAAGGCCAAAGCAATCATGATAGTATGTTGTCCCAAAGAGCAATGCAAAAGAAGAAAAGCACATTGATGTAGATGAGTAACTTATGTGCATTGATAATCATCTTGCTACTAGAATACAATGAGTATTCATAGACAACTAGAATGCACACTTTGATAAACAATCAATGCATTATGGTTTGAGGAGAGGCACAATGGCAGAGCTAAAGAAACATACATCACAGTGCATAGTAATACAATGACTTTCATTCATCATGAGAACAAAATATGCACGTACTTTCCTATTATTTGTCATTGAAAATCTATTAAAATGGAAGGTCTCAATTTTGACAGTGATCAAAGCATGTAAATAGGTAAATTCATAGTGCAAAGGGATAGTATACAGAGTTAATGATGAAAGGAATAAGAACATTGTTATGTATGATGCAATGTAAAGAGGACAACAGTGTTAGTGTTGATGAAAGGGCTGACTGCAGAAAGGTTCTCTTCAAAACTTGAAAGTCTATATAAAAATGTTTTCAAAATAGTGAGATCTTAAATCAAGGATTGTAAATGGTGTGAAATATCCATCAAATCATAATTCATGGCTATGGGCATGTTACCAAATGTACAATCCTCTAAGTAGTGGAATACATTGGGAATGGAAGATCTTGCTAGTATTACAAGTGCTTCATCATGAAATACAAAAGGACAAAACAATCATGCAATGAGAGCACCGTGCGTTATGGATAGTGAATGACACAATAAGATTTGAAATAGCACATCTGGAGGTCAATTTCAATCAAATGGAGTCATAGAGAAGAGTTGATGTTATGGAAATGATGAGGAATTGTACTGCAGAGATTGCCCAAGACATCCATTTATCACATGCACACTAAGCTCGAGTGGAATTCATAAATAGGATGCATCAATTCAATGGATTATGAAGTTACAGAGAATTTGTTACTGCCATTATCTACCCTAACCCCTGTTGAGACACAAAATGCCTTCAAAATGCAAAAAAAATGATGCCAAATGCTTCCCATGGGATAATAAATGATATTGCAAGCCCTATTGCAAAAGAAAATTGTAGAATGGATTAAAAAATTGTTGGAAAAATTACTAAAAATCTCATAATGAAATTTAAACACATGAAAATAGGATTTGATTATGACATGCTGGTTGGTAGAAGTCAGTATGGAATTGACCTAGGCGGATAGAATGAGCATTCAATTTACTTGGTTTTGGTTGCCAGGGAACATGGCATTTGTAAAGCTCAGGAATATTTTGAGAAAATATTATTAGAAATGATGGGGCATGAAAATGTGAAACCTAATTCATTCACATACAATATTTTGATAGATTACAGGGGCCTGAAGTATCATTGAGCACAGGAATTGATTCCTATAAAGAGGATGTTGAGTTCTTACACATATGCCATAGTGTTGTTTCTTCATGCATCTTTGGAAACTCTGACAACATAAGGGCACAAAGTTTCTCATCAAAGGCATAGTGAGTATGGCAAGCAAAAGCCTAGAAGACCATGTAAAAAAGAATTTTATAATATCACTGCCAAGAAATGTACAAGATGAGGCCACAGCCTGTAGTGGAGAGTATATTCAGAAAGCTTTCATAATATTCCCACAACATAATGTATTCATACAAGCCTGAGTTGGAGTAGCTTTCTACAGAAAATGCAAGATACAGTGATTTGTGTTAAAACTCTCTAATAGTTAAAGGAGGTCAAGACTCAGATTTGCAAGTGGAGGAGAAGGATAGTGTTCATGAAGGAATGAAAAAGATGTGTAAAGCCTATGGGTTATACCCATACTATGCAATGGCATTGATCATTTTACAAACCCTTTCTTATTAACAGGGCGACATCTTCTGGTGGAATAGTTGGTTGGGAAGCTCTTGCTTCAGTTGTCCCCTCTCATGAAATCTCATTCATATTATAATCTTGCATGATTTTATCAGCAAAGAAAGGTTATCACGGTGAGAAAATCAAAATGCCCTCGAGTTACAGATGAAAGGAAAAGGAGATAAGGTTTTATGCTAACCATGATATCTCATTGTTTTGTAAGAACCCAAAAGCATATGGCCACGACCATTGAAAAATATAGAGGTATCGAAGAGATATTTAATAGAAATCATTCTACAGAAAATACCAACAAAAAGCTAGTTCTTTCATGGCTGCGGCATAAAAGATCAGATTTTCCTCACAAAACAGTGAATACATCGGGGCTTTTTAAATCTAACTTCAAATACAGAGGGAAATTGACATAATGATATTGACCAACATGTGGGATTGATGTGTGGGTCATCTTTGACTATTTTGAAGGATATGGGACCATTTTGGAATCAGTTTTGTCACACTTTTGGCAAGACTTGGGTTTGGGCTTGAATTTTCACCATTTTGGAGGCATTTTGGAGGAGTTTTGGAAGGTTCTTTTTTGGCCTTTATGCTGCATCTGGCTAGGGTTTATAGAAGGACTTGTGTGGGCAGTTGTTTCAACATTGCTTAAGTATTTTCACACTTGAAGTTTTATGGAGTTCTTTCTTTCTTCCTACAGGCATTGTAGCTTTTTTGGAGCTTTTTTAGGTAGAGGACAATATTCTAACTCAAATTTGCAAATTTATGCAGCAATGTAACACCTTTTGATTAATAAGTTAACTTATTTTACCTTCTCATTATGTTGTTTTATTGTGAAAGCTTTAGAAATGGTTGATGAAATCTTATGGTAGAATTGTTTTCCCTTTTATTTTGTCCCTTTTTTCTTTTCCTTTATGCAGTTAATATGAACTTGTAGGTCATAACATGTGTTGAGTTAGTTCAGGATAGAGTCTAAGTTGTGAAGATATATTTTTCTTCCTTCTAGATGTTGTCCTTGACATTTTTTTCTTAGTTATGAATCATTGATGCAAAGACATAAAGTTTTGAGCTGTGTAAGCCACTATTAAGTTGTTGATCATACGTGTGTGTAAAAGTAGCTATGTAAGTTTGAGGAAAACACATTAGGTGCATCACCATAGGGGTTAGTTTTATTTTCATGCTTCTTTCTCCCCTTTTCCCAACAAAGAATAGTTTAGGTGACACCATCAAAAGGGGAGCCAACCCATAATCTGGAGGTCTTCTTTCAAAATAGGACACCCACAACCTCAAAGTAGTCCCATGTTACATCCAAACCTGTTGAATTCTTTCACAACTTGGCATAAGGGGTGCAGATTTGGATCACTAACAGTTACAACAAGAAGATCAAGAGCCAGACCTTCCAAGTCAGAGAGCTTGTGTTGAAGGAGAATTAAAAGAATGTTCCAAATCCAGATAGCAAGGGGAAGTTTGAACCCAATTGGTTGGGACCCTTCGTCATCACAACAAGCTACAAGTCAGGGGCATATCAGTTATCAACACCATAAGGGGAAACTCTATAGGAACCCATGAACAATTCCAATCTCAAAAAAAATTATGCGTAATCTTTCAAGGTATAAAACCAAAAATACAAAAAAATAGAAAAACATAAAAATCCAAAAAAATCAGAAAAAGGATAAAAAATAGTAAAGAGAAAAATTGTCCTTTAGTGAAAACCACTTCAGTGGCGCTTTGGGCAAGTACCTTGGTGAAAACCTGGCAAATAGAAGCCTTGTGTAAATAAGCACCTTCCATCCACTAGGATCTTCACGACTTGTTCTGCATCATCTATCCATCATTCATTCACATCCACATCATAGCTTGGTCCTGTATCGGCCCATTCTCAAGGTTAGTTTGTCTTGCTTATATCAGAGTAGTCTATCGCATCACGCTGGGGGCATGGTCTCATCAGATCATATTTGTGTATATTCTTGAAGTCTTCCTAAAAATAGAAAATCCAAAAATATCAAAAAATCCAAACAATGTCATAAAATTAGAAAATCCAAAAACATTCAAAACATATCAAAATCCAAAAATAGGTCAAAAGATTAGTCAAAAAGTCAAAAACAGAGTCGTCTTTTCGAACTACGGGTCTCTGAGCTCTAAACGTAGGCAAGGTTGATCTTTGATCATCCCCCGAGACACTTAGGTCGGTCCTTTAGGAGTCCGTCATAATAAACTGACAATCCATTTGTTCATATCTCATCAATAATTGAGTATGTGTCAGTCGAACTACGTGGTCTCTACGTGTATAATGTAGGTAAGGCTAATCCATTGATTGACCCCCGAGGCCCCTATGATAGGTCTTTAGGTTAGTCTCTTGATTGAAATCTCATAAAACCCCAAAACACTAGAAAATTCAAATATCAAAAACATTTGCAAAATCTTGAAAATACCAAAAACAACCTTAAAACATTTCAAAAACATCAAAAACATCCAAATATTTGAAAAAATCCATCCGTCCCCATCTCACTTTCACCCAAAATAAACTTTCACTCGTAATAAATCATCATCATCCTCAACCTTTGGTGAAACAGTCGGAAACAAGTCTAGCAAATCAAAAGTGACTCAATCGTCAAAGTCTCAAGTCTAGGTTAGTAAATAAACAAGTTAGTCAACTCTTGGTACTAATAGCTCATCATCCAGTTTATCCGAAATCATCTGATGACATCATGTCCTAGGATGCATCCTTCCTTCAATGGACATCAACATCAGGAATCAATGTAGTTTAGTCTTGGCTAGCGGTATTGAAGAACATTAGCTTGTTTGTTTACTTGATATTTTTCTTGTTGATTTATCTTATTGCTCTCATTTTGATGACCTTTCAATGATGTCCAAACAAAAGGATTTAGAGAGAAAGGAATGGGGCAATGATCATTATCTTTTATTTGTTGTTCTTGTTGGATATTCTTGTAATATAACCTTGGTCATACGTGTTTTTTTTGGATATAGGGAAGGTGTTTTAGGTGTATTTTTTACCACATAGGAAGGCTTTCCTTTCTACATTTTGGTCCAAGATGTTTGGAATATTTGATCTATATTTTGAATAAGGTTTCGTATGTCAGGTGTGAGTAGGAGTACTCCTATCTGATTGTCGAGTCAAAGTCCATCACACTAGGTACAACGCGATCCTGGTTCTTTATACATTGATGCATTGTGCTTATGTGTGTCATCAAACATAAGGTAAATAGCCCTTTTAAAATCCCAATTCCTAATAAGAAAATCATCATCATCATCATCATCATCTCTAATAATGTAGGCTTGTTGGATCTTATTTCTTCTGTCTTCTTTCTATGCTAACATGGTACCATGACAGTTAATCAAGAACATTGCTAATGCATCCATCCTGCATCCACAAACCGTCAACATAATGCATATCATGTCATATCATATAGGAAACATTGATTATCTCACATGCATTGCATTTCATCATTGCATAATATAGATTGGTTATTCTAAGAATTTCATAAACCATACATGTGCATTCATTATCATATCATAAGCATCACATCATATCATATGCATAGACACCATCACAAAAGCATCATAACATCATAACATAGACATCATCATATCAGCCATTCACATCATCACATAAGCATCACCATATCATTCATTTGCATCATCACATAGGTGTCATAATAAAAGCATCATCACATCATATTACGTGCATCATCATGTCACCCATACATATTGGAAAAAGTACTGAAAAGGGAAAAAGAGCATCTCATACATCTCAAGACCATAGCATATAACATCATCATCCATATAGATATGTTAGTCTAAGCATTTAAATCATTTGCATAGCATAACATTTACATCCATACATCATCATAAAAGTACATAGAAAGATACTGAAAAAGAAATGCACCCATGCATAAACATCTGCATAATCACAACATCACATCATCACATAATATACCATCATACATACATTGCATTGCATCACATAAAATAGAGTCACATCATGTCATTGCATCACATATGGAAAAGTAAAAACTATGAGTTATAAAGGTTAGTATCGAAGTTTAAACAATAAAAACACACAAATGAAACAATGAACTAAAGAAAGCAAGATAATTGAATTCAAAGAAAACAAACAAAGCTTCTTCAGAACCGTTCCATTATTCTCTATCTCTAGTGATTCTTTTGAAACTGTTGCTCTCAGATTGTGTAAGCAAAGCTTCTTAGAATGACAACCTGTAGAATGAGTATGCAAAAGGAGAGTGCTTCTCTATCCTATATGTTGGTGGAGTGAAAATGTTGATACGGATATGCACAGGGGTTGTAAATTATGGACAGGGGCTATGGATTATGAATGCTTCTAAAACTATGAAATGAGGATGATAAGCCATGATATGGAATGCTATGCTATAAACTGAAAACTGAAATGCTATGAATGCTTGAAAGCTAATTGACTATAGTTTTCCTGTATGAAAGCTTCTGTGTTTTTCAAAGACCCAACAGTCCTTTTTATAGATTTTCACAGGCAAGAGCCTGGCTGGCAAAGATCAATGGTTGTGAGATTGTCTGTAATTTTGAATGGTGAGAGATGGAGAGGTTGAGAGGAAGATGGAAGATGTTGGGAGGTTGGAGAGAAGAATGGAGACTTGTCTTCAACCCACGGGAACAAGCTTGCACATGAATAGAGAAATTAATTTTCTGTTTTGGAAGTTTGTTTCACGGTTGTTGAAGATAATCCAATATTAAATAAATAAATTTATTTAATTTCATGTGAGTTTGATTTTTGATTTTAAAACTATAGAAGATTCAATTAAATATTTGAAATATTTAATTGTAAATGGACTTTAGAAGAATTAATTAAATATTTAGAATATTTAATTATGAATGGAATTTTGAGGATTTTTAGAAGAGAGGAATATTTAATCCTTATTTGAATAAAATATTTAAGCCAAGATTATATGATAATTAATATAAATAAATCATAATGTTTATTTAATTAATTAAGAAATGGATAAGAAAAGTGATTAAATAATTTATTTATTTAATCTAAATGAAAGAATGAACAATATAAATAAATTATTTAAATTTATTTATACACAAATTGAATTCAGAGATTTAATTAAATATTAAAAATATTTAATTAATTACCAGACTATGTGATGTGACCATTTTTAGGTGTATACATTTTGCCCCTCTTTGAAGTGATGTATTTTCACGCATTAGTTCAAAGAATTTTGAAATTTGCCCTAGATGCTAATTGTCGAATGTTGATAGGTATATGCCCCCTCAGACGATGAATCGATAAGATTTTGAATTTTGTGAATTTTTAGATTTTTTAGAATTTTTTGATTTTTATGATTTTTAAGATGTCGATTCATTGTTCGAAAATGATGATATGAAGAAATTGACATGGAAATATGTGAGATGAAAAATTGATGACCTAAATTGCCCCTATTGTGACAAAATATGATAAAATGCCCATGCTTTGATAAAATATGATAAAAAACATGACTTTGTATTGATTGTTTGCATATTGCATTGCAATTTATTTAATCTAAATGAAAGAATGAACAATATAAATAAATTATTTAAATTTATTTATACACAAATTTAATTCAGAGATTTAATTAAATATTAAAAATATTTAATTAATTACCAGACTATGTGATGTAACCATTTTTAGGTGTATACATTTTGCCCTTCTTTGAAGTGATGTGTTTTCACGCATTAGTTCAAAGAATTTTGAAATTTTCCCCAGATGCTAATTGTCGAATGTTGATAGGTATATGCCCTCTCGGACGATGAATCAATAAGATTTTGAATTTTGTGAATTTTTAGATTTTTTGGAATTTTTTGATTTTTATGATTTTTAAGATGTTGATTCATTGTTCGAAAATGATGATATGAAGAAATTGACGTGGAAAGATGTGAGATGAAAAATTGATGACCTAAATTGCCCCTACTGTGACAAAATATGATAAAATGCCCCTGCTTTGATAAAATATGATAAAACACATGACTTTGTATTGATTGTTTGCGTATTGCATTGCCCTGATTTGATGATGTTTGTTTGATAAATTTGTTCCCAAGGTTGTTGGAAAAAAAATACTAGCTAATAAATTTGTTTCTAAAGTTGTTAAAAACAAATAGTTGTTGATAGGTTTGCTTCTAAGGTTGTTAAAAACAAACAAGATTTGGATAAATTTGCTTTCATGAAAATGAAAAACAAATAGATTGTTGATAAGTTTGCTTCTAAAGTTGTTAAAAACAAACAGGATTTTGATAAATTTGCTTTTATGAAAATGAAAAACAAATAGATTGTTGATAAGTTTGCTTCTAAATTTGTTAAAAACAAACTGGATTTTGATAAATTTGCTTTCATGAAAATGAAAAGCAAATAGATTGTTGATAAGTTTGCTTCTAAAGTTGTTAAAAACGAAAAGGATTTTGATAAATTTTCTTTCATGAAAATGAAAAACAAATAGATTGTTGATAAGTTTGCTTCTAAAGTTGTTAAAAACAAACAAGATTTTGATAAATTTGCTTTCATGAAAATGAAAAACAAATAGATTGATATATTTAGATTTGATTGATTTGATGATCCATTTTGATTTGAATAATGGTTTGATCTTCTGATGTTATTGACGATTTGATCTTCTGATGTAGGAGCAGGTGGTGTGAGACCAACAACATCTATGGGTAGCACCTCATAGTGTTTTCATGTGATCAGCTTTGATTTTTTTATTGAGATTTTGTATACTTTGCCAGCTTTTGGGAAAATCTATAAATGCAAAATGCAGATTCTAACATGTATGCAATCGATACTAACCATGCAGGTTATCTGTACAATATTGCCATTCTGAGAGCTTATTTGTGCTTTTTGTGTCATCATAGAACATTGAAATGTTGAAAGTTAATACAAGCATCAAAGGTTATGTTAGCACTAGTGATGACCTAAGTATTGCTTTCATGAATTTTGATGTAGCAAGTTAATACAAGCATCTAGGTATAATTGAACCGAGATGACCTGAGTATTGCTTACATAAACAAACAAGAGTTAACCTGTTTCCTATGCAAATTCTGAAATGTCATCAATGATACGTAGTAGAGCATGTCTCGCGACCAATTTGCATAGTACTAATGATTCGATCACAAACAACAGACAAAGAAAAATCATACTCCTTCCTTGCTTTTCTAGTTTAGTACATCATCGAATTGCTCCTAAGATATGATAGAAAATCAACCAACAATTCAAAATTTTCCTAAATTATTCCAAACATTATTCAGATTAAGATCATCCAACTTGGTTATCAATCATTGATGTTTGTGTTTGATTTAACGTTGTTTGGACCATGTTGTTTGATGTCATTGGCATTGAGTGATTGTTTTGGTGTTGTGGTTGATTTGATGCGTCAATGTATGTTGGTTTTGGAAAATCATCATTTGTCCATTTGTGATGTTCTAAAAGGCTCATTCCCCCTCTCTTGTCTAGTCTGTGTTTTGTTTTTGCCCCTAGTGTAAACACAACCTGAATACAATCGATATGTACAAATTCATCAAGCCATGATGAAACACAAGGATTCTCGTTGCATGATATGGATATGATTGATATGTACAAGTGATAGATATGTATAAATGATGTCGTAAAGCGAAATGCAAGACATAAGCTAATATATAAAGGAGCCCATTTTGACCACAAGTAGCGCCTGTTTGCCAGGTTTTCACCACTTGTTTTTATTGCACTTTTCAAAACCTTTTTTTTATGGATTTTTTCAGGACTTTGTATGATTTTTATGGATTTTTGAGTTATGATGATTCAAACATAGAAATTTTTCAAATGAATGATATTGACCGGCTCTTTAAACAGGTCCCCTTCTGACGTGGATAACTGATATGCTCCAGAACCGTATGCTGCAATGATAACAAATGGACCAAGCCAGTTGGGTTCAAATTTCCTTTCTTTTCTCTGTCTTGTTGATTACGTGGATTTTCTCTCAAGACTAAGTCACCTACTTGAAATGTCCATGGTTTAACTCTGTGATTGTAGCTACGAGACATAATCTGTTGATAACCCTTCAAATGATCGGCTGCATGTTGACGTCTTTCATCTAATAGTTCTAGCTCTTACAGATGAGATATTATGTAGTCTTCATCATTTATCAATCCCTTGAGTGAGACTCTAGGTGAAGGTATTTCTACCTCTAGTGGTAAGATTACTTCTGCTCCATATACCAAGGCATATGGGGTAGCTCCTGTTGGTGTGCAAATGTTGGTTTTGTATGCCCACAAAGTTGGATTTAATTGGACATGCCAATCATGACTGGCATCATTTACCGTCTTCTTCAAGATTTTCAAGATTGTTTTGTTGGAAGCCTTTGCTTGACCATTGCCTTGTGGATAATAAGGTGTAGAGAACCTGTGTTGGATGTGAAATCTTTCACAAAGTCCATCAACATCCTGATTCTTGAAAGGCCTCCCATTATCAATGATTATAGAATTAGGAATTCCATATTGACAGATGATGTAATTCAGGATAAATGAAGATATTTGTTTACCAGTCATGGTTGTCAAAGGAACAACTTCAATCCATTTTGTAAAATATTTTGTAGCCGTGATGATGAATTTATGCCCATTTGATGATGAAGGATGAATTTTTCCAACAAGATCTAGTCCCCATTGAGAAAAAGGCCATGTCGGAGTGAAAGGCTGTAGTTCCTGCGCAGGTGCATGAATAAGATTCCCATGAATCTGGCATTTAGAACACTTCTTGACAAAAGTAAAAGATTCTCTCTCCATGGTAGGCCAATAATATGCCATTCTAACAAGTTTCTTGGCTAAGGTTACACCGCTTGAATGAGTTCCACAAATAGCACCATGAACCTCTTGTAAGGCTTTTTCAGATTCATCATGTTCAAGACATCGAAGGAGCATACCATCAAGACCACGTTGGTAAAGGATATCGACGATCAAAGTATAACGAGATGATTAGCGTATGAAATTCCTTTTTTGGTTTCGGGATAAATCTGGAGGTAAGATGCTATCTTTTAGATAGGTATAAATCTTGCCATATAAGGGTGAATCAGAACTAGTTAAATGGCATATGACTTGGGTCTCAGGATTATCATAGGCGGGAGAAAACAATTGTTCCACCAAGAATTCATACCGTTTTTAATTTTCTGATAATTGTAACAAGGAAGCAATTGTAGCCATTGCATCTGCAACTTTATTATCAATCCTTGGGATTTGTGAAAACTTGATTGCCACAAAATACTTTTTGAAATCATCCACCATGTTCTTGTAAGGTAGCAGCTTATCATCTTTAGTATGATAATCATCATTGATTTGATTAATGACAAGTTGTGAATCACCGTAGACTTGCAATTCTGTAATCTTCCAGTCCAATGCTATATTTATTCCCGTGAGCAATGATTCATATTCGGCCATGTTATTTGTGCAAGGAAACATCAACCGATATGATTTTGGAATAGTATGTCCTTCAGGTGTGACAAAAAGAATCCCTGCCCCCGAGCCATGTTGCATGTAAGATCCATCAAAGTACAATGTCCATGATTTCTTAATCGTTGCTGTGAAGACATCTGCATCAAGAAATTCAATGTGCATTGGGTTTTCTTCTTGTAAAGGTGCTTCGACTAGCTGATCTGCGATGACCTGTCCTTTTATAGCTCTTCAATCCACATAGTGAATGTCAAACTCACTTAATATCATTACCCATTTTGCAAGTCTTTATGTTAAAGTAGCTTTGCTTAAGAGGTATTTTAGTGGATCAATTTTGGTTATCATCTTAACTGTATGAGACAACATATAATGTCGCAACTTTTGGGAATCAAACACTATTGCTAGGAAAGCTTTTTCAATGAAGGTGTAATTTAGTTCATGACTTGTTAAAGTTCTACTGATATAGTATATGGATCTTTCTTTGCCTGTAGAATCCTCTTGTGCGAGCAATGCTCCCAAAGATACTTTTGTTGCTGAAATATATAGTATGAGTGGCTTTCCTAGAATTGGTGGAATTAGAACTGATGGATTTATAAGATATTGCTTGATCTGATTGAATGCTGCTTCACACTTTTCCTCCCATTTGAATGGAACATTTTTATGCAATAGATGTGTAAATGGTAAGCTTTTGTCTGCCAGTTGAGCTATAAACCTCCTAATGGATTGTAGGCGTCCTTGCAGTGACTGAAGTTGACCGATATTTCGTGGTGGTGACATGTCCATTATAGCTTTTACTTTTTTTGGATCAACCTCTATGCCTTTTTTTCTGAAACAATGTATCCCAGGAGTTTTCCAGATCTAACACCGAAGACACATTTCTTTGGATTGAGTCGAACATTGAACTTCTCCATTCTGATAAAGATCTTTGAAAAAAATTTCAGATGTCCTTCTCTTGTGTGAGATTTGGCCAATAAGTCATCCACATAGTCTTCCATGAAGGTGTGCATCATGTCATGAAAAATGGTTGTCATTGCTCTTTGATAAGTCGCTCGTGCATTCTTTAACCCAAATGGCATTACGTTCCAGCAATAGGTACCCAAAGGGCATGTGAATGTTGTTTTATCTTGATCCTCTGGTGCAATCTTTATTTGGTTATATCCTGAAAACCCATCCATTAGTGAATACATTGCATGGCCAACAGTTAAATCAACAATCATATCTATGTTTGGCAAAGGAAAGTCATCTTTGGGACATGCTTTGTTCAAATCCCTAAAATCTGTACAAATTCTAATCCTTCCATCTAGCTTTGAAACAAGTATGATATTGGAAATCCATTCTGCATAGTCAATAGACCGAATGAATCCAACATCTAAAAGCTTATTTAACTCTTTTTTAACCAATAATGCAACATGCGGATGCATTTTTCTAAGTTTTTTTTTCACAGGTTTTTCCCCTGTGTTTATAGATAAATGATGCATTATTAGATTATGATCTAACCCTGGCATATCGGCATATGACCAAGCGAAGTTGATTTGATTCTCCTTCAGGAACTCTATGAATTTTAGTACTTCTTCCACTGTTAATGATGCTACAAGTTGCAAGACTTTTGGCTGCTCTTTTGTACTTATGTTGATGGATTCTATTGTCTCAATCAAAATAGAAGATCTTTCTTGATAATTTTTAGGAAGAATGTCAAGTTTATCATCCTCCAGTGCCTCAGAAAGGTTTTCACTGTCGGATTCGCTCTTTTTTTTTCTCTTGTTGTGATCTACCACTGCTGTTTTTTGGTTTTCACCGATATATCTATCTTTAATTTCATTTATTTTGCAGCTAAGAGACTTGACACCCTCCCTATCAAAATCTTGAGTATGAGATTCTTCGATAGAACAATTGTTTTCTTGACTAGATGAACAAAGGAAATTTACAATATCCTCATCATCATGGAACGTAGGGATATGGATAGGTGCGTCATTGTCCCAATCAATAAGTTTCGAATAAACTAAAGGCATGGGATCATTAGGTTGGGTAAGGTCTTTAACTGTCAAAGTCATGACATAGTTGTCATTTTCATGATGGACAAGGTCTATGATGGTATTCTCCTGTTGATTGTCAACCCCGTTAAAATCTGAATCATCCTCACTTGAGTCATGATCGCTTTGTAAAACATAATCAAGTGGAGGTCTTGAACCTTCTCCTTGTAAGAACGTGTGCGAATTTGTGTATGACATCCACCCTTTTCTCTGTTAAGAATGTATCATCAGAGCAATCATCCCATTCATATTCATTAGAATCAGTGTCTGAACTGTTCTGCAATTGAAAAACTGACCCATAAATTTTTTGTAGAGCGACCTCTTCATGGGGTTTATCTGAAATTGATTCTCCTTTATGAGTTTGTTGTGCTTGCTGTGAAGTTGACTCTTCTGTATCTTTACCATATCCAAGTCTTGTTTTATCATTTGGATGTATTGAAATAGGTTGAATTGGCTCAATGATTCCTTCTTTTCTTTTTCCTCTAGGACCACTTCCTTCATAACCCATTCTTTGCATGATAGTATACCCTTTGCCATATTGCTCAGTAGGTAACTTGATGTGCAAGAGAGATTCATCTTCATCTTTGTATAGCCAACTTAGGATGTCCCTATCTTCAGCTTCTTCTTTGGTGGTGTTAGCTTTAATGAATTTTCCATCAAACTTTGTGATTGGCACAGAAGCTTGGGATGTAGAGGTTGTTGCAATCTTTTTATTTGATAGGGTGACCATGTGACCTCGGAGAAGGAGGTAAGCTAGAAAGGGATAGCCAATATTCGCCTATTCCTTTGTCTTTAAAATGTAGCTTAGTGTCAAGATTCTTTGTCAGTTCTTGCAATTGGCCTTGTAGATTGGAAGAAGAAACAACAAGAGCCTCCCTATTATGTGGCACAAAGGCGTCTTGAGTTGCTCGGAGATTTGAACAAGTTTGGGTGCTATTGTAATCAGCTTGTATAGTTATTTCTTGTCCATCATACAGAAACTTGAGGCATTGATGGTATGTTGATGGTACTACTTGCATATCATGAATCCATGGATGACCCAAAAGTATGTTATAGGAAAGATCCCGATCTAGAACCTGAAAAAATGTGTTTTTCACAACAGGACCCACTCTGATAGGTAGCATTATTAGTCCTTTGGAAGCTCTTTCTTCATCATCATATGCCTTGATAGTTATTTTCCTTCGTGGATCAATGGAATTTTCTAATATTCCTAAGGAATGTATAAGTTTTAAGGTACAAATGTTTAAACTGGCTCCTCCATCTATTAAGACACGTCTAATTCAATGTTTATGGATCATGACTTCAAGATAAAGCGATGGATTATGCGGATGTGTCATAGAGGCATCATCTTTTTCAGAGAATGAAAGACAAGTGGGGGAAGAAAAATGTCCCACCATGGCTTGAAATTTTTTTACATCTAGATTAGTGTCAACAGTTGTGTTTACAAGAGCTTCTTCTAAAATATTCTTGTGTATGGGGGATATTTTGAGAAGTTCAAGGATGGAGATTTGAGCTGATATTTTTCTCAATTGATCAACTAGATTATAATGATTTGGAGAAGGAATAGTTGCCTTAGATGAACTCCCTTTTAGAACAACTTTTGCTTGTCCTCTCGTAGTCACATTAATTTGTTGATATTCTTATTTTTCCTTGATTTTGATAACATTAACCCGTTGATCATCTGCATAAATATGGCGGATTATGTTGTCTTCAACATTATTTATGCTTTTCGCTTTTGTATCTGATGTTTCCCCCTTTTGATAGTTTGGTAAAGGATCTTTGAATGCTTGATGATCGTCATTGGTATGATGTTCTTCAATTGTAGTAGTGCCATTGTCAATTAAATCTTGTACTAGATTTCACAAAGCTTGACAATTATTAGTTCTATGACCTTTACATTGATGATAATTACAATAATACGAGTCATTCCATGATGGTGGTTTGACTCATGGCTCATAATCTCTTTGTGGTGGTAAGGTGATAACCTTATTATCAAGAAGCTCCTTGAGAGAAAACTCAAGAGATTGACCCAAAGTGGTAAAATTTCGTCGATTTCAAAAGAATGGAGGTCTGGACGGATTTGATGTTTGGGTATGGCCAAGATTGTTATTGAAATTACCATGATTTTGACTGGTATTTTGATTGGTCATGCTTTCTTGATTGGATATTTGTCCTTGTTGTTTGTTGTTTCCTTGTTGGTTGGTGTTTCCTTGCTGATTGGTATTTCCTTGTTGGTTGGTTCGTAGAGCACTTGATAGGTTGAAGATAGATGGTCTTGTTCGTAGATTATTTGCATCAACTATACCATCATTGACAACATTTTTATTTTTGTTCCAAAACCTTGTTTTATCATTGTTGTTTTGGTTGGATGAACTTGGATTATCAAGTTTTATCACTCCTCGTTTAACCAAGGCCCCTTCAATGGTGATTGTGTTTTCAATCAAATTTTCAAAGTTATGAGGACAATGAAGATTAAGCCTGTAACTTAATTCTTGATCTAGGCTATTGATGAAGATATCCATCTTTTCCTTTTCAGGAATAGGATGGGAATATCATGCAAACAACCTTCTCCACCTTTGCAAAAACGTAGTGAAGGATTCTCCTACTTTTTGTTTCACTTTACAAAGATCAAGCATTTTTATCTGGTGTTGGATGTTGTAGGCGTATTGTGATATAAACCGATTTATTAACTCCTCAAAGGTTTTGATGGGGGGAGTGATATTGGAAAGCCACTCCATGGATTGTCCACCCAAACTTCGTGGAAACAATCGCATTAAGTATTGGAAAAAGGATCATTTGAAGACTCCTATCGAATGGATAAGGATATATGTCATCCAAAACATACTTCTTTGTTGCACCCCCTTGCATCTCCTTTATTTGCCCTTGTAATTCTTTTATCTGTTGAGTAAGGGCACTAAAATCATTAGGAGGAGTTTCAGGATTTTGTTTAATCCCTTCTATATCAAAATTGTAAGGTAACGTAGCTCCTTAATTAGCTAATGAAAGAAAACATCTTTCTTTGTTTCGTTCTAAAATCCTTTCCATAAGATTATGGAATCGGGGATCTTGCTCTGCTTCTTGAAGCTTTTCTTCTGTTAATTCTTCAACATTAAATGTTTCCTCTTCTTTCTCATTATGGTCGCCCATTTTGCTTGTGGTAGTTTCTCCTTCGTCCTTTTCCATGTGTTTTCGAGATCTTGTGACAATAGGCATAAGCTTTGTTCCAAATTCTACTAACTTTTGATCAAAAGAGTGAAATAGTGCAATTTGTGATAGATATGAAAGGATAGAATGAAGATTCTATGACTTGAAAGATTTCTAGCCTTTAGCTTGTGTTCCCTAATTGAAAGGATGAAAATCCTGTTGGCGAGAATTTAAGCAAAAGATCAAGAAAAGGATGATTTTGCACTTTATGAAGTTTGATCATAGCTTCGTAAAAGGATGGATTTTGTGATGAATGCCTAATGTGATTGAGTTCTCTATTGCAAAAATTGATTTGGACGAGTAGAATATTCAATTGTAGGTTGGGGAATATAACAAAAACAAATACGTTGACTATGGTTGTGCCTTTGAGAAAGGGCTCTTCTTTGAAAGAAAGCTCGTAAGTATAATGGTTCTACAACATAATCATTAGTGAAACCTCTAACACAGTCATGATATCGATGAAGAAAGGTTCTATATTTAAGTAAAACCTTTCAGCTTTGGTACAAGAATCGTCTTTTCTTCAATAATTTCTTGTAACTAAGTGGTTTCTTTGGCTTTTTGATTCATTTGAGAATGGATTTCTTAACAAAGGTTGTGGATTTCCAATCTCGTAACATGAGAGTAATCAATGTGATTGTGAGTTTTGGATGATCTTTACTAAATTAATGTATTGAAAACACATCAAGCAAGTTGTAGAATAGTTGTGTTTAAGTCCTATTATAAACATTAAGTGTATGATCAAAATGTTGTTCAAAAATTGTTTTCACAAGTTTCACACATGATAGATAGATCAAACAAACTCACTCTTAGTTCTCAAGTAGGTCATCATAATAATCAACAACCCACATCTTAGAATTGCATCGAATCACATAGCCATGTCACCCCCGAAAGGGCGCCCGTGTTTTTGTCTTTTCTAGGCGCGTACTCAGAGTGACGAAAGTGGATACCAGATCCCCTAAGCAAATGGTCCTTGGTAGTTATATGGTGAGTGTCTTTGGGGTAAATTCTTCCCTCCCCTGCATTGTGATTAATAGGATGTTTGGAAACTAACTTTGGTTAGATACTACACTAGGTTTGTAGTATGGGTTTCCGTTCGGTGTGGCAAATGATATACTCCCTCAGGAGACCTTCCAACCTTTAGAACAAAGGCTTTGGGGATGGTTATCTTGCACACTACTGTCAAAAGAGGGTTTCCCCTGATTTGCTTTAAATTTTATAGTGGGGTGGAATAGCCTGGCTTTGGATTGAACCCACTTGAGTCGTTCCTCTTGGGTGAGTACTTTTTCCCACAAGAGCAGGCTCTCTAAAAGATGTAATTAAAGTAGTAAATTTGCATGAAATTGAAAAGGAAAGTTTGGTATTTTGATCACCCAGTTAAGGGGAGAGCATAGACCTATTGCCACAGAAAAAGCAAACAAATGTTCTTTTTATAACCCAAATCACAATTGATCTACTCTAAGTGAAGATATTGCTTCACAACAACAAATTGCTCAATTTTAATTGCAAGATCATTATGTAGTGACTACCCTATATTGATTCATTTTAAAATCCATGTTTATCCTAGGATTGATTCATTTTGATTAAGTGACTATCCTAGGATTGGTTCATTCCAATTAAGTTCCTACTAGCCGCGGTCGCGTCAGATCCAGTCAAATTGTATTTAAGTTACAGATTAGAATTGTAGGTTTTGAAAAATCTATGCTAAAAATAAAAATTGTGCTAAAACAGACATCATGGGCGCTATGAAACCACTTATGGGTGCTATGAAACTTCTGATGGGCACTATGAAATCTATTATGGGTGCTATGAAACCTCTAATGGCGCTATGAAACTTCTGATGGGCGCTATGAAACTTCTGATGGGCACTGTGAAACCTCTGATGGGCACTGTAAAACCTCTTATGGGCATTATGAAACTTCTGATGGGCGCTGTGAAACCTCTGATGGGCGCTATAACAGTGTTAAAGGGTGCTAAACTGGGTGTGATTTGTGCTGAAGCATGTTTATTGTGCTAATACACTGTTTTAGCCGTGACTTGTCAGAAAAACCTGCAAAAAGATGTTAAAATTGGGGAAAGAGCCCCACGGTGGGCGCCAAAAATATGAGTTATAAAGGTTAGTATTGAAGTTTAAACAATAAAAACACACAATTGAAACATTAAACTAAAGAAAGCAAGATAATTGAATTCAAAGAAAACAAACAAAGCTTCTTCAGAACCGTTCCATTATTCTCTATCTCCAGTGATTCTTTTGAAGCTGCTGCTGTCAGATTGTGTAAGCAAAGCTTCTTAGAATGGCAACCTACAGAACGAGTATGCAAAAGGAGAGTGCTTCTCTATCCTATATGTTGGTGGAGTGAAAATGTTGATACAGATATGCACAAGGGCTGTAAATTATGGTCAGGGGCTGTGGATTATGAATGCTTCTAAAACTATGAAATGAGGATGATAAGCCATGATATGGAATGCTATGCTATAAACTGAAAACTGAAATGCTATGAATGCTTGAAAGCTATTTGACTATAGTTTTCCTGTATGAAAGCTTCTATATTTTTTAAAGACTCGACAGTCCTTTTTATAGATTTTCACAGGCAAGAGCCTGGCTGGCAAAGATCAATGGTTGTGAGATTGTCTGGTAATTTTGAATGGTGAGAGATGGAGAGATTGAGAGGAAGATGGAAGATGTTGGGATGTTGGAGAGAAGAATGGAGGCTTGTCTTCAACCCACGGGAACAAGCTTGCACAGGAACAGAGAAATTAATTTTCTGTTTTGGAAGTTTGTTTCACGGTTGTTGAAGATAATCCAATATTAAATAAATAAATTTATTTAATTTCATGTGAGTTTGATTTTTGATTTTAGAACTATAGAAGATTCAATTAAATATTTGAAATATTTAATTGTGAATGGACTTTAGAAGAATTAATTAAATATTTAGAATATTTAATTATGAATGGAATTTTGAGGATTTTTAGAAGAGAGGAATATTTAATCCTTATTTGAATAAAATATTCAAGCCAAGATTATATGATAATTAATATAAATAAATCATAATATTTATTTAATTAATTAAGAAATGGATAAGAAAAGTGATTAAATAAACTTATTTATTTAATCTAAATAAAAGAATGAACAATATAAATAAATTATTTAAATTTATTTATACACAGATTGAATTCAGAGATTTAATTAAATATTAAAAATATTTAATTAATTACCAGACTATGTGATGTGACCATTGTTAGGTGTATACAAAAACATTCATCCATCATGCATAAATAGAAGACACATCATCATATATCGAATCAACCATATCATATATATATCATAAAAAATGTAACTGTCATGGTAAAAAGAATCATGATCAAATGTGTATGTCATCAATCAATGTATACAAATGCCCATGGGGCTATCAAAAATGGATCCCATGGATCGCAAAAAGAATGGTGTCTCTTATCAAATGTATGAAGCTAGCCCTGATGGCTGCTCCCCTCACCCAACTATCTCTCGGGTTGATCCTGCCTCTGCTCTGTCTGCTGAGAGAAATCTGGTGCCCAAGCTGCTTGAGGCACTGCCTAATGATAATGAAATTTGTAATACTGTGCCTCTCTAACCACATCTCGGTACATGCATGTCGAGACTATCCTACCATGTGTGCTCTCAAGCTGCTAGCGTTGACCGGTCTCCTGTACTAGTTGTAGCTCGGTGGCCTGTCTCTGTTGTATGGCCTGATCCCACTCTGCTCTCGCCTAATCTCTCTCGACTGTTAATGTGGAAACCTATGCCTACAACTACTAGATCAGTGCATCCCTCTGGTTTGGCAGGGGTGGTGGTGGTGGTGGTGGCGGCTGCTAGTGATGGTCCCTTAGAGGTTGTTGTGGGTCCCTTGGGGCATCTCTCTGATCTCCATCCCTCTACTGGTGAACATGCACCTGATCCCTCTGGCCTCAATGGCTAGGAGGTGTTCCACCTCCTTCTTTTCCCCCATCTTCATCCTCGTCTCCGTCTTCTCTACCTCCTGGCCCCCACCCCTGCCCTGCTGTCTGGCCTCGAGATCTCCACTGTGGTAAAGCTTCCTCGAGAACTATCAATCTGATAGGAGGATGAAACCAATTGCGATATGCCTGTGTGGTCCCTAGGTCTGCCTATCCTTGCTCATATGGCCATGGCCTGGCCACTAGCTACCTAAAGGAGTCTATGACATCCTCTGGAGGGATCGTCTGACCCCATGTGGTCTCCCTTGTAGTATGAACAAATATGGCCACGTACTGGTCATTGGGCCTATCTTGAGTATTCTCAAATTGCCTAGTCACCTGATCTGGCAGATAACACTCAACCATGGTGTGTTCTCTGCCCTGCATGAGCCTATCTTGCCTCGCGTAGAATAGCTGCTGAATGTTGTCATACTAGGTGGGCATACCAAGCCAAGGCCTCCATGTAAAGACAATCATCTTGTCAATCACCCTCCTCCAGTGAGGGATGTCGGTTGCTCCTGTGTGTGTAAAATTCAATCCACCTTTGTATCACCAAATTGCTAGGTCATCTAGCTCCATTTCGACCAGTGTAAGATGTGGGTGAAGCACTGCAATGTCTCCCAGGCCCAATTATGCAAAAGTGTAACTCTGACTTCGATGGCCTTGTTGCAATATGTGAATTCGTGCAAATCATGGTAGAGTGAGGCCAGCATCACTGGTCCCCACACAAAGCACTCTCCTCGGTGGAGCATCCGCTCCCAAGCTAAACCCCATCCCAGACTAAAGTATTGGTCGCACTGATCTGGTGCCACAAGGCCTAAGATAATGGCTGCCACAATCAAACAGAATGATGACACTGAGCTCTTGTACCACTCTAGCTCAATCTATCCCTTAGCAAAAATAATCTCGTCCAGTCCCATGACCTCATAACACGCATCTGTCTTGACGTCCATGCCATAAATGAACCACTCTCCATGAATGGGCAATCAAAGAATACATCAGATGTCCTCCAACATGACTGTCGCCTCGCCTATGAGGAAGTGAAATGATGACATCTCATTGTGCCATCTCTCTGCCAGTGTTGTCATCACACCAAGATGTGTCCTAATGGTTAGAGCGTATGTGACATACCAGATCCCAATCACTCCTAGGTGCTCCTAGAGCAACTCGTTGAATCCTGTCAATTTGCTCATAATCGAGGACCGGTGCTCACGTGAATGTAAAATCTCTGCATCCTCCTACATTAGTAAAGCCACAACGTCAAGTTTTGTAAAAAAATTAGGATCCCGTTTGAAGCTTTTGCGACCAAAACAACAAATGCATTGTTGTTTGCAATGGTGTTGCTATTTGAAAGCTCCAAACAACGCTGCTGGAGACCTCAAAGTTCCAAAGTTCACCGTCGCGACGTTGTTTGACCGTGCTCTTGTTTGACTCCAAACCCTAAATTCCTAATTGGATCGTTGCGATGCTATTAGCACATGTGGCACACTTTGAAGTTTAAACCCTAATTGCTAAACTGTGACACTACATCGCTAGAATCAATAGCGGCACACTTTAAGGCCACACAACGCCGATTCTAAGCTTTCAACGGCACCAAACAATGTTGCTTGACCAAGTTTGACTTTTGAGCCAATTAATGTGCATGAAGATCAAAAAAACAAGGTGGGGTAGGGTCACATACCGGTGGTCCTACGCTTGGAAGTCATTGGTACACTCACACACGCTCCAAAATGTGGCGGGGAAGCACTTTTTGCACCATCTCGAATGAAGGTCAGAGCTCAAAAGTAGGAAATCTCTAAAGGCTAGGTGTGCAAATGAATTGAAAGTGACCCCTCGAGGGCTATTGAAGCATGAAAGTTAGGGTTTTTTGACCTCGTTTAGCCGTCCAACTAGTGTTTCGCGCCCCCAATCCCATTTTCGTCCAACTAAGGGTCTTTTTGCATTAGTTTTTCATGTTTTTGCACGTTTTTGGCATCCTGGACCCATCGGGCAGGTTTTCCTCTTTTTTTGCGAGATCACCCAAAAATCCAAATTTTCGTCCGATCTCTCAAGGGGCAGTATGATAGCATAATTCGTTCGCTAGGGTAGTAGTGGGGCATCTAATTTTTTTTTTTTGGAATTTTGATCTCAGAAAGTTTATTCTTTGAACCAACACAATAGGCATATTGTTTCAAAGAGGGGAAAAATGTAGACACAAAAAATATATTGATTGATCCTATACACCTAATCTTGATTACTAACACCAGTTCGTCCTGAATCATCTTGTTTCCTTACCATTTGATTAAATAATCTTTATTTAATTAAATTCATCACATTTCGTCTCTTAATTAAATAAATCAATTTTATCTGATTAAGTCATCATCTCCTATTAATTAAATAAATCACTTTGTTTAATTAATCCTATAGTCCCTCTTTTGATTAAATAATTCAATTTATTTAATTAATCTCTAAAGTCATCTCCTTTAATTACATAAATTAACATTTATTTGATTAAGTCTAATACCATCCTCTTTGATTAAATAAATCCAACTTTATTTAATTAAATCTAATAATCATTTTCCTCTCATTTTGATTTAAATTAATCCAAAAGTCAGTCAAATTGTCAAATCAACTAATTTTCATCTTAATTAATCAAATCATGATTAATGCTAATACTAATCCATCAAATCCTCTAGCTTTTGCCACTTGCTCATGAAAATCATTTTAATTGATTTATTAAATCTCTATTTTCATTCAAAAAGGCATCAAAGTGGGAATATTCTCCAAGTTTGAATTCTCCCCCCAAAAGTACTTGTCCATCCAACAAGGCATTAAAGGCCTCTTACATGTCTTTTCTCTAGCCAAGTGGTATTTAATTCATTTCTTCTCTCCCTCCAACTTGTCACTTCTCCAAATTTGAAATTCCACCTAATTGCATTAATGTGTACATTCATCCAAATGTGCTCCACCTTTATCCACTCACATGTTGACAAGTGGAATTATGCTATTGGTTGGTGTTTGATCCCACATTCATCCATTTTTCCTCATCCTCCATCATTCTCTTCTATAAATATAAGGTTCTCATTTGGATTTTGGATCCATAAGCTCATTCATAATCTTAGGCATTTGCATCCGCAACTTGAGCAAGGTTATCATCTTCATGTGTTGAGCAATCTTCATCTATTTCTATCCATTTTCATCATTTCATAGCTAGGTTATGGAGAAATTTCACCAAGGACCATCAAATCTTCACCATTGATCATCAAGCTTGCAAGGAATTGGGAAAGGGTCATTTTCCACATCAAAATGGCACCAATTCCCCCATGGGATTGAGATTTTGTTTATTTTGAGTAAGATTAGATAGTTTTTATCCATGTTCTTCACTTATTTCTTGTTCTTGATATCTCAAATGAATTTCATGGGGAATGTTGTTTCTAACTTGCATATTGGACTAATTATGTGTTTATTCTTTGTGTTTGTGCAGGTCTAGGATCACCATTCACATTTCCAACAAAGTGAGAAGGAAGAAAATTATAATTTGATATATCCTACATTAGTTGGCCATGACTTTAAAGATGAACCATTGACTCCCACACACACCCATGGACATGGTGTTGGCTCGCTAGCTTGACACAACCGATACATCATACATCACAGGTTGAAATAAAAGGGCCATGTATGACTCCCACTTTTCAAAGGGAGGTATTATAGTTAATAGAAGATGATAGGGGATTTTGTTTGCATACAAGTTGGTAGTACTCAGACTGGATCAAATAAATGATCTATGGAATTGTGATCTAGATGGTTGCATAGCCACTTTGAGGGTTGGAATCCCTGTAGTCCTTGAGCCCTAACCTTTCTTTGAGGAGAAAGCTTCACCGAAGGATGATGACCTACAAAATTTTATTGACTTAACAAGAGAGGTATTGGTTGATTGGTTGCAAGACCAATGAAATATGGGGCTATTATTTGTTTGGTTATATGGAGATCAAGGATGTCTCTATACAAGAGTTCATCCACATAAAATTTCCTCCTCTCCTCCCTCCAACAACAAAAACAACAAAAACAATCTTAATCTGCACCAATGGATCAAATTGAATCAACAGTAGTATGCTTCGAAGAGGTAAACCATGCTAGGTGGGGGGCATATGAGGCTCATTTTTTATCAAATTAATTTTTTTCTTGAATTATTTTTATATTTACATTTATTCTTTCTCATAATATAGCCTCATCAATTGGAGGGGGTGGGGGGTTAGGATGTGGAGGGATTTTTGGTGGAGAGTGTGGAGGCGGGGGTTTTGAAGTTGGGGGCTATGAAAAAGATCATCTATAAAAAAATCATTAGTTGAAGGTATTCACTCCACTGGGCCACTACATGTTAAACAATTTGAAGAAAAATATCAGCAAACTAATTACATAATGAAGCATCATGAACTAAATTTTTAAATGAAATATTTAAAATAAATTGATACTTGTTGAAGTGATCATTAAATAATGTACAATTTATTAAAGATCACATCAAACACACATTTAAAATACATCATTTAGACACATTCAAATAAGATACATGTACAACATGAATTCCTAATTTATAAGATAAATCCTATTAAGATTGCAATTAAGAACTTTTTTTGTTTGTACTTAATAAACCTAAGATCATATTAACTAGTAAATTTGTGCATTTAAATATAATGGAAAAGGAAGATATTTTCATGATGTTCATATTTACCATTACCTATGCTAAAATATGGATGGGTCTAGAATTAGGTAGATACTTAGGTATAATTATAGGATATGCCATCATGAGAGAATATAGAGGTCAAGGAGAAAGAACAAGAGGGTTTAAAATTTTCACAACCCAAAATTTTTGAGCTTGAAATTAAATAAAACTTGAGTAATTTTTATTTACTAATCATAATACAACTAAGTGAAAAAAGTTTTATTAATTTAGACTATGTGACACAAAGTTGAAATCATGTTTTAAGTTTACTATCTTATTATATTAAATAGCCACATAAGATAGAATTGATATCAATATCTCTCCTACAATTTACTAGGCTCATCTCATACATGTTGAACTATATTGTTTATGACATATATGCCAATAAAATTAAAATTATTATTTATTTTTAGTAGAAGTGGCAAGCCACTATATTATATTATATTATAAGTAAATTAAATAATACACAAACCTGGTTCAAAAGAACATACTGGTAGGAAAGAACCAGGAAGAAAACCTCTAGTTGTAGCTCAGTTAGATACAAAGTTCTTTCAAAATCATCCCAATAATAGGGATCCATATCATGGTTTTACAAAAACAATAATCTACCAAATTACAGACCACCGAGACTTTTGAAGACTACAATATACACCGTGTCTCAAAATCAGGATGAACCCATACTTAACAAGATATTAATTTCCTTTCATCAGCCTATTACAAAACAAAAACCCTTATTCTTCCATTTCCACAATGTCATTTTCTCCTTGGTTTTCTTCATTTCCTTGACCTCCATTGCCTTGGTCGTTTGAATGCAGAGTTATTTGTAAACCCTGAGACTTCATTATTACAATCATACTAAAATCCTAAAAAAACCCTTTAACTTTGTTTAAATAATGTACTCAAAATTTTGCATTTTTTTTTAATATTGACTAATTGGTATTGTACATTGTCTTGATCAATTATGTCAAATCTTTTTCATTATATAATTTACTAGTTTACTTTTGATCAATATAAAATATCCTTTAAAGTGGAAATCGATCATATTTAAATGGACCATCAAACTAATCTATTTCTATATAGGTGAATTTAAATTTCCTTAGGTTGAGATCCTTTTTACATGATGAAAGTTGTAGTGACATAAGGCAAGTAATGTTCTTACACATGATTATGGTGATGAAGAAAAAAAAGTGAAAATATATTATGAGGATAATATAGCATAAAATACAAATTGACATTGATGTATAATTTGAAGCAAATATATATAAATTTCATTAAGGGAAATGTATAGTTAGTCTAGAGTAAAAAATAAATTAACTAAGTTGCATGAATAAATTTGAATTGAGAATGAGTAAGAATTAGCTATAACAATAATATTTGTGAAAAATAATATAGAGCTAATAATGTTCATAGAGTAATTGATAATATATGTAATCATAACTAGGACCATATAAAATTGTGAAATATTAGAATATTAACATTTAAGATGAAATTATAAGTTCAATATGGTAATGCAAGTTAAATTGTATAATTCATGATTAAATATCTATATGTTAGTTATAATGGATGTACCTAGTAATACTAAATTGGTTGCAATATAAGGAATTAAGGTAATAGCGATGATGTAACCCCACATCTCTATCCATATATGATATCATTTTAACTAGGATGAACTAGACTTATTAAGTTACACTCTACACTACATAAATATTACTATATTTAATTGTGGTGGTTGGTTATAAAATTTGATTATTATTTGATATGACATGTCCATGTCCTAGTGTGAGGGATATAGCTATATATATTTTTCAAACATAGGGCCTAATCATATATTATTTGAGAGGATCCCCACATACTACTATTAGATTAATAAGTGGAGCAACCCTAATAGTAAGATAAGGCTCGTGATGTTAGTGTTGAATGAACAAGACAACTGAGAGAGGAGGGTGAATCAACGGTATCAAATTAAAACATCAAAAACCCTCAATAGTAATCAAATCCACAAGCATTCATTAAACCCTTATTCTGTTATAGTGATTAATCATGAAATGAAAATAACAAAAATTGAAACAACAACACCATACAAAAGAGAACACTAGATTTATGTGGAAAACCCAATGAGGAAAAAACTAAGGTGAGGATTATCTCACAATATAAGTAATTGCAAAATTGGTACAAGGGCTCACTACCAGAATAGGACACACTATCCAATAGGGTTCACAATCAAAGCTCACTACTAGAATATGAAAATAGGATAGAAGAGAAATGTTATACAAAGAAAACTATCTCAATGCAACAAGGAATCCACCACAATTACTCCAGCACTTTCGTAGCCTTGTTTGAAATATTGTAGACACCTTCAGGTCATTGCCTTCAGAAGTCCAACACTTTGAAGTTCACACTTCTCTACTCAAATTTGCATCCCCTACTTCTGCAATTCGCACCACATTCATCACTTATATCTTTCTCACACATAACTTGAGATCTTCCAACAACACCACTCTTATTTATATCATCCTCAACCTTGAAAACCTCCTCTAAGGTCAATAACACATCATTTACATTTATAATTTTAAATTAGGTCAGCGCCCAAACATTCTCGTGGTGGATAGGAATGAAGATGACCCACATAAATCCTTAGTTAGGAACCAAATTTATCCTAACACACCTCAACATGCTTCCATAAAATTCGAAGACGCTTCACATGTAGTGTTAGCACTAGGTTGGCCATTACCCATGCTAAACACCATAAAACTATTAAGTACATGCTTCCTTGATCAATATGACACGTGGAACACACAAATATCTTTTACATGATCTAGAACAATCTATGAACCACCTGAGATCCAACAAATATTTTTTCCAAACTTGCATCATAGAAATACTTCAACCTAGAACAACCAGTTAACCTTATACACACATTAACGCATAAAACAAACATTGTACTGCACCAAATCATGAGAAAACTTGAATTCTAAAATATATAATCAACATAAGAAACTTACCAGATCCGTACAACCTAAAACCAAACTATGGAGAAATGCAAAGCAAATACATTTCTCCCAGACCACAACAAACAATGCTAAAAACCTAGTTCACACACTGGTAAACACGTCTCACTTTGCATAATGATCCAAAAGCTCAAACTCTAGATATAACAACTAATGACAACCCTGAACAACATATTAGGTCTACATAGGCATAACATCAACATAGAAAAAATGCAGAGCACATCCTGGAGCATGTACTGAACATTTGCACAACACTATTTTATTTATTTGTCAAATTTTCTCAAAAGCACTTGAAAACCAAGCACCAAAGACACCATCTTAGCACATTGCATCATTCCAAAACATCTCCAAATACTAAAACATAAAGATAGCTCCATGTACTCACAACACTTCTACAATATCTCAACTATATGTGCACAAACTACAACAAATTATTTCCCTCTTTTCCACAATTTTCTCAATATCCTCGACATCTTCATCATGCAACAACCTTCCTTAACACATAGTTGAAATCAATGAAAATGATTTCATACTTGCAACAACCTCCCCCTTTGTCATTGATGGCAACACATGATGTGAAAAACCATCAAAGACACAATAGCTCTAAACATGCATATTTATTCTTCACTTTCTCTCCCTCTGTGTATATAGAATTTTTCACATGATTCTTTCTCCCCCTTTGACATCAATGGAAAAGGATAAAGTATTTTTCTTTGTTCTCCCCATTTGACACTGAACCCAGATACTTGCAATTTCAAATAATTTTCCTTTTACTACTTTGAATACCCCCCCTTAGGAGTACACTCAACCAAATCAACAACTCTACACAATGGCAACATATATTCCTTACTGCAACAATGACACTACCTAGTCCCCCCAGAGGTAGCCAACAACACTAGTCAAAACAAGAAATGAATCCATAGATCCATTGGAATGATGCATCTCCATATGCATTTAGTTCAAAGGAGGGAAAATAACCCCCAACTTCTCTCAAAGATACTCAAAAGTATCCTTAGGAAGAGCCTTAGTGAATATGTCAACAATTAGATCCTTTGTAGGTACATATTCAAGCCTCACCTCATTCTCCATAACCTTCTCTCTCAGAAAGTGATACCTTATTGATATATTCTTTGTCCTCAAATGCACCATTGGATTCTTTGAAATGTTAATTGCACTTGTATTATCACAAAAGATATAAATAGGCTCATCATACATTACTCTGATATCCTTCAATGTCTGTATCATCCATAATACTTGTATGCAGCAAGATGCTACTGCAATATACTTAGCCTCTACAGTGGATAAGGAAAGTAAATCTTGCTTCTGACTTAGCTATGCTACCAATCTACATCCAAGAAAGAATAAACCATCACTTGTACTTTTCCTATCATCAACACAACCAACCCAATCTGCATCCATGTATGTACTTAATGTGAAATCAATATCCTTAGGATACCACAAGCCATAATTTGGAGTACCTTTTAAATATCTGAATATCCTTTTTACTACTATAGCATGTGTCTCTTTAGGATCTTCTTGAAATCTATCCACAAGACAAAATGCATGGATGATATCTAGTCTAGTAGCAGTTAGAAATAGAAATCCACCAATAATAGATCTATACTTGCTCTGATTAGCCTTAGAAGATTCATCATCCTTGCTCAATTTGCAACAAGTTTCCATAGGAGTACATACCTGTTTGGAGTCTTCCATTCTAATTTTTTTCAACATCTCTTTGACATACTTTGATTGTGAAATGAATATACCTTTATTTTTTTGATTGATTTGTAGCCCAAGGAAGAAATTCATCTCCCCAAACATTGACATCTCAAACTCTTTTTGCATCTCTTCTGCAAATTTCTTACACATAGCTTCCTTTCCTCCAAAGATAATGTCATCCACATACACAACCACTATCAAGATTTTGTCTTCCTCAATTTTGAAGTAAAGAATACTATCTGCAATGCCTTTACTGAATCCTTTCTGCATCAAATATCTGTCTAATCTTGCATACCAAGCTCTGGGAGCTTTCTTTAATCCATACAATGCATTTTTCAATCTGCAAACCATATCTAGTTGATCTGATAACTGAAATCCTTTCGGTTGTTCCATGTAAATCTCTTCTTCCAACTCATCATTTAAGAAAGCAAACTTCACATCCATCTGATAAAATTTAAAGTCTTTAGGTTCTGTAAATAGCAAAAACATCCGGATTGCTTCCATCCTAGCCACCGAAGCAAATGTTTCCTCAAAGTCTATTCTTTCTACTTGTGAGTAACCCTTACACACAAGCCTTGCATTGTTTCTTACCACTTTTCCATCCTCATTTATTTTCTTTCTGAATACCCACTTAGTTCCAATTATGTTCTTATTTGCTAGTCTTGGGACTAGTTCCCAAGTCTTATTTCTCTCAATCTACATAAGTTCTTCCATTTCCTTCATCCAATGTTCATATTTGCATGCCTCACTCATAGTTTTAGGTTCAATTTTAGAGAGTAAGCACAAATTTACATCAGTTTCAATAGCTCTTCTTCTTTTCAATACTCCTTTCCTATTGTCTCCAATGATCTATTCTTCAGAATGATTTCTTTGCACATACTTAGGGGTCTTAGGGGTCTTTTCCAAAGCTTCTTCCTCTTCATTCTGCACTTCCTTTTCTTTAGCTTTTTATTTTTCTTCTTCTTCTTAAGCAAGCTCATCTGACACATATCCGTCTATAACAACTGAATTCTGCAAATCTTCATCAACCTTAACATTTTCTCTTTCAACAATCTTTCTTAACCTTTTGTTGTAATATTTGTAAGCTTTGCTTTTAGTAAAATACCCAAGGAAGATACCTTCATTAGACCTTGCATTGATCAAAATTTCCTATTTTCTTCATCTCTTTTGATATAACATTTGCTTCCAAATACTCTAAAGTACTTGACAGTAGGAATCCTTTGATAACACAACTCATAGGGAGTCTTTGTACTATTGGCCTTTTCTTGAACTCTATTAAGTATGTAAACAACAATATGAATTGCTTCTCTCCAATAGAATTTCGGTAGGTTAGCTTCTTTCATCATAGTCCTTGTAGCTTTTTGAATAGTCTTGTTTTTCCTTTCAACCACTCCATTATATTGAGGAGTTATAGGGGCAGACAAGTGCCTCTTTATTCCATGAACTTCACAAAACATGTTAAACTCATTAGAGGTGAATTCTCCACCTCTAACAAACCTCAAACATTTTATTTTTTAAATCCATTTCATTCTCAACCATAGCTTTAAATGCTTTGAATCTATCTAGAGCATCAAATTTTTCTTTAAGTAACCCATGTCATTCTAGAGCAATCATCAATCAAAAGAATGAAATACCTATCACCTTGAAGACTTCTCACCCTTGTAGGACCACAAAGATTTTTATGTATCAGTTCCAGTAGTTTGGTAGCAAATTGATCTTTTCCTTTGAAACTACTCCTTATTTGTTTTCCAATTGACTTTTTTTTCAAATGGCATTGATAGGCTTTGTAATTCTTGGTAGGTCTCTTATTGCTTGTACTGAACTAATTCTAACTAAAATTTCAAAATTCACGTGATACATCCTCTGGTGCCATAACGAACTGTCATTAATCTGATTCATAAAGTAATGACCATCAACACCCTTGAGCTAGTAGATATTTCCATTTGTCCTATTACCACCAACAATCACAGTTCTAGAACTTTTTCTAATCTCACATCGTCATCCTGAAACACAAGATTGTATCCTTTGCTACACATTTTTAAAACACTCAAAAGGTTATGCCTTAAGCCTTTAACATAGTAAACATCTTTAGTATTACTCTTTCCATCAAAATTGATTGAACCTATTCCATAGATATTAGCTCCTGAATGATCTCCAAATTTAACTAATCCTCCATCATCCTTTTCAAGTTTAACAAACTTAATTTTTTCTCTGGTCATGTGATTAGAGTAGCCACTATTAACAACCCAATAGTTCTTATCTTTCTTAACATGAAAATTAAAAACCAAAGTAGCTTCAACCTTATCCTTCTTCTCCAAAACACTTTCCTTCACACAACTTTCAGAGTTAGCATAAGTAGATTCATCTTTTAAAGCTAAGAACAAGAATTCATTTTCATCAACATCTTCATAATTAGATTCATCATCAGAAATACCAACATCTTATCTAACATAGTAACTTATCTTAATCATCTTTACTTTGTTCTCCTTACTTTTATTGCTCATAGCTCTGTTTAGACATCTTGAAGCATAGTGACCTATATTTTCATAGATAAAACATTTGAAAGGTAGTTTACCTTTGTACTTACTGGTGCCCTTTTTCATCCTTCTTACAAAGTTAGCTTCCACATTATCAATATCATCATCATCTGAATCTTCAACCTTTTCTTTTTTTCCAACCTTGAAAGCAGTCTCCACTTTTGTACCATTTTTCAAACCAAGTTTTCTTATTTCAAATGAAGTTAGTGTACCAAGCAACCGATCTCTATAGTAAGTATTAAAATTTGCAACTTCCTCAATAGTAGATACCTTTTCACTATAAGAATTAGGAAGATATCTGAGAACTTTCTTTACCACTCTAGGTTCTTTGACTTGTGCATCAAGACCTCTCATTGCACTTACCAACTCATCAACTCTCTACATGTAACTTGTAATTATTTTATCTTCTGACATTCATAGGGTCTCAAATTGTGCCTTGAGACTCTACAACTTTTCTTGTTTAACCCTATCATCTCCTTCATAAACGCTTTCTATCTTGTCCCAAACTTCTTTAGCAATTTTCAGATTCATAACTTTTACTAATTCAGAATTTGAAAGACTATTCAAAAGAACAAATATTTCCTTACCATTTACTTCATAGGACTTGATCTCATCACTTGTGCTTGGACCATTCACAGGTGAAACATATTGAGTCTTTATTACCTTTTCAATCTCATACCCAAAGGATGCTAGATATTCTTCCATCTTTGTCTTTCATAATGCATAGTCTGTTCCATCAAACTTAGGGCTCTCTATCTTGTTCACCATCTTGGATCTACCTCAAGTGGTTAAGCTTTTCTATAAGGAACCTTTCTATGATACCAATTGTTGAGGGGGGGTGAATCATTTGTATCAAATTAAAACATCAAAAACCCTCAATAGTAATAAGATCCACAAACATTCATTAAACCCTTATTCAGTTATAGTGATTAATCATGAAGTGCAAATAACAAAAATTGAAACAACACCATACACAAGAGAAAACTATATTTACATGGAAAAACCAATGAGGGAAAAACCACGGTGAGGATTAGCTCACAAAATAAGTGATTGTAAAACCAGTACAAGGGCTCACTTCTAGAACATGACACACTATCTAATAGGGCTCACAACCAAAGCTCACTGCTAGAATATGAAAAGAAGATAGAAGAGAAATGTTACACATAGAAGACTATCTCAAATCAACAAGGAATCCACCACAATTACTCCAACACTTTCATAGCTTTGTTTGAAATATTGCAGACACATGCAGCTCACTGCCTTCAGAAGTCCAACACTTTGAAGTTTGCACTGATCTACTCAAATTCACATCCTATACTTCTTCAACTCACATCACATTCATCACTTATACCTTTCTCACACCTAACTTGAGATATTCCAACAACAACACTCTTATTTATATCATCCTCAACCTTGAAAACCTTCTCTAAGGTCACCAACACATCCTTTACATTCACAATTTCAAATTAGGTCAACACCCAAATATTCTCGCAGTGGATAGAAATGAAGGAAACCCACATAAATCCTTAGTTAGGACCCAAATTTGTCCTAACACACCTCAACACACTTCCAAAAACTTTGAAGTCGCTTTGCATGTAGTGTTGACACTAGGTTAGTCGTTACTAGTGCTAAACACCATAAAACTATTAAGTACATGCTTCCCACTTGATCAAGATGACACACAACCACAAAAATATCTTTTACATGATCTAGAACAATCCACAAACCACTTGAGATCCAACAAATATTTTTTCCAAACTTGCATCATAGAAATACTTCAACCTAGAACATCTAGTTAACCTTATACACACATTGATGCATGAAACACACACTGTATTGCACCAAATCATGAGAAAAATTGAATTTTGAAAGATATAATCAACATAAGAAACTTGCCAGATCTACACAACTTGAAACCAAACTGTGGAGAAATGTGGAGAAAATACATTTCTCCCAGACCACAACAAACAATGCTGAAAACCTAGTTCACATATTGGTGAACACATCTCACTTTGCACAACGATCCAAAAGCCCAAAATTTGGATATAGCAACTACCAAAAACCCTAAACAACATATCAAGTCTAAAAAAGCATAACATTAACACAAAGCACATCTTAGAGCATGTGCTAAATATTTGCACAACACTGTTTTCTCTATTTATCAAATTTTCTCAAAAGCACTTGGAAACCAAGCACCAAAGACACCATCTCAACACATTAAATCATTCCAACACATCTCTAGATACTGCAACATAAAGATAAATCCATGCACTCACAACACTTCCACAATATCTCAACTATACATGCACAAACTATAATAAACTATTTCCCTCTTTTTCACAATTTTCTCAATGTCCTCAACATCTTCATCATGCAACAACCTTCCTCAACACATAGTTGGCATCAATGAAAACACCTTCATACTTGAAACAATTAGAAATATTTAAATTTATGTTGGAAGGAATATTATAAGAGAGAAGAGTGATTTGGATTAAAAATATTAGGATATGTTGCATTGGGGTGCTTTAAAAATGCTTGATAACTTGTGCATGATGACAAAAAGAAACAAAAGAAAAAACACCAAGTGTATTGGAAAATGAATACGTAAGGGATGAAGAATGAATGGAAAACATATTTAAGAACTCATATAAATAATAAGGAAGTGATTGATATGAATGCAATTAACTAAGTATATTATTATTTGAAGGATTTGAAAAAGAAGACATAGGTTCATTATAATATAAAATGTATACATAGAAGATTGCACATTAATTTTAGAATGCTTTGTGTTGAATTTTTAGAAAATAACATGAGTAATCAAATGTTCATCATAAAATTCTTGAATCTAGTGCAAGTTGTATATGAAAGCCTCAAAAACCTTTATTTTATGATATTATTTAGAATCCTCATGCTTAATGTATCATAGAGGAGTTAAAGGAGGTGTATGATCATATTTATGAGGGGTATCAAGAGGTAAAAATTATGGGAGGAAGTGAGTAAGGGTTGAGGAGGAGAGGATTATTACAATAATGAGGATCAAAGATGCAAGGGGGAGGATATGAACAATGCATAATAATTAAACAAGTGAATGAAAGGATAACCAATTTAAAAATGAACGTAATTCTAATTTTACATAAATTATAATTATAAATGTAAATCATATGAGTTCATTATCTAATGTAACAATATAATATTTTTAAAAAATAAATTAAGTGTGATAAACTAGATCAAAATAATGACATCATAGAATGGGTAAAAGAGCCTAATTTTTTTATAACATGTATAGATGAGAGTTCATTATCCATGTCTATATCTATGTCCTAGTGTGATGGATAGCTATGTATATCTTTCAAACTATGAATCCTGTCAATAGTTATGTAATTTGAGCATAAGGTAAAATCACATCCTTATCTTATTATATCTAGTTAGTTTCAGGGTTTAGGGTTTTAGTTTCTACATCTAGTTAGGTTTTGGTTTCTATATCTTTTAGGAGATCTTATTCTTTAAAAGTTTATTGTATCTATTATTTTGATGTCATATATTTAGAAATCAGCTTCACAAGCTATAAAATTCATCCTAATTATGAAAATTAAAATAACCTAAAATATAAACCATAATTTCAAAGTATAAATGTTAAATCATATACACAAAATGTAAACCCTAATTACAAACTATAAATGTTATATATATATAGAAAAAAATTCACAAATCCTAACTTGGAGGTCGTTAAAACTTTCCATGTAGACAGGAGGAGGTGGCAGGTACTGTTTCGAGGTGTAGATAGCATAATGGGTACCCATTTTGATTTTAGGCTCGAGATCCCATTCCTAAATGGGTACCCATATGTAGTCATCTCGATAAAAAATTTGTATCATCTATAAATTGTTGGTGTGTGAGTGGTGGCATGTTTCTCACAATCTTCACATCACACCAGAAACCTTATTTTTCTTTTACATTAATCACTCTTATGAGATCATCAAATATCAACACAAATAAACATGGTGATAACATATCACATTGGTTCAAACCACTTGATGCTTCAAAATAGCCACTGGGACCTTATTGACCAAAATGGAGAATCCTAGCATAAGCATAAAATTGATGATCTAATATAGTCAAGCTTGTCCAAAAATAAATTTTGCAAAATTTTCATGACAAAGAGACAAATTACTCTATCATATGCTTTACTAAGATTAATCTTTATAACCAATTTATTTCAAGTATTCAATTTTATGATTGAATGAATAACTTTGTATGTGATTTTTTTTTGAACAAAAGGCTAACTGCCTATAATATATATTAATATAATGATAGTTTAATTACAAAAGGGCCAAATAGATATGGCATATACCAAAAGATGTCTTATAACACTAAGCTTGAAGCTAGTTTCCCTTGACAGACTTGCCAAAATTCCCTTATACCCACTGATCTTCTTCATGATATTCCCATTATCCCACTAACTTTTCTTACCCACTAAGTTAATACTTACACAATACATTATACTAGAGGCATAATATGCATCATATAAAAAAATACAGACATTAACAAAATATTCTTCTCTAATCAACCCTTACAACTAGCCCCTGAACAAAGTTCTCCCCAATTTCTTCATTAACAACAACCATAGCTCGATTATTTGGCAAGGAACTTGAATGAATTGTCACATTGATGTCTGAAACTTGTCGTGAAACCCTTGGTTGTTTCTATTGAACACACTCATGTGATAATAGAATTGCTATTGCATGATATTTCTTCTTGAATTTCCTAACTGCCTCTGTTCCCAAATCAAATTGATACTTGGCAAGTTCTCTATACAAACACCCTAAACAATCCATCTTGATTGAAATTTTCATTGACTTAGAAATTTCTATGTACTTGTTCTTGTGAATTAGATAATTCCTAGGAAATAGGCCACTAATGTACGCATCCCCCAGCCAGATATTGTAGGATTGTATGCTCTTAAGCAAGGCATTATTCTCCAAGTATATCTCTTTAACAGTCTTTCTGACAATTATTTGCACCAAGTTATAGTCATTAACTGGATCGACTCAAAACATTGTTGGAGCTCTTCCTTCTCTACTATGCTTGAAAATGGTTGCTCCCAAGCTAGCACTAGAGAATTAGCTCTATAGTTCCTCGGCATGTATTCCATGTTGCTAGTCGCCATCCTGTAGAGCACACCTTATTGCAAATACTCCTTCACTGTCCAAACAAATTGGACTCAGAAGCAAGTTGTTTACAATGACCTTGAAAGTAGCTTTCAAACAATCTAAAATAGAGCCTTCGCCACACTTGAAATCATCTTTGCCAAGCTAGAACTATGAAATATTATTAATACTATGTTGTGAAGTACATTTAAGCTTGCCACCTTGCAGTTCAACTTAATTAAAAATAATTGTTAAGACCTCGAACCTGCAACCATACAAGCACACATTAGCATTAAAAGATTACAATCCTTCTTCTCACTTCATGAAATCCTCTAGACCTTCGTAGCAATCTTTCTCAAGCATCGTCTGTCCACAAGTACCCTACCACCTCCAATGTTTTAAGACCTTGGCACACTCACATGATATTGACTGCATGGAAAACAACATTTTACTTTCCACTTATCCATGTTCCAAATTGATCGCCAACTTTGCTTAGCTGAAAATATAACGAGATTTCCTTATTTTTGATAAACCTGTTACTTGTTATTCCTTAAACTATCCCATCATAATCATGCCTCCCCCACTTCATCCCTGATCTAGTATGTGTGGAAATCTATAATACTAGTTTTCACATTTGTATGCTAACATACTCTTAGTACATGTCATGGCAGGGTATGCTTGATTATTTAACATGGCGTGTACAGTTTTAAGGCACTCTTAGATTTAAGTGTGCTCGTTGTCCATTTTGTTTTCACCTCATTTCAAAATATCATGACCTTGCATTACCAATACTGGACTTGCTTTACAGTCATTGCCTCTTGCATTGCTAATTCCACTAACTTTGGATATGCCTTAATTTGATTAGCATCATTAATAATATTTATTTCCTGTACATCACATCCCATTCCTGCTAGAAAATCTACCAATCTGTTACCTTCCCTATACGTATGTGATATTAAAAAAGCCTGAAATTTATCTAACAAGGACCATGCTTTTTGCAAAATATATCCTAAATTCCAATTATCTATGCTTCTCTCCCTACAAGCATTTACAATTATTAGTGAATCCCCTTCCACATGTAATCTTGAGATCCCCATTTTCAATGCAAGTTCCAACCTAGAAGTAGTACTTTTTCTTTTGCAATATTATTAGTTCCTTTTTGAAGATGTAATGAACTTGCTGCCAAAACTTTCCCAGATGAATCCCTAATGCAAATGCTTGCCCCTTGACGCACCATCAAAGTTTAATTTTATGAAATATTCTTGTGGAGCCTTCCATTTGATTATGCTTCTATCCACTTTTTTATTGATAATTTTATGTAAGCTTCCATCAAATGGCAATTTGATCCCCTTCCAATTCTTTAAGAGAGAATCACCCCAATTTGTGAATAGTGAATTGATGGTTCTATGCTTTTTAACATTTGAATTAACCACCTAAATTATTTCCTTTTCTATCTTCACATTTGTAGCATCAACTGATGATTTAATCTTTCTAAAAATTATCAAATTATGTTCCCACCATATGTTCTAGATGACTAATGTAGGAACCACATGCCATATACATGCAAAAAAAGATGATTGATATAAGACAAGCCAACTTTGAAACAACTCCCATATTGTATTTGGTAGAGGAACAAGCAGATTTAACTTATTCTTAACATAATCCCAACATTGTTGAGAAAAACTACACTAGAGGAGCAAGTGATCTGCTATTTTAAGCACTTCTTCACATAACAGACACTTAAAAGGATCAACTATTTTAAATTTTGTTAACCAATCATTTGTTAAAATTCTCTTTTTTAAAGCAAGCCAAGCAAAGCTCCTAAACTTAGGTAGTACTTTGTATGTGATTATAATTGAATTAGTTATAGTTATTTTAGGAGTGAAGCCACTTTTTTTTTTTGATATAAACTTTGGGAGGATGGATTTGAGCCAATTGTCAATGAATTTTGATATAAATTTGTAAATAATGTTTCATAAGTAGATTCAATGTAGTAGTAAGAAATGCATCACAAGTTAATTTATTTAAAATGAAGGTGATGTTCATTGTGTTGATGTCTTTGAGAAACTTCTTGGATTTTAAGAGTCTTCCACCATATTGTGTAAATCCATAACTATGATGCCCCAACACTTTTGATAGAAACATGTTGGAAATGCATCTGGACTAGGTGCCTTATTTGGGTAAAAATAAAAATGTCACAATCTTAGCTTTCTCCATTCTGATGGGTGAAATAAGGGTCAAGTTATCTTCAACTAAGACCAAACTTGGAATATTATCAAGTAATTTTGACAAGTTTAGATTGTCCATAACTCCTCCAAAATCCAAAAACTATTTGAAATATGCAACACCCTTTGCTTGTATGTCCCTTATCTTATTTAAAGTAGTTACATCATCCAAATTAATGATATCAATTTTTTTTGTGCCTATCAAGCTTTCAAATTATTATGAAAATTTTGATAGTGAAATCCCCTACCTCTAACCATGTTTCTCACATTTTATATTTACAATTTATTTTCTCCCTTGTAAGAACTTCTACATGATCCACCATCACCTCTTTCTACATTAGATAATCAACCTTAAACATTCCTTTCAACTATAATCTATTTATTTAAGCTTCCCATTTTCACCTTAATTTTTTCCTTTTCTTGAAAAATATTTTTGAACGATGTCTGATTGTATTCCTTTAATTGTGACTTAATATATATTTTTTAAAAAGTATAATATTTTTGAACTTTTTTGTGTCTTGGATATAAATCACCATTCCTATATGAGATTCAAACTACAGTCGCTTTGAAACCACATCCATTCAAGCATAAATGAGAAATAAATCAATGGATGGTCTTCACTAATGGAGAGAAGGACCGAATAATGATCAAAATCCAAAAATAAGTAGATGATGGATTTCAAATGATGTGCATATGATATTGTAGACACTTAAAAAGTACTGATTGATACCATGCTTCTGATTCTAATTAATTAACACCATTTCCTCCTAAATCACCTTGAACTAACCAATTAATTAAATAATCAAACATTATTTAGTTAAATTCAACAATTTCTACTATTAATCAAATAATTAAATTTATTAGATTAATTCACCCTTCTTCTGAGTAATGTTCATCATATTTAATTAAATCAAAACATTTAATTAAATCCTCCCAAAGTCCTCTCATTTGATTAAATAAATCAAATCAAATGTCACAATCCCCTAACCCATCCAAGTTAATTAATTCTAAATTAATTAACTCTAAATCACTTTCTAATCATCATTAATAAATCCTCTAGCTTTTAACTCCTCAAAAGTTAAATCAACCCATGGTCAACTAACCAAGTTGCACATAGATTCTTGAGAGTGCTATTAAGGGCTTTGCTGGTAAGAAGTGTAAGGGTCGTGCCAAGGAAATGAATGTTAATATTGAGGAGATGGCTGATAGTTTTCAGGTTGAGGTGTCGGGTGGTGGTGGGTCCCCTATGGTCAGTAAGAAGAATTCAACTAATAACCCTGAAGATTCTGCTCAGGGCACTTCTAGGGATCGAGGGGAAGCCAAGTTGGATTCTGAGGATGTTCATGGGGAGGAACCATTGGGTGGTTCGCATCAGGGTAGGGGTTTGTTCTGGGGTGCTATGGATTTTTTGCAGGCATCAGGCCTTGTTAAGGAAGGGGAAAATATTTCTTTCAATCTGCTTATGTGGGTTGTTCAAGAGATTCAGGATCTCCATAACAAGCATGATACCATTTCTAGGTGCAACATCTCTACTCTGCGAAGTCTGAAAGAGCAGGATTCTATTTTTGCTCTATCTCGGTCTTTGAATTTGAGTGTTGGTTGTATGGTGGATGAAATTGCTGCTCTAAAGAATGACTATGGACCGAGAGTGGAAATATTGGAGAGACAAAATAGGAAACTCCAAAGGGATTTGGATACACTCATAAACATAAGTAGGGAGAAGTTGGAGATGTCAGCCGAGGGGATGATTTTCCTTAATCAGAAGGCCATGGAGTTGACTGGGAAGGGATTGTTCAGTGACCAGGTGATTTCAAATTGTGGGGAGGAAGCTGGTATGGATGGACTTTCAACTGATTTGGTTGCTGGTACGAGTGTTCGTACTCAAAGAAAAACCAAGAAAGGTAAGAAGCATGTTGTTCATGATGTTGAACAAATTATGGAAATGCATGACAAGTTGGCGACCAAGGATTTGGGGGCTGCAAAAATGCTTAAAGAACTGCTTTAAGGGTCGTTTTGGCTTGTCTTTTTGTTTTTTGTTTTTTGGCTGATGTTTCTTCGGATGGTTGGCTGATGGTCTGGTAATCAACTGGTGTTTTTTGCAGTTTTTTTTTTCTGGGTAGGTAGTCATTTGTATTATCTTTACTGCCACTTCCTTTTTTGTTCAGGGTTTCTGGTCCCTTAAAAACCTGTTTTTTCGTTAATAAAAAACTAACCAAGTTGCACATGAAATTAATTTCTTTTAATTATCTAATTCCTCTGTTTATCCTCACAATGACATATTCCAAGGAATACTCCTCTCAATTACCTCTCCATTCAATTTCCCTCCAAATATTTCAAAACACCTCTTACACATTCATAAATGCCTCTTACAAAGACATTTATTTCCTCTTACATGCCATCTTGTCTTTACAAGGGCATTCAATCCTCTTACATCCTCACCCACATTCTCTTACATCTCAACCATATTCATTTACTTCTTACAACCTTTCAAATCCTCAACCATTTTCATTTATTCCTCTTACACCTCCTTTCCTCTACACATTTTCAAAAATTTGCTCCATCCTCATCCAATGGAATTGTGATAAGTGTCACAATCCTATTGGTTCCTCTTTTATCCCACATTCACCAATTTCTCTCATTCTTCAACCCTTGAGTTCTATAAATAGAGGCCTCCTCTACACAATATGGATCCACAACTTGAAGCATTCTTACTATAGGCATTTCTACTCCATATCATTTCACCATTTCCATCATTTTAGCTAGTTTATGTTAACACTTTGGATCATCAACATCAGCAAATCTTATCAAAGGGATTGGGAAAGGGATTTTTTCCACATCAAAGGAGCACCAATCCCCCTATGGGATGAAGGTTTAGCTATTTCAAGTTAATTGCATATTTTCTTTGGTTTGTTTATGCTCTATTTTTATTTTTTCTTCTTGATGTAGCTAAGAATTTCATAGGGAATGCTTGATTTGTGTTTCTAATATGATTAACTAGTGTTTTTTGGTCTTGTGTTAGCTTATTGCAAGTTTGGTGTTCACATTTTTGTGCTAGAAGGAGGGATTTTCTCTTTATTTTGATGAATTTGGCTTGAAAATACCATTTTTTTGCAGCTACAGGAGGGTGATGCCACCTCTTCTTCATCCAGTGCCACTTTCATATATAGCGTCATCTTTTTTCACACACAAAGCACTGCCTTTGCTTCCAGTGTCACACTTGTCACATTGTGTTGCCTTTGAATGTTGTTGTCATGTCACCTTTGTAGGAGCGTCGCCTTTGTAGGAGCGTTGCTCTTTTCCTCTCAATTTCTCTCATCTCTTTCTAATTTCTAATAGAGCATTGCCTCTGATACTACATTTTGTTTCTATTGTGTCACATTTGTGCTCTCTATTTTTCGCAGAGCGTCGCCTTTGCATTTCACTTGATCGTTGCTTCCGCTTTCAACCTTTGTCATTTGTAGAGCATTGCCTTTGTTGCCCAACATCACCTTTGCAGGAAGAAGAGGAAAATTAACTTGGAGACCCAAAATCATTTTTTAATAGTCATTGTAATAGCCTAGGCTTTCCAATTCTGATTTTCATTTTATGTTTTAGGACCAACTAGCATTTAATTTGGCCTTAAAATTAACAATCAACTCAAACTTTATCAAATTTGGACTAAAATTGAACATTAGAAACCTACTAGACTTTAATTTTGGGCTAAAAATGAACAAGAAAAACTCACACTTAGTTTGGTGCTTTAAAATGAATTCATCATTTCTTTGAGGATAAAATGAATAAGTGCTTTAATTGTGTGATCTTGTCTTTAGTGCATCTTGAGTGTGTATCCTCTCCCCTTGTGCTTCGTGTGATCTTGGGTGCAAGAGAAATAATTAAAGTGTATTTTATTTCTTTGAGTCACAATTAAGAGAGGGCTTACTATGAGACACACCCCGCAACAGGAAACTCATAGGCAATTTCTTGAAGCACATTTACCGACAGGCTATATTAAAAGTTGGGAAATCATGAGAAAGTACCTTTTATCCTGGACTGTATAACATAATACACCTAGTACCATGCCTTAAGTGAAATGGGAACAATAGTAAGAGCCTTAAGTGGCAAAGTGGGTGTGTATACGATTGGGTGTTCTTGGTTTGTTACTAAGAGCTAAAACTGTTTAGTTACCAAAATCCTTAATACTTGTTGGTGCAAGAACAGTCGTTCTGAAGCAACCCCACATTTGTACTATTCAAAGTAGAAACAAAAAAATCCTTAAGGTCTTCAGATCTTCAGGATTTTAAGATTTGGTGGTCCCAAGAAGTGAGTGTCATGGAGGGGAGCCAATGTCACCAAATCTCTAACTGTTCGCTTTGTCTTAGTGTTTGGAGAAATCCAAGTGGGGACTCAACAAAGTATGAACATTTCTAACCTAGGATTATACAATATGTTAGTCATTCAAAACACATTGCTTGGATCTCAAACTTTGAAACAAACATTAAACAAATCATCAATATTTCAAATCCTTTGAAAAGAGTGAATATCTTTGAAGGGTCTAATTATTACTACCTGTCCTTAGGGATTTTATCCTTAGAGGCTTCTAAATATTTGGGCTTACATCTCAATTTACTCTCTCCAAATTCAATCTAGGGAAACTATGGCCTTGACTCTTTGATTTTCACATGATGGACCTTGTGGAATGAAAAAGAGCAAAGACATAGAAATTTAGTTTGGAATTTAAACAAGAGGTGTTGGTGTGGTAAAAAGAATCCATTTAATCAAGATAAAAGACAATGAACCCCACATATGTGTTTGTTCTCATGATTTCCTACAAATTCAAGATTCTAAAGCAAAATTATTTACGCAAAAACTTCAAGTTTAGGTGTCATACTCAAAAATCCATCAAAAGATACATTAGGAAGTGCGACCTAAAGCAATACACTAAGATACACAAGAAGGTAACAAGGTTTTATAGGCTTATTCCACTCAACAATCTGGACATGTATGCTCAATATGAACCATATAACTTTTTGAAAACACTTTAGAGGCCTAGCATGTTCTTCAACACCTTGGTCTTGTAAACAAACTCTTTCTAGGTTCATCTAGGATCAAAATCAACACTTCCATTTATCACCATAATTTGTCAAACCCATCCCACAAACAATTCTTGGAACTTTGGATTTACAAGTCCATTATCCAAATCAAACCAAATCAAAAACTAAAATCCAAAATACTAAGGTCTAGTATTCCTCCAAAGTTCTCAAAAGTTCAAACATCCACACCATTCACCCTTCATCATTTGATCCTTAAAAATCCTAGATTTTCCTTTTGTACCTAAATTTTAGATCAACCAAAAGAGTTAAAGGTTTACCTCCCATATTCCTAAAACTTGATCCCAATTTTATGGTCCAAACAAGGTCACAACACAAGAAGATTATGGATAAAAAAAGAGAAACATCCACCTCAAGTGATTTAAGTCAAATTGCATCAAAATTCAACCCTAGGAAATCTATCAACCCTCCACTTAATCCCCCTCAACTACCACAAAATATTCAAGAGGGATGGTGCCAAGTGGAGGATGTCACCAACAAATTCCAAGGGATGTCCCAAGATGAAATAATTGAGCTAGTCCAAAATCCCAAAACACACAAGATTTTCAACATAGTCATGAGGCTCAATCCCACATAATACATGTTGGCATTAGCAAAGGAAGGGGCTAAACTCCCTTCCAATTTTGATGTGAGCACTATTGTTGAACAATCTTTTGGGAACATGCCTCAAACATCATTCATGCCTTCATTCCAAAACATCATCCAACCCATCATGCAACCATCATCATCACATGCCCCAAGTCAACCCATTATCACCAAGAGAAGTTCACTACTCCAAGCCCTTCAAGGGAATCCACTTGTCAACAACCAAAATTTGGAAGAAAACACGATCTTAGGTATGCCTAGCACCATCCCACAAGACCATAAACATTGATATGTGCCACTCATTTTCCGTGATACAAAAAATCCCTCCACCTTTTCCGCAACATTGACATACCCTTTTGATACACAAAGCTCTCTACCCAATGTATCACAAGGACAAGTGGATTCATTTAGACAAGTGGGAAATTTCAATGCTTCATCATCACTTTCACAGGGTAATCCATCTCAAATCTTCCAACCATTCCTATCTTGACATCATCATCCACACCCATTCAAAGTATAGGGCCAATCCCTTCATCCAACAAATTGATCCAAAACCAATCCAATCAAATAAATCCCCCAAGCACAAATCAAATTAGCACATCTATCATACTGAATCCTCTAAACATGCCACCAATATTGCAGCACCAAGTGACACCAATCCAAATCTCCCAACCAATCATCACATCATCTACAACACCCCAAACATATCAAAATCTAGTCTCACCAGGACTAAACATATCAACCATCAATCCAAACCTACCCTCCACCACACAACCCCTTGTCATCACTCAAAAATTACCACAACAACCACAACAACAAAGTCTTGCCACCTCATCTCACACCATCCCACAAAATCCCCCACCTCCACCTCCAAATCCAAATATAGCAAATCAATACAACATCACATTACAAGCAGCACAACAAGCTTACCAAAAGGATTTGCAACAATTTCAAGCCCAAGAAGCACAAGTGTAAGAGTAATCACACGCACAAACACAAGCTCAGGCACAAGATTTTCTACAAAAATAAAAAGCAACACTGTAAGTGCAAGGACAAGCCCAATCTCAATCCCAAGCTCAAGCTCAAGCACAAGCACAAGCTCAATACCAAGCATAGCAAGTTCAAGTGCAAGCCTTGTTACAACAATAAGCCTATCAACAATCCTTACAATATCATGCACAACAACAAGAATTGATAGCACAACAACAACAAACAATGCAAAAATAGGCCCAACAATAGGAATTATTGACCCAACAACAACAATAGAAGCAAGCCCAACAACAAGCATTGTTGGCACAACAACAACAATAGGCATACCAACACGAAATGCTTGCATAACAAAGCTTCCAACAACCTTTCACAAACACGTAGCAAAATGCCTTGAATCCCAACACACAAGCCACCCCATCTATCACCCAACCAACCATACCATCCCAAAACACTTACATTCCACCACTTGATCCACAAAATGACCTCTCCACACAGGTCAAATTGCTTTCAAAACAAATACAGGACATCCAATCTGGAAAGGTTAAAAAATCACACACAGAAGGAAATTTGTGCCCCTATCCTTTTGATAGAAGCATTGCAATGGCTCAATTTCTACTAGGCTTCGAAATACCGAAATTTGATAAATAACAAGTGAAAGGAAATCAGGTGAATATCATATTAGGGAATTCCATGTACACTGTATGGAAGTGGCATATAAAGATTCTTATCTGATGTGACTTTTCCCACAAAGCTTGGATGGTCCTGCATGGAATGGTTCTTTTGCTTACCTCCCCGAATAAAAAATTTCCAAGAAAACATAGAATTATTCATTGAAAACTACTCTTTCAACCTTGAAATGGAGGTAAGCTTGGAAGAACTATCTAGCCTTAAACAAGCTAAAGGAGAGACATTCACGTATTTTCTACAATGATGGAGATCTTGAGCTAGCAAGAACAGATGGTCCATGCCAGAGGAACAACATATTAGGACCATTATCTCTAACCTTGAAGGGATCTTGTCCTTCCATCTCAAAATGCAATGTATCACAACCTACTACCAAATCATCCCCAAAGCGCTCAACATCAAAAGATCCCTCATAGCACAAGGGGGCATATCTGTGTACCAAGATAATCAACCATCAACAAGTTATAATGACAAACCTCACACATGGGATAAGAACAAGAATGTCACCAATGATGGTGTCGTTGATGCAAACATTGTTATCAGAGCCCCAAGGCCAAATGTGAAACAACAAACATACACACAACTGCTAAAAAACACACAAAACACCTTGTAAACCAACACATCACAACAACAACCCAACAATCAGATCATTAACAATGTAAATGCTCAAGGGGGACCACCCCCAAAGAACAAATACCCACCAAAAAAAAATATACACCACTAGGGGAACCCATTGAGTCTTTCATGTAGTGGTTGGTACAAGCAAAGCTTATCACACTCTGTGTTTATGAAAATTATCAAGAGCCTCAAGTTAAACCACCATGGTATAATGAGAAGCACCTCTGTGAATTTCACAAAATAAAGGGACACATGACAACTAGTTGTATGCGACTCAAAACTTTGATCCAAGATCTCATTGATGATAAGGTCATAACCATTGAACAACCAGTCAGGAATCAAGATCTTAAAATATACACAAATCCGATGCTGGATCACAATAAAGGAAAGAGTTACAACAATGTGAACCATATCTATGACCATGTTGTTTTATCATTGGATGAATGTGTAACAGTTGCCAATATCAAAGGACCTAGAGTTGAGTGTGGAGTCACCACATGTAGTGGAAAAATTTCCATCCCAGGACCTTCACCATCCCAAGGCACTAGTTTCCAATCCAAAATAAATCACTAATGGTTAGAATGTCTTAGAGCAACTGAATAAGACCCCCGCCCAAATCTCCATCATGGAGTTGCTCAAAATATCACCTGCACATAGGGACATCCTAGAGGAGGCATTAGATGCATCCCCCATTCCCATAGATCTTGATGTAGACCAGTTCCAAGCTATGGTCAGACATATCACTCCACCAAAAATCCTCACATTTTCTAAGCATGATCTCCCAACCCAACCATCTCATAACATCACACCCCATCTTGAAGACCTAGTCGACAGGAACAAAGTCAAATGAGTCTTGGTGGATGGAGGTGTGGGTTTGAATATTTGTACCCTATAGCTAATCAAGAATATGGGATTCTTAGAAGATGTCATCAAAAAAGGTAAAGGTATCACCATCAGGGCCTATGACGATCAAGAATGAGTGTCCTAGGGCACCATTGAACTCCCCATCCAAGTGGGGCCAAAAATCATGGAGACCACTTGCTGGGTCCTTTACCTTTAACTCCCCTATAATGTTCTCCTAGGGTGCCCATGGATCCATGGGATGCAAGTTGTCACATCCACGTTCCATCAATGTGTCAAATTCCCTTACCAGAATCAAGAAGTTGCGATCCATGGTGACCTTAAACCTTTTTATTATTGCAAAAATCTGGAGGCCAAGTATTATATGATCCCCCAAGTCCCAAAAAATGATGAGGGACCCACATCCCCTTATATTGACCCATCCACCTTAGCCTCCACTTTTGAGACAAAGACACCTACCATTTAGAACATCCTAGATGTTAAGGTTGTAATACAGAATAATGGTTGTGGGGACTATAAAATAAAAAAGAGCACCTTTGTGGTAGGAGAGTTACCTCAATCTCCTAGATCTCATGGAAAACCACAACCAATCGACATGTCTTTGACCTTTAAAGCAGAACCTACCACCTTCAAAAAATGGGGAGACTTAAGACTTAAGCAAAGAAGTGGTAGATGAAAAGGATGTATCAAGCCTATTGTGTCAAAATGAAATACCTGTACTTGAAATTTCCATGGAAGATGATAACAAAGGTCTACAGTTAATGTTTGGATGGGGCTACAACAAAAATGAGAAACTAGGGAAAAATGGCAATGGCTTGTTAGAACCCATCATTCCTGAGAAGCGCCTTAAGAATCTTGGCCTCAGATGTACCCCTCAAAAAAATAACCATACTTGGAAAAGGTGCTACAGTTAAAATAGTCAAAGATTCCCCATTAGTAGGATCCCATCTTTGATTTACCCATGCTATTTGAGGACTCTTCTCTCTTTATGATCACCACCATGTATTTCGAGTCAGATACCCAAGCCATCAAACTAAAACTCATTTACCCCCAACTCGTCGATTGTGACCAACGAGGACCACCGATCTTAGATACATTCAAAAATGATGAGGCTCTCTTGGAATTCATAGGAATAAGATATAATCTACCATGTGGCAACTATAAAGTAGGATTTGACATAGAGTTGGACACAGATGCATACTATGGGGAAACGATTGAATCTCTTAGTCGCAAAATAGAAAATCTAAGAGTAATGTCTAGATCTTTAAGTGAAAACCACACTGTGGCAATTTATGATCCAAAAATAGTAAAAATAAAGGTTGTATCCAATGGTGAAAACCTCTCTGAGGCACCAAAGGATGAGGAATTCAATCTTCCCCTTAGTGCCATCCATCAGGAAAAATTAGTAGTATTAGTAGAAAAATGTAACCCAGTGAATTTGGGAACTGAAGAAGCCCCACACATCACTTTCTAGGCTGAGTCACTTTTGACTGAAGAACAAGAAAATCTAGCTACATTTATGAAAGAAAAGAAAGTGAATTTTGCGTGGACATATGCTGACATGATAGGCCTTGATCCAGAGGTAGTGGTCCATCATCTAGCAGTCTATCCAAAGGAAAAACTAGTAAGACAAAAATTGAGAAAGATGCATCCGCAGATCGCCTTATTGGTCAAACTTGAGCTACAAAAAATCCTTGATGTTGGCTTCATGAAACCCATTGATTATCCTGAATGGGTTTCCAACCTTGTACCTATCTCCAAGCCCACTGAGGGAATCCAAATTTGCACCGACTTCAGGGACCTAAAAAAAGCATGCCATAAGGATGATTTCCCTCTTCCTCACATAGACATGATTGTATATTTGACGATAGGGGACAAAATGCTATCGTTGATGGACAGGTTTTCAAGGTACAATCAGATTATGATCGCAAAAGATGACCAACATAAGATGGCCTTCACCTGTCCATGGGGGACCTATTGTTGGAACATGATGCCATTCGGGTTAAAGAACGCTGAAGCCACATACCAAAGGGATATGAATTTGATTTTCCATGACATGATCCACAAATCTGTAGAGGACTATGTGGATGACATACTAGCCAAATCAAGAAAGCGTCAAGACCACATATCAATGTTGGGCCCAATCTTTAACAGATTGGAAGAATATAAGGTATGACTCAATCCTAAGAAATATGTCTTTGACATCACATCATGAAAGCTTCTAGGGTATATTGTATCAATGAGGGGAATTGAGATAGATCCTACAAAAGAGAAAGCTATCCTTGACATGGAAGCACCATGAACACTAAAATAGTTGAGGGGTTTGCAGGGAAGGCTTCAATCAATCCACAAATTAATAGCACAGTTAGCAGATAAAACCATCCCATATTCCCATCTCCTTCACAAGGGAGTAGCATACAAATGGGACAAGAAATGCGATTAGGAATTTAATCAAATCAACGAATACTTGCTCCACCAGTCCTCATGCCACCAATCTAGAATAAACCATTGATTCTCTACATATCAGCTACGACAAAAGCACTTGGGGGCTCTCTTAGCTCAGTATGATGAAACAGGGAAAGAAAGAGCCATTTAGTATATCGGTAGAACCTTGTTGGGACATGAGCTAAACTACACATTGATTGAAAAGGCTTGCCTTGCAATAGTGTTTGCCTCACAAAAAATTAGACACTACATTTTGGCTCATTAAATCAATCTCATCACCAAGATAGACCCCCTAAAGTATCTACTTTCTAAAGCAACACTTATAGGACAAATGGCTAAGTGGGTCATGATCTTGAAAAAATATGATATTGAATATGTGGAGTGAAAATTCATCAAGGGACAAGTAATTGTAGATCAATTGGCCAAAGCACTTATATATTCAGAGAACCCATTAGTATCAAAATTTCCAGACAAATCAATCTTCAACTTGAATGTTGCAAACCATTGGAAGGTATATTTTGACAGATCATTCACACAACATGGGTTAGGAGAAAGAGTCTTCTTCATCACACCAAAAGGGGATTGTATCCTGAAATCATACAGGCTATCTTTCCCTTGCACCAATAACATTGTGAAGCATGAGGTTCTTGTCATAGGACTTTAAATTGCAGTACAATGCAAAATCATGGCACTTAAAGTCTATGCAGACTGACAAATAATTATCAACCAAGTCAACGATGAATACCTAACTAAGGACGACAAGTTTACCTCATACAAAAAGCTGGTGGAGGATCTCAAGGAGTTCTTCATCGACATAACATTTGAGTAGATATCGCAGGTAAACAATAGAGAAACTAACACCATGGCTACAATTGGATCATTGTTGGATATCCCACAAAATTTCCCTAAACATGAATTCCTTGTAGAGAAGCTTTTTGTATCAGCTTTTGAGGTACCATAATCTAAGTTCATGTACGAAATCATTGGTCCCGATGATCCTTGGTACCATGACATATTCACCTACCTAAAAATAGGAGTCCTCCTTTCTGACGTCACACCAAATATCAAAAGAACCTTTATTAAGAAGTCATCTTGTTTCGTCATCTTAGGAGAAATCGTTTATCGTAGGAGTATCGAAGGAACCCTCTTGCGATGCCTTAACCCCAAGGAAGCTTTGATTGCTTTGACTGAGGTACATGATGGTATTTGTGGTTTGCATTCTAGTGGTATGACCTTGGCCAAGAAACTGCTGAGGATTGGGTACTACTGGCCTAAGATGGAGAAAGAAGATCATGACTACATTTAGAAGTGCATACAATTCCAAAAGCATGGGCACCTCATCCATGCACTAGCTTGATAGCTTCAACCGATTATAACACCTTGGCCCTTTTCACAATGGGGGCTTGATCTCATTGGAAAAATCATTTCCACCTCATCTTTTGGACACAAGTTCATTATCACCGCCATAGAGTACTTCACAAAGTGGGTAGAGGGCATCCCCATGACCTATATCATAGGGAAGTAGATCTCTAAATTCATTCTGAACTATCTCATTTTCTATTACAGTGTTCCACAAGCCCTTATCTCAGATAATGGAACACCCTTCAAAAACTAGGATGTCCATGAGCTATGCCAAAAATTCAATATCCAACATCACTTCTCTACCCCATATTACCCCTAGGGTAACAACCAAGCTAAGGCTTCCAATAAGACCATACTAAAGATCCTTAAGAAAACAATCAATGAAGTTGGCTGTGACTGGCACCTACAGTTAACCTTGCCTGATGGGCTTACTGAATGAGTATCCGTACACCTATAGGCACAACCAATTTCTCCCTAGTCTATGGATTAGAAGCCATTTTCCCCATTGAGATCGAGCTTCCATCCCTCAGAATATCACTATAGAATCTTATTACTGATGAAGAATACAAGGTGTCACGGTTGAATGAGCTAGAGTTATTGGATGAGCGGTGCATGGATGCTTTGAACCACCTACAGGTTTACCTGAACAATCTCAAAAGGAGCTATAATAAGAAGATTAAGAGTTGGTCCCTCCAAGTCGGAGAGCTCATGTTGAAGGAAAATCAAAAGAATGTGCCAAATCCAAACAACAAAGGTAAGTTTGAACCCAATTGGTTGGGACCCTTCATTATCACGACAAGCTACAAGTCAAGATCATATTAGTTGTCAACACCAGAAGGGGAACCTTTGTAGGAGCCCATTAATAGCTCCTATCTCAAAAAGTTTTATGCCTAAGATTGCTAGGTATAAATTCAAAAATTACAAAAAAATTAAAAAAGTATAAAAATCCAAAAAAAAAATCAGAAAAAGGATTGAAAGCAGTAAAGAAAAAATCATCCTCTAGTGAAACCACTTTGGTGGATCTTTGGGCAAGTACCTTGGAAAAAACCTAACAATTAGGTGCCTTGTGTAAGGAAGTACTTTCCATCCACCATCGATTCTTTGGCTTGTTCCGCATCACCTTCCATTGCATTCACCCATTACATTCCATTGATCCTTCCATCACCCATTCATGTCAACATCATAGCTTGAGTTTGTGTCAGTATCATGTTCCCTCCTAGAACTACTTGGCACATTCCTAAGGTTAGTTTGTCTTTCCTATATCAAGGTAGTCTATTGCATCATGCTGGGGGCATATCCTTATACCTACATTGGATCAGAATTCATGTATATTATTGAAATTTTCCTTAAACACCAAAAAATAAAAAAACATTCATAAAACCAAAATATCCAAAAACATCCAAAACATATACAAAAATTTGAAAACAGGTCAAAAATAGTGTAAGAGAGGGGGACCAACCACGTTCAAGGCCCTAGGTCACAAAGAGCCAAGAGTGGAAGGCTACCCTAACTTACCTCAACTTAAAGGGGTGTTTTGAAATGAGGGACGAGAATGATGAGGACTATAAGGTCCTTCAATCACCCTGCAGACCTAGAACTTGGAATGGGGCTAGGTGAGCCGGTTTTTGGGTTCCATACTATTCCTTAGGTAGCTCTCTACAGGAGGACGAAAGTGTGGTTCCGAGATGATAGCACGGTGTGCTGGCATCTCTTAGGTGCACTGACATCCATACCAGAGGACCAAAAAGACAATGTGAACTACCAGAAAATAGGCTAATGACCTAGCTAGTCACTTCCAAAGGGACAAATCAGAGCTATAAAGTAAGACAAATACAAATGAATATGATAACACAAATATATGAGAGTTAAGTTGACAAGAATGATCTCACAAAGGTACTCGTTTGCAAGCTAGCTCCAAGAAGAACGTCCACCTACACACAAGAAGGAGGAAAATTATTGGGGGGTTATATAGGGGTCTACCTCAATCAGACCCCCATTTTGGTGTTTCCACCTCCATGGACAACCAAGATAGAAACTATGGAGAAAAGTATGATAAAGGCGAATGAAATTAAAGAACACAATAACAATACAAACAATAATGTGCTACTCAACCAAATTTTAGAGGAGAGGAGTGAAAAGCCTACCACCTCCACCAAGAGCTCACTAGCTAATGGAAGAAAAAATGAGAGGACTCAAGCCCTTGTTGCAATGGTGTTGTTCCAGACTTGCTCTATGGAGTTGATGGAGTGTTGTTGATGCTGCTATGGAGTGCAAAGTGTTGCTTGAGAGTTGAGAGTGCAATAAGTTAATGCTTAGAAGGTTGCTTGAGCTTGTGAAGAAGATGAAATGCATGAAGGAAGAGTGAATTTGAGGGGAGAATAAAAGAAATGGCCATATTCAGGTTGGTTGGTTGAGGAGGGGTGTTACAAATCAACCCCAATGGGAAGTGTAATGCCTCTTCCAACTTCGGATGCAGGAATTTGTTAGGGATGTATGTGAGACGTACAAATGTCTGCATATTGCGTGAGCATCCTTGACAATTATTCTTCTACCGACACACAAAACAAAAGCCAAGTGGAATGAAGGTAGTGAGCTGATGTGGATTTTTTCCTTCGGATTTGGTTTTCTAAGGTGAGGAAGTGTAAAAGGGGAATTTTCTTAAGGGGTGAAAATTCGTGCCTATACATTTTTCCCCCACTTTAGTGATCATGAATACTGATGAGTGCTTTGGTAAAGTAGATCAGAGAAGTAGTAGAGTTAGAAATGTATACCTAAACCATCAAGGAAGTAGACCGTGATTTGGTGAACTCGAGAGTGCAGGACAAGTAAAGGAATTCATAGCCCCGCAGAACTATGAAGCTGAAGAATGAAAGTGTCTTGCAGGCCCACAAAATTGCAAGGAGGCAACCTGCAAGATCTCTCACATGAAGGAAGCCCTAGGAAGATAGTTTCTCATAAGCCCACAAACCTGCAAGGAAGGTGTCTATAGGATCTCTCACATGAAGGATATCTAGAAACGTGCCTTGCAGAACTATAGACTTGCAAGGAAGTGTCCCCCAAGATCTCTCACATGGAGGAAGTTGAGAAAGCACCCTACAAACTCGTAGACTTGTAGGGAAGGTGTCCTTCAAGATCTCTCACATGAAGGAAACCTATGAAAGTTCCCTATAGACCTATAGACCTATAGGGAAGGTATCCTTCAAGATCTCTCACATGAAGGATACCCAAAAAGTTCCCTACAAACCCACAGACTTGCAGGGAGGCATCCCCCAAGATCTCTCACATGGAGGAAACCCAAAGAAAGATCCCTACAGATCTGCAAACCTACAGGGGAGCCACCTCCAATATTTCTTGCATGGAGGAAGCTCAGGAAAGTGCCCTACAGACCCATAAACATGCAAGGAGGTATCCCCCAAGATCTCTCACATGGAGGAAACACAAAGAAAACACCTTATAGACCCGTAGACCTATAGGGGAGCCACCCCCAAGATATCTCGCATGGAGGAAGCTCAGAAGAAGTGCCCTATAGACCCCCAGACCTATAGGGAGGTATCCCCCAATATCTCTCGCATGGAGGAAACCCAAAGTAAGGTCACTCCATAGAGTCAGATAGGGGCTTCAGAGGCACACTTGCAAAGCGACATGTTCATCCGCAGATAGAACATGTCAGAAAGCGGCCATGCAGGAAAGTAAGTGGATAGTCACATAGACCATCAACAAGTTGGAAAAATTTCAAAGGGGTCCCTTGAGAACCTGACATAAAGAATGGGTCCACTCAAGGGACACACTGTTCGAAAGTACGAAAGAGCTGTTTCTTTCTCAGATCAATTCATCATCAAGGAATCCTTTTGAAAGATGTCCACTTCATCAAGGGATTATAAAGGAAGAAGACTCCCCCACATGAGGGGAAGATCAAAGGTGTTCCCACTTCAGAGGAAGGTTCTCAATCTCTTTATTTATGAACCCATGATGAAGGAAACACGTTCCATTAGGGTTTCAAGTCGAGAATGCAATCCTTGAAAGGAAATTTGTGAAGATTCTTGAGAAAATATTCATTGGTAACGAACGTGCTTTTCAAAAATCAAAGCATTGTAGAAGTGACATTGTCACACATGAAAAGGACAACTCAATCAAAGAAGAGAGAAAGATAAATGAAAAGAAAAAAAATAAGATAAGAAGAACAAAGGGCACAAAGGTAGCCTAATATTTCAGGGTTAGAACTGCTCATAAATATATAAGTATAGTAATAGTATATAAAATGAACTGTCATCAACCCCCTACTATATCATACCATGTGAAGAATGCATGAGAAGATAAAGTAAAAATAAAAAATTGGGTCAACATGGAAGGGAAGCCTAAATGCCCCCAACACTTTGCATCATCCCCAATTTTCCAAAAATCAAGTCACAAACATGGAAGAATGATGATACAAATAGAAGAAGGTTTGCGACACAAAAACCATGCCCATATCCAAGCACCAACAAGGGTGATAAGGGTCATCTAGGCACACATAGCATGATCATGGGGGAACACATCATAACACACACACATACACATCTAATCTAAAGATAAAGAAGGGGCCTCCTCCTAACACTAATCAACCAAGAGGTCATCTGCTTTCCACTCTAGATCATCACAGGGGGAAGGAGGATAAACCTATAGTGGTGGAATTTTAAGAGGAGTGTCCCACCCTCTCGCAACAAGGGCTAAGGAAGAGGGCCCCACAAGGTCCTTTCCACCGAGCTCTTGTGGAGCTAAGGTCAATGATTTTGTGAAGATCGCCGACAAGGCAAAAACCTCACTGTTGATGGGTGTTTTGTACACTTTCTCAACACAGGAAGTGCGTATGTGCACTACCTCTCTTGAAAGGAAATCTCCAACAACAAGTTTATGAAAATCTCCCCAAGGTCTCTCGGGTGTTAGGTCATGACTTGCATGGAATTCCTTAGTTGATGTTTGATGTGATTTTGCTGGTAATCACAGGGAAGACTTACGTAATTGGATGCAAAGTGGATCTTAAAATCTGAAGTTTCTAAGATGGGAGTTAAGGTGCATTTTGCTATAGGTTCGGAAAACAATCTAAACCTTCAATGCTTTCTTCAAGTTTTGGCTTTACAATGTGCAATGAACCTTATCATAGGTTGTTTTGAAAAAAAGGGAAAAAGAGCAGGGAAGAGGGGAGGTTCCTGGATTTGCAACTAACTATGAACAGTGATCATGGAGGTTCTACTATGGACAGCTTCCTTGAAACATGATTCCACTTAACTAAGAAACCTACAGTATCCTAAAATCTATGCTATCTTCAAAGGTTTGTAGATATTTTACCATTCATCCACTATTTTCATGCATGAATAAAGATAAAATTTTGAAAGTAGCTTCAAATTTCAGTCCAGGCTAACTTTACAAGACTATTTACCAGTAGCAAACAACAAAAAGTATGGACTAGAAGGCATCAACACAGTAGAAATTTCTATAATCACGGAACAACATTACTAAAATCTACTCAAGCAATTTAAATCTAACTCAAAACAACAATGTAAATCTAAACAAAGTATCTAACAATGGAGATTGAATCATGAAACATGTGAAGAACTCAGAAAAATGCACCAAGTCAATGTATTTTCATTATAAAGTTCTCCAGCATGTCTTTGTAACAACTAAACTCCCCTTTGAAAATGAGAGGAGACCCCTATTTATAGTGCCCAAAAAGTAGAACGAATGGCCAAGATCCAATCTTATTGGCCAAGATTCACTACAAACTAGGGTTCTACCTACCCCCCAAATATATTACAATTTAAAAATATAGTTTTGTCCTTATCCCTATTTTGTCTTCTAGTGACAACACTGTAGCATTTTACCTTTTGCTGATTGCTCTTTCTGCTGTAGCTATTCCTTTAGAAGCTCTTCACTAATAATAGGGCTGCCTTCCTGCTTCTTTAAAGTTGCATACTCCATGAATTTCACGACTACCGGTTGGAGTTTGTCAATTTCCATGATCTTGGACCACAACACTTGATAAGTCCATTCCTTGGAGTTTTCCTCAAGTCTCTTCTAGTCTTCATCATATTTGGTGGTGTGGTCCCTAAACAGTTCTGATTGGGAAAAGGAATGGGTGGAAAAACTCATAAAATATGTGGTTATCTCATTTAACATCTTGTCCTCTTGCTCTATTTTCTCTAGATCTACTTGCACCATGGGCATGTCATAACCTGTCATTAGCCTCAGATAACGGGCGCAATCCCCCTAATCTCCTTGACCCATTCAATATCCGGATCTACTTTATCTATCAGCTGCTCTAACCTTTCTCTCATATTATCAAAGTCCCATTTCGACACATCCACTAGCCAATGATCGTCCCATTTTAGTGCGAGCTTGCTTTCCCATGTGGCCTTTGGCAGTTGGAGGATGGCCTCAATCTTTGGATAGGTGGAATTATATGTTGTAGGGAAGTTGGTGCAGAGCTTCTTTGTACCTTCCAGGGACTACTGTAGATCCAATAACTTGTTGGTTGTTTGAACAACCCAACTGATAACCATGTTCTCAACGTATAGGACCTATCGGAACTAGCTCTCTGTAGTTTTGTCCAAATTCTTTCTTTTTTCTAGTTTGTCAATTTGTTCTTTGGACAGTAGTTGGGGTGGAGCCGCAAATGTGGTAGGCAGGTCTTCAATTGAAAACCATTGTTGGATGTAATCTATTAAGGTGACCACCTATGCTTTAAGCTCGTCTTTCGAGACCTTATCTTGTCGTATTAGGTGCACCATTGTAGCCACTAACTCCTCAAGATGCTCCACCTTTTGTTCCCTAGTAGAAGTTCCCAAGTTGATAGTGGAGACATTATAAATTACTACCTCATGGCCAACCAACGTTGTTTCTATTTGCACAGTTCAAGACCCAGAAGCATCCATCATTACCTTGGATCTAACTTTGGGATTCTTCTCCTTCTTGGTTGAGATCTGTGCCCAGGCTAGGATAGCTTCTATCCTTGCTCTTGGATACTTCAGGGTGAGAGTCTTCTTCTCAAGCTACCTCTCCAACCATTTGGGCATGGTAGACTTTCCCTTGGGTGATTCTCAATTACCCTGGCATTCCCCTTTTTGGATCCTTTTTTGTTCTCCTGTGGGAGCCCTTTCCTCCATTTTTGTGTTGTCTCTTTCCTCATTGGAGTCTTGGGTAAATATGAGGCGTTTGATGGGAGGCTTAGTAGGCAATTGCTCCTGTGGGCTTTCTTCTATCTCGATTTCCTTCTCTTTTCTTTCTTCGAATTTTTTTTCCTCATGCACAGGCTCCTCAGGCTTGTCCTCTTCTACATTTCCTTCTTCTCTATGAGGAGACGACACATCCTCTAGCTGTTCCCCTGTAGGGAGTTTGGAATTTTTTGAAGTCCTACCACCTTCTTGCTCTTCTCTAGGAGGTGAACCTTCAATCTCTTCTCCATCATGCTTCAATTGTCTGGCAATTTCCTCTTTGAGATCATCATCAAAGGTTTGTACTATAGTTCTACCACATGTACCCTCCTCTTCATCTCCACTTTCAGAAGACCCTGTTCCTTCTTCTTTGTAATAACCCTGTCAATTTTCCGGTGTTCATACTCTGGGTGTTTGTGGTACTTATCGACCTCCTCCTCAATTGCCTTCGAGTCTTCTTTCTCCCACTTCTCAATTTATTTAGAAATTAACATGGTGGCCTCCATTTCCAGCAGTCCTGTTGGAGGTTGTGAAGGTGTAGCACTGGTGAGGACCCATGCTAAGTTGGCTTGAATGGTGGGATTTAGAAAGATCTAAGAAATTTCAGAGGGAACATTCTACATGTGCTGCAAGAAAAACTCTGGTAATACGAGTGTGGGCATTGGTGTTGTCACTGCTGCCAATGGGAGTGATGTGGTAGGTGACATGGTGGTGGAGGAAAGTGGAGTAGTAGCGGTGGAGGAAGAGTCAATCATTATTATGGGCCCAGCTGAGGGTGAGGAGGCGATATGGACTAAGATGTCCACTGTAGGTGGGGATGTGGTGACCATGGCTTGGGAAAAAGATGTCAAGGTGGTCAAATAGGGGGAGCCAGAGGAAGTTCTGGCTGATCCACTTTCTCTTCCTCACCCTCTTGAACTACTGGCCGCTCTGCGATGCTTCCCATTCATTTGGGCCTCTTAGAGGGTGAGCCCCCTAAATATTTCCTTGAATAAACCTTGGGGTCTAGAGACTATTATGTTTCAACCCCTTTGCTCCTCTTTGATCTTGTGAGTGAAGGAGTTTTGGATGTCTCACCTGTTGAAGTTGTAGCGACGACATCTTTCGTGGCACTTTGCTCGCTCTTGAACCATTCATACATTAGGACAAACCCTTGTTGCTTTAATCAAACAACCTGTCCCTTAACCCATTCTTCAGTGTGAGCCACGATTGGTAGTTACAATGTCTAGGTCATCGACCTCTTGGTCATCCCAATCTATTGCAGGTAGGGGCAAGTTGGTGACAACATTGTATTTGGGATCTATGATGGTGCTCTTATCCTCCTCGACCTAGTCTGGTATAGGAAACAATTGCACCCTTCTTACAAAGTATGTGGTCATCTACATGTAATGCCTCGTGCGCACCTCTTTGTCATCTTGGTAGTCTGCCCATAAATCTTCAACGTGATGTAGGTGGGCATACTCTAGTCCCAATGCCTTTCTTACATGCCCATATGGGTCCACCCATGGGTGAGGAGTGTGTAGGCGGAAATGGTACTCTGCCAGTTCCTTTTCAGAATTCCCAGCACACTAGGAAGTTTGTAATTTATACATCCCCTAATTGAAGGCTAAGGGATAAGGGATCCCTACCAAATGCTTACTACCGAGGTCTGTATGCACATGCTACAACTGTTGGGTGAGTTCTAATAGTATAATCTAGTCATTGGGGTACTGGGGCAGCTTATTCAACCTTTCTGTGAAACCCTGGGCATGAATATATGTGAATTTGGGGAACTGTATGAACTAGAAGGGGTATTGCTTCAAGAATGACCATGTGCTATGGGAAACCCTTCTCTCATAATCCCCTCTGAGCAACCTGATGATGTGGCCGATGAAGGCGTCATTCACCCTATAGTACTCTTTCTTGAAATTCCTGAACTGTGGCTGGGGATATCTATCATAGAATTTCAATTTTTGACCCGTCTCCTTGTCAGGTGCCACAAATAATCCACTATACTACCTTTGCTTAGCTAGTGAGTAGACTAGGTAGGAGGTCATGTAGAATTTAGAGCTCTTCTTAATATTCATAAACTGCTCATGGAAGCAATCATTTATGATGCCTCCCTAGTAGAATGAGGCTTTTGTGGTGACATCCTTGTCCCCATAGAGGATCCGCTCAACGAAATACACCATCCATTCTTGGAAAAACACAATAGTGGGGAGGCCCATTACCCTGCTCAACATGGTTACTAGGTCATGGTTGTCCTCATAGAAATCGTTGCAAAAGAGCTGTTGAGGAACCTTTGTATTGCTGCCTCTTTTCTCGTTGAGAAAATACTAATTTATCAAATTTTTGCAGCCCATCGGGTTTCCATCCCAAGTTTCCTTTCCTTCCTCCATGGTGGGCATCTCCATCTCCTCAAAGATAGGGATGTGAAAAGTTGTAGCAATTCCCTCAACCAACATCTCAACGAGGATGTTCCCGTCCCTGTCAACGATGGTTCTTGTTTGTGGCTAGTAGGCCTGCCAGCAAGCCATGACCAATTCAGGGGTTATGAGAGACGGGGGGAAGCCTGCTGCTTTTGCAATCCCACTCTGTTTGATTAATCTGGCATTGTTAGTATTTTGGTGAACCTTGACCCTTTGTTTGAATTCATCAATATCAACATTGTCGATATTGGTGTCTATGATCTCCTTCCAGTCAGTGATGATTTTTGAATGTTGGGGCTCACTCTGAAACTGGAACTTCATTTGGTCTTTATCCTCCTTTCCATGAGGAGTCTCCTATTTTCTTCCCTTTGTCTTTCTTTGCAGCTCCCCCCGAGGAACCTGCACCCGATTCCATATATCGTGCAAACATAGACGTAGTGAGTACAACCATTTTATGAAAGCATCAACATTAGTCAAAATCCCATGAACTAAATCCAATTAGACATCATATGATTAATGAAGTTAAATCTTTTCTTTCAGGTTCCATTAGTCATTTTCTGAAGGGATTTTGGACAATCTGAGCCCATGGGGTCAGACTTCCCTGGAAGGAATGCTGTTTGAAATGGCGAATAGGTTGGGGCATTCTGGGTACTTTCTCCTATCTTCACATTTTAATGGTTTAAAAGGCTTGTGTTGAAGAGGGTCGAATTTAAGCATGTGGGTCAAGATTGTTTTCCAAATTTGAGGTCATTTTGGTCAATTTTGGGGCACTCGAAGGTTCAGGGCCGGAAAGCTGTTAGGACTTCATTGTTTGGAATGGCTTGGGAGAAATGGAGTTCTGTGACTTGGAAGGTCAAAAGACGACCGATGGTTTACGCCAGACTTCAAAGTGTTCGGGCTTGGGGGTTTGGGAAGGCATCAGGGTTTCACCGTTCAGAACGGCGGTCATTGCACAGAAGCCCGACAGAAGCGGCCCAATAGACCAGACCCAGTAGAGCTTTTGGCCGCTGGTCTTCTCTGTGAAGTTTCTCTAGGCGATCAAGGGGGCGGAACTCGGGACTTGGGAAGACGTGTCTATTTTTCCCATATGCATTGGATGAAGGCAAACGAAACCCTTGCTGATGGAGCCCAGTGGAAGCAGGGACGACGAATGGGGCGCCAGGACCCAAGAGTCAGAAGGTCACCGATAAATGGCCATTTCAAATGGCAGAGACTCCACGGCTTCCCGCAGATGGAACCATGTAGACCGGGACTTGACGCTATGAAGGCTCAACAACTTAAGTTTGAATTCTCCTAATGATGAAAGACAATATGGATCCTAGAGGGAAAAAAGGCACACCCTCTTTGCTATTGAGCAACGACGGGGGTGATGTAGAGTCCCGGGAGAAATGAGAGCAGTCTAAAATGTTGCAAATTGAAAAACGGCCAGAAATTGACAAGCCAGAGCTCAAGATTCGGGAAGGTGGAAGCCTTCTGCCATTTGGGGATAGTGAACACTTTGGGGAAACCCGGAAAGGGAGTCCCGACGAGGTGGGCTCGAGAGGCTGAAATGAAGGCTGAAATTCGAGTGTTCAAATTTGATAATTCTGACAGTGATCGACCGATGGATGTCCGGGGTGGCGGGCCCGACAGGTCATTTCACTGTTTTGAAAAGTTTTCATTTTCTAATTTTTTAAACTACATCTAAACGGGTTGGGCCCAGAGGGCGTTAACGCCTTGTGCAAAGAACGGCGATAGAATGGTGTAGCTCCGGTTTGATCTTAGGGGGTTGTTTTGGAGGTTTTTCAAATTTTGAGGAGATGGGTTTTGTAGGATTTGTTGTGTTTTATCAATTAAATGCATTTTAGCCCATGTTTATTCATTATTTTAAGCATAAGATCATAAAAAAAACCTCTCGGTGGAATGGACGACAAACCTACCTCAAAAGTCCGATGGGACGAGATGAGAAATCGATTAAGGATGGCCGAATGATGATCTCAGATGTGAGGGTGGCAGGCGATGGATGCATTGATCTCCTCTAGAAAGCACTCTAATCTCCTCTGGAAAACCTAAAAAATGAAAATGATAGGTTGGGCCCTATATTTATACCCTCATATGCATTTAATTCTTTCATTTAATGCCCATACAGTCGACTGTTGGGTTGGTGAGTTCAAATTTACATACGACGGCGGGAGGTCCGGGACCTGGGGGCTGGAAGGACATGGCCAGACGATCATTTGAAACTTCTTTTTCACATAGCTGGCAAAGAGGGACCCAGAGTTCGGAGGGCAGAAAGACGCCGTAGGCTGGTCGTTGAAAATGATGAAAATGGATAGGAATTCCAGGGATGGAAGTCCGATGGGATGCGCCCGAGATGGTCGATGTCCGTGTAATTTTTTTGCAAGTTAAATGGGGCGGCGTACGAGGACTTGGGTTCCAGGGCTTGGGGAGGCAAGAATCTCTTACTGTTTGGAATGAAAAATGCCTGACGAAAACCTGGCAAGGCGGGCCCAATAGGCCCCAAGGCCGCTGGCAAAAGAAAAATGCCAAGAAGAGTTTGGAAGGCTCTAGGACTCAACTAAGATGAAGGGGACAAAACATGGTCAACCAAAGATGGGAGATTGAAGGTACATTGACCATCTGGGACACCAAAAATGGGGGCACACAAAATGAGGCAGTGAAAGAATGACCCAGCAAAGTGATAGAAAAAAGGGTTCCTATTCCAAGCAGGGCGTGTGTGCTGAGGGCACAACAAATGGTGACTCCGCTGGGAAACGCTCTCGATCATTCTAGGGATAAGCGTTCATTCGCAGACCAAGAGCGGGCTTTCAAGGGTGAACCGGGAGAACAGGGTCCTTAGTTGGGTCAGCCTATAGGACATCTCAGAAGTGTGTGTGTGGTGAACTCATTCCTTTCCGCGGAACTATGCCAAGTGGCTGCTACTCCAACTGATCAAGCTACATAAACTGTCCAACACCAAAAGTAACCTAGATATTGCCTTGCTGCCAATAAGGCATCCATAGCCCTGATGGATTTGTTGTTGTGATCCCATAGATATTGCTCTACTTCCAGTTGAGCATCCATATCCCCGATAGAGTTATCCGCACACCCATACGGTCACTTGATTTTAGAATTTCTTTCCTTTTCTATTTTTTGATTGTTTCTTTCAACTTTCTTTTTTTTGACTGCATAAGCACTGAAGCCTACAATGGGTTTGAGAATTGCAGTGGTCACTGGAGTGGACTTAGGATTTTTTCACTTATTAGGGTATCATAGCAGCCATTGTATAGTCCCTTAGAAATAATTAACATGCGTTTTGTGCGAGATCTGAGATGTGTGTAGAAGGATCCAACCAAGGGTCGAGTTCTAAAGTAGAGTTCAAATAAAGAAACCACTTCTAGGAAGCTTTCAGGGACCAATAGTCGGGAATGAATGCTTAGCTGAAGAACACCAAGGACAGACAACAAAGCAAATCATTCATTGAGTGAGCATGACCACCACAATGGGACGAAGAACATCATCTTCGAAACAAAATAGTCGGGGAACAAGCAAAACAAAAAAATAACAAAGCACAAGCAAACCAAAAGGCAACCTATTCTAACCTATGTACATGTATTTATAGGAAAGATCTCAACAGAGCTCAGGCTTGGAAGTAATGCTTGAGGTGTTGCCCATTGACTAGCAACAGGACGTCTTCACCAGTTAAGGTCTTTAGGCAGAAAGCATTGTCTCCCAAAATTTTAGCTATTTGAAAGGGGCCAAGCCAAGATTATCAAATTTGTTGTGTCCCCCTTTCTTCTCATGGGCCTTGTCCCAATACAATACTAAATCTGTAATTCTAAAGGCGTTGACCTTGGCTCGACGGTTGAACCATCTCTTAACCACACCCTAATGTTTGGTGAAATTTTCTATTGCATGGTCTTAGACTTCTTCTAAATGTAAGAGCTCAGAAAACCGAGCTTCTCTACGGTCCCTCCCTTCATAAAAGTCGTTGATAAATTGGAGTGGGAATCTTCAGGTGGTTAGGAAATATGGGCTCTAGGTCGTAAACAAGATGGAATGAGGAATCACCAAGGGTAGCTTTGTGGTGAGTGTGGTATGCCCAAAGGGAAAATCGGAGCTGGGTATGCCAGTCCTTGGGATTCCTATCGAGCAATTTCTTGATCACTGTGATCAGGTTCTTGTTTGTGGACTCGGCAAGGCCATTGCCTTGAGGGTAGTAATTTGACAAAAAATTAAGGGCAATCTTGTAGTTGAAGGCCCAACTAGCAAATTTTAATGAAGGAAAAGCAAGTCCATTATCACACACTAATGCATAAGGACAACTTAAGCGATTTAAGATGAAACTTTCCAAAAAATTTGTAACTACCTCAGTTGTGCATTGCTTACATACAATTGTTTCTGTCCATCTAGTGCAGTAATCAGTAGTGATAAGAATGTACCTGTGTCCCGTAGATGATGGAGGACCTACCAGACCAATGAAATCGAGACCCCATTGCGTGAATGACCTCACCTCTAACATGGGCTTCAGTGGGAGAACAACTTTCTTCTCCTTGGTAGTGACAGTCTGACACGTGTGACAAGAGTGAACATGACAATAAGCATCCTTGAAGACAATGGGCCAGTAATACCCTGCTCTTAGTATCTGATTTGCAGTGGAAGGCCTGGATCTATGAACTGTGCCAAACCTATCATGACACTCTTTCAAGACTTGATCTGCTTCCTCCTTACTGAGGCATCTCAGGTAAATGCCTTCATGATTTATCTTGTATAAAATGGACCCTTGCAACATGTAACTGCTGATTTTCAGTCTAAGAGCATATTTTTGGACTCCTTGTAAGTGAGGTGGACATTTGTGATTCAACAAATAATAAACAACATCCTTGTAGCATTCTCCTGGGGCAACATCTTCAAGCTGGTATTGCTGCATAGTAAATTCAAGTCCTACTTCTGTTGTTGTCTCAACAATTGTGCGGGTAAGTGCCTGTCCTCTCACCAACTTCATTTACTATATTTCCATGTCATAATCCTGGAGTAATGTGACCCATTTAGCTTTTCGTTCACCTAATTCATTTTGTATGAGCAATGTTTTCACTGCTGGGTCGGGGATAATGGCAAACACTTTATTACGTAGGATATAATACTTGCTTTTCTACATTGTGGTAGTGCAATTCAACATCTTTCAAAGGAGCACTCATGAAGGCGATCGGGTGCTCATTCCCTTCGTCCTATTTCTGAGTCAAAATGCTAGCACAAGAATGTTCTGAAGTGAATGAATAAATGTAAAACGAATTTAGATAGTTTGGGCTGACGAGCACATGCACCTCAACAATAGCCTTTTTGATGTCTTCAAAAGCTTGTTTGGCTTCAGAGATCCACTCAACCTTGGCATCGTGTTTTAGCATGGAATTGAGCGGTTTAACAATCTCAACAAAACCTGTGATGAATTTCCTAACAAAGTTGATCTTTCCAAAGAAGGATTTCAATTCTTTCTTGCTACCTGGCGGCAAGATCTTTAGTAGAGATTGGATGCATTTAGGGTCTATGGAGATTCCCTATTTTGAAATAACATGTCCAAGCAATCTACCCTTAGTCACACCAAAAATGCACTTCTTTGGGTTAAGGGAAACTCAAAACTCCCTACACCTCTGAAACACCTTGCATAAATCAGAGACATGATCAACCCACCTTTTAGAGAACACAATTAAATTATCCATGTAGATGATTATGCACTTTCCAATCAAATCTTTGAAGGCAATATCCATGGCACATTGGAAAGTGGTACCAATGTTGATGAGCCCAAAGGGCATCCTCTTATAAGCGAAGGTTCCCCACTTAGTGGTGAACGCTATCTTATTATAGAATGCCTGACTGGGAAGATAATTCTTGCTGAAAGTAACTTTTGTACCTCTTTGTAAATGATGGGCTCTAGCAAGGAATTAATAGGACGTTGTCGTTGGCGGAAGGGTGTGACCTCTATCTTAAGAGGGATGGCGTGTGTGATGATGGAGGTGTAATATGTCTTTAGATCCTCGTAGCTCCATGCCACCATGCTGTGATACCTCCATAATGCATTAATGATTCCCTTCTTTTCTTCGGGCGTGCATACTTTGCCAATAAAAATATTTTTGGTCTCTTCGGTTGTCTTGAGGTTGTGAGAATCACACTGGTTGCTTATGGCTTCTGTCTTTATGTGTTGATCTTGGTCTCTGATCTGGTCCAAGTCAAATATTCATTCAAGCTAAACCATACCTGTAGGAATCGTGTTGGTTTTGAGGTTGATAACTCCTTCTATATCCAATTCGACCTCCTCTAGATCTGCTTCATCAATTATTTGGGTCGTGAAGACATCAGAACTCGTGATGAAGTAGAGGATATGCTAATCGTCATTGAAAACCTAAAAATTAGTGACATTATCTAGGATAGATGGTGTGGATGTCAACTCAATTGTAAATTTCTTAAGCCTAGACAAGGAGAGGGGTTGCAAAGTGTTGGTTGCCTAAGTCATGACATTGGTTGTATGATTCTAAGTACGAGGGATTAGTTGTATATTAAACACATCTAAACCTTCTAAGAGATCCCAGACCCGATGCCTATAGTTTGCAAGTCTCCTATCATGGAAAGAATACAATTTTCTAACTTGTTTGACTACGAGTTCAGAATCCTCGAACACTTGCAGCATTTTGACATTTTTCTTTAAGGCCATAAGAAGACCATGCACTAGTGCCTCGTATTCTGCTACATTATTAGTGCAATAAAACTGCAACCTATGGGCAGCAAGAAAGGTCTTACTCATTGGGCTGATGACTTTGAACTTGACACCAACTCCTTGTTTTGATTTGGATCCATCTAATCGAAGCGTCCAAAAGATGGAAAGCTCTTTGGCTCCAGACCCAACTTGGCTCTTATTTCCTTTTGGCTAGGTGGCCGCCTTCACAACCTTTGGGGAATCTTGTAGCTCAGTGTGTTTAACAACGGGTGGTTTTGCTAGCACCTCCTTTGGTGTTTTCTTCTGAGGGATAGCTGATTTTTTGACATGATCTACTACTGTTTGGCACAAGCAGCAATCGAACTCGGAGTGGGTAGCATTGTGAATTCTACACCAATTTGGTAGTAAGAGATCCTGGAAATCCATTCGGGCAACCAAACTGAGTTGATCCTTTGCACACTTTTTCATGAATTCTTGGAAACCATTGAGTAGTTCCTAGTTGTCATCTTCATCGGGTTTATCATCTGATTCTACCAGCATCTCTGTACTCTTAGGCATTTGAGTGAAGTCGATTGGAGGGTTGCATTGCACCAAGAGGACTTCGACAGCACACTCTTCTTGGGGTTCAAATTCATCCTGGTAGGCAAAGGGACAATAATTTCCCAACTCCGTTTCAACAAACAACACCTCATTTAGGTTGTTGTACTTCATGATCATGTACTTCATATGGGGCTCACGATCTATACGGATCTGATTTGGTAGCCCTTTCCATGGAAGCCATATGTGAGAATGGTCCATAGCGGCATATTCATTCAACATTCTAGTGAAGTCTCTGCCCAAGATGATCCCATATGCATCGGGAATGTCAGCCACTTGAATATCAATGACTTCTTGTATTCGTGGATCTACAATGATTTGCATCAGGTTTCAATTCATTTCTCCCACAATGTTGATTTCTTTTTTTTCCAACTAAGTCACCTTCCTTCTCGAGGGTGTGGGGGTAATCCCAAGGGCCTTGCACACCACAAGGGGCATAACATTAACAAATGCTCTTGAATCGAGAAGGAAGTTGTGCAAATTATTCCCAAATATTTGAATGGTGGTAAGGAAAGGGGGAGTTTCAAATTTTCCTTGGAAGAGGCCCATAGGCATGTCTACCTGAGCCACTTGAGCCCTATCTTTATCGTCAGTTCTATCCTTGGTTTTCCTGGGTGGCTGATCCTTGGAAATATTCCTATTGTTCTGATTTGGTTCTTTTTCAGGCTGCTTACCCGTAGATTGATTTTGGGGAACATCCTTCTTTTTTCCTATGTTGTCCTGAACTATAGGTTCCTGCCTAGGTTCTTCAAAGGTGACTCTTTTAGTTGACGCCTCCTATGTCATTTTAGAGGATGGGGTCCCATTAAGTACCCTGAAGAAGGCATACCTTATAGCAAGGACTTTGAGTAGTTCAAAGGCAGATAAATTGATTTTCACCTTTTTGAACTCCTCTGCCACATATTCACCCATTTGTTCGATTTCGGAGTCAAAGACTCGACCTATGGCGGAGCTGGAAGGTTGGGTTTTCATTTGATTTGTCTGGTTTTGGGGTTGGCCTAGAGGCTGATTCTGTGACTGATTTTGAGCCCTATCCTTCTTAAGATACTGAGTGGGTACATGGGGAAGCCCAGGATTGTTGTTGGCATTAGGGTCAGGAAAGGTAGCAAAATTGTTCAGTGGGGTAGAAGTTGTAAAGGGTCCACCCGCCTACCTGTTTCTAAGGAAGTAGGGATTTGTTGTTTGGTGGAACATGTGAACTTCATCTATATGCGTTTCTTCCTCATCTAGTGGACCGTTATCTACTAAATCAAAAAGTTGAGCTAGGGTTTTTTCATTACTTACCTCTTGCACTTCTTCGCCCTCAATGGGGGTGGGCTTGACCTCGGGTTGATTGCGGTCACTTTGCAGAAATGGTGCTTGGTTCACTATGAGACAGGAAGAGACATAAGACTCAAATGGAATAATGTCTCTGCAACAACACTATCAATGACATTTTGGACCTCCACTTGGAGGATTTCAATGACTATCTAGAATTTAGGACAATCCAACTTGAATATTCTACTGGTTTTGTGAATCCGGCCCCATCCAGACAATGCTGACTTAGCGAGATATATCCCACTAGTCATTTTTTCATTGCTCACCAGCTGATCAAGAGGAGTAGGGACACCTCTGTTATTGGGCCTTGTATTCCATATACGATTCTGCCTCTAAGAAGGTCTCCTTTTGAAGTTTTGATTTGAATTCTTCCCTCTATCATAATTATGCCTGAAAGAAGTGCTTACTTCCTGGTTGTCCCTACCATCCCTATTGTCTTGGCTTTCTCGATTAAAATTAGCCTGGATGCTACGTTGGGATGCCTACAATTGATTATTCTGATTCTTTAGATGTGTCATTTCCATAGACATTTTCTTTATCATTTTGGTTATCTCTTCGAGTTTTTCCTTCTCAGAGTTGCTTCTTGGGTGTGGTACTGAATTTTGGAGAAAGATAGGCGGGGCCATCGGCCGATTTTGATGTGCAGGGGGAATTCTGGTCCCAAAAAGTACAAAGGTACTTGTGGCTGCTGAGAGTACGCTTGCTATTTTTGAGGAGCCTGAGGATAACTTTGTTTTTGCTAAGGTTGCAAATAAGAAGGAATAGGAGGTGCATAATTCATTGGCTGTTTGGGGTGTGGAACGATGGGTAGCTGAGGCACCTGGTTCATAAGAGGAGTCTGATGAGTGAATGCTGGATTAAGCCCTTGAACTTGCATTGGGTGAGCTACTGGTCCCAAAGAAGGCAGCGGATCAGAGATGTTTTGTCCCAAATCTGCATTGGCAACAACAACCTTCACATAAGCAGTTACTAGCATGGTGAGCGGCGGGCACATCCTTTTTACCAATGCTGATGTGAGATTATCCAATGCTGCATAGTAGCCAGGGATGACAATGACATCATTATGTATGTATGGATCTTGAAGTCTCATGAAGGCACGATGAAAAAGATCATTAAAGGATCCAATCCGTTCATTAACTTCCCTTCGGATGAACATAAACTATTGGTATAGCTTTGAGGGGTTGATTGGAATCTTATACTTCTGCAGGAAAGCATTCTTTATGAGGTCCCATGAAGTAATGGATCCCCTCAGAAAATTGATGTACCAATGAAAGGCCTCCTTGCCCAATGAATGTGGAAAAAGGTAGCATGCAACGTCTTCATGAACAACCTACATATTCATAATTGTTGTTTCAAATATCTTGATGTGTTCTTCTGCAGTCCTTTGTGGGTCATGAGGATTGAATTTTGAACAAAAGCCTTCCAGATTCTTGGGCATATCGTGGTAAGCGCCGAATTGCAATAGTGAAGGGTTTTGTGCCAACCAAGCCATGGCGGGAGGCGGAAGTGGTAACTGCTATTGTGGGACAAAAATTTGGAGCTACACCTATTGTAAAACAATAGCCTAGGACTGCACCTGGGCTGTGGCTATTTGGACTATACTTTGGGCTAATAGGGCCAGGAGAGAGGCAACTTCCTGGCTGCTGGAAACAAGAGGTGGAAAAGCAGTTTGGTATGGCTGGGTGGAAGATGAACAAGAGCTAAATGGAGATTAAGGTGGAAGGGAAATGGGTGGGGTGGAAGAAGAGGAAGAAGTAGCGTCTCCTCCCTTAGTTTATTTTTCCCTTGTGGGGGGCTGTATACTTGAAATTCTCCCTTATTTGGTGTCGACTGTAGAACTCTTTGAAATATTTCTAGGGAGAATGATCCAATTCAATCTAGGTTAACAAGGCCCTCCTTCTAGTGCTAGTTCTATTGATGGGAGTTTTGTACACTTTCTCAACACAAGTAGTGTGTATGTGCACTACCTCTCTTGAAAGGAAATCTCCAACAACAATTTGCTGAAAATCTCCCCAAGGTCTCTCGGGTGTCAGGTCATGACTTGCATGGAATTCCTCAATTGATGTTTGATATGATTTTTCTAGTAATCATAGGGTAGACTTATGTAGCTAGTGCAGAGTGGATCTTAAAAGTTGAAGTTTCTGAGATGGGAGTTAAGGTGCATTTTGTTGTAGGTTCATACAACAATCTAAACCTTCAATGTTTTCTTCAAGTTTTGGCTTTACAATGCACAATGAAGCTTAGCACAGGTTGTTTCTAAAAGAAGGGAAAAATAGCAGGGAAGAGGGAAGGTTCCTGGATCTACAACTAACTGTGAACAGTGATCATGGAGGTTCTGCTATGGACAACTTCCTTGGAACATGATTCCACTTAACCAAGAAACCTACAGTATCGTGAAATATATGCCATCTTCAAAGGTCTGTAGATATTTTACCATTCATCCACCATTTTCATTTGTGAATAAAGATAAAATTTTGAAAGCAACTTCAAATTTTAGTCCAATCTAACTTTACAAGACTATTGACTAGCAGTAAAGAACAAAAAATATGGACTGGAAGGCACCAACATAGCAGAAATATCTATAATCACGGAACGACATAACTAAAATCTATTCAAGAAATTTAAATCTAACTTAAAAAAATAATGTAAATCTAAACAAAGCATCTAAGAATGGAGATTGAATCATGAAACATGTGAAGAACTCAGAAAAATGCACCAAGTCAATGTATTTTCATTATAAAGTTCTGAAGCATGTCTTTGCAACAACTCAACTCCCCTTTGACAATGAGAGGAGACCCCCATTTATAGTGCCCAAAAAGTAGAACGAATGGCCAAGATCCAATCTTATTGTGTTGCCAAGATTCACTACAAACTAGGGTTCTACCTACCCCCCAAATATATTACAATTTAAAAATATAGTTTTTTCCTTATCCCTATTTTGTCTTCTAGTGACAACACTGTAGCATTTTGTCTTTTGCTGATTGCTCTTTCTACTATAGCTATTCCTTTAGAAGCTCTTCACTGATAATAGGGCTGCCTTCCTGCTTCTTTAAAGCTGTATACTCCATGAATTTCAGGACTACTGGTTGGAGTTTGTCGATTTCCATGATCTTGGACCGCAACACTTGATAAGTCCATTCCTTGGAGTTGTCCTCA
>VDFB02193867.1:84451851-84510830 GCA_007258455.2 Sequoia sempervirens | reverse complement strand
TCGTTACCTTGGATCTAACTTTGGGCTTCTTCTCCTTCCTGGTTGAGATCTGTGCCCGGGCCAAGATAGCTTCTAGCCTCACTCTTGGATCCTTTGGGGTGGGAGTCTTCTTCTCAAGCTGCCTCTCCAACCATTCGGGCATGGTAGACTTTCCCTTGGGCGATTCTTGATCACCCTCGCCTTCCCTTGTTTGGATCCCTGTTTGTTCTCCTGTGGGAGCCCTTTCCTCCAGCTTTGTGTTGTCTCCTTCTTCCTTGTCAGAGTCTTGGGTAAATGTGAGGCATTTGATGGGAGGCTTAGTAGGAAATCACTCCCGTGGGCTTTCTTCTAACTCGATTTCCTTCTCTTTTCTTTCTTTGACTTGTTTTTCCTCATGCACAGGCTCCTCAGGTTTGTCCTCTTCTACATTTCCTTCTTCTCTATGAGGAGAGACACATCCTCCAACTATTCCTCTGTAGGGATTTCTAAATTTTTTCGTTTTCCTACCACCTTCTTGCTCTTCTCTGGGAGGTGAACCTTCTGTCTCTTCTCCATCATACTTCAATTGTTTGACAATTTCCTCTTCGAGATCATTATCGAAGGTTTGTACTATAGTTCTACACATGTACCCTCCTCTTCATCTCCACTTTCAGAAGACCCTGTTCCTTCTTCTTCATAGACCACCTTGCCAATTTTCCGGTGTTCATACTCCAGGTATTTTTGGTACTTATCAGCTTCCTCCTCCATTTCCTTCAAGGCTTCTTTCCTTCTCTTCTCCAATTCTTTAGAAATTAACATGGTGGCCTCCATTGCTAGCAGTCCTGTTGGATGTTGTGAAGGTGTAGCACTGGTGAGGACCCATTCTAAGGCAGCTTGAATGGTGGGATCTAGAAATATCTTAGAAATTTCAGAGGGAACATTCTGCATGTACCGCGAGAAAGCCTCTGGTAATGCGAGTCCAGGCATTGGTGTTGTCACTGCTGCCAATGGGAGTGATGTGGTAGGTGACATGGTGGCAGAGGAAAGCGGAGTAGTCACGGCGGAGGAAGAGTCAATCATTATTATGGGCCCAGCTGAGGGTGAGGAGGTGAGATGGACTAAGATGTCCACCGCAAGTGGGGATGTGGTGACCATGGCTTGGGAAACAAATGTCAGGGTGGTCAAAATAGGGGGAGCCAGAGGAAGTTCTAGCTGATCCACTTTCTCTTCCTCACCCTCTTGAACTGCTAGTTGCTTTGCAACGCTTCCCGTTCATTTGGGCCTCTTAGAGGGTGAGCCCCCTGAATCTTTCCTTGAATAAACCTTGGGGTCTGGAGATTTTTTTTTTCAACCCCTTTGCTCCTCTTTGATCTTGTGAGCTAAGCAGTTTTGGATGTCTCGCCTATTGAAGTTGTAGTGATGACATCTTCTGTGGCACTTGGCTCGCTCTTGAGCCCTTCATACATTAGGAAAACCCCTTGTTGCTTTAATTAGATAAATTTTCCCTTAACCCATTCTTCAGTGTGAGCCACGATTGGTTTAGTTACAATGTCCAGGTCATCGACCTCCTGCTCATCCCAATCTATTGTAGGTAGGGGTAAGTTGGCGATCGTGTTGTATTTGGGATCCATGATGGTGCTCTCATCCTCCTCGACCTAGTCTGGTATAGGAAACAATTGCACCCTTCTTACGAAGTATGCGGTCATCCACATGTAATGCCTCGTGCGCACCTCTTTGTCATCTTGGAAGTCTGCCCAAAAATATTCAACGTGATGTAGGTGGGAATACTCTAGTCCCAGTGCCTTTCTTACATGCCCATATGGGTCCACCCGTGGGTGAGGAGTGTGTAGGTGGAAATGGTACTCCGCCAATTCCTTTTTAGAATTCCCAGCACACTGGGATGATTGTAATTTATACATCCCCTGACCGAAGGCTAAGGGATAAGGGATCCCTACCAAACACATACTACCGAGGACTATATGCACATGCTATAGCTTCTGGGAGAGTTCTAATAGTATAATCTAGTCATTGGGGTACTGAGGTAGCTTATTCGGCCTTTATGTGAAACCCTGGGCACGAATATATGTGAATTTTGGGAGCTGTATGAACAAGAAGGTGTATTGCTTCAAGAATGCCCGTGCACTGTGGGAGATCCTTCTCTCATAATCACCTTTGGGAAACCTAATGATGTGGCCAATGAATGCGTCATTCACCCTACAGTAATCCTTCTTGAAATTCATGAATTGTAGTTGGGGATATCTGTCATAGACTTTCAATTTTTGACCTAGCTCCTCGTCGGGTGCCACAAATAATCCACTATACTGCCTCTGCTCAACCAGTGAGTAGACCAGGTAGGAGGTCATGTAGAATTTAGAGCTCTTCTTGACATTCATAAACTGCTTGTGGAAGCAATCGCTTATGATGCCTCCCTAGTAGAATGAGGCTTTTGTGGTGACATCCTTGTCCCCGCGGAGGATCTGCTCAACAAAATACACCATCCATTCTTGGAAAAATGCAGCAGTGGGGAGGCCCATTACCCTGCTCAACATGGTTACTAGGTCATGGTAGTCCTCATAGAAATCGCTACGAAAGAGCTCTTGAGGAACCTTTGCAGCGCTACCTCTTTTCTCCTTGAGCCAATACTAATTTATCAACTTTTTGCAACCCATCAGGTTTTCATCCCAAGTTTCCTTTCCTTCCTCCATGGTGGGAATTTCCATCTCCTCAAAGGTAGGAATGTGAAAAGTTCTAGTAATTCCCTTAGCTGACATGTCATCGAGAATGTTTCCGTCCCTATCAACAATGGTTCTTGTTTGTGGCTGGTAGTCCTGCTGGCAAGCCATGACCAATTCAAGGGCTATGAGGGACAGGGGGAAGCCTGCTGCTTTTGCAATCCCACTCTGTCTGATTAATCTGGAATTGTTAGTCTTTGGATGAACCCTGACCCTTTGTTTGAATTCATCAATATCAACATGGCCGATATTGATGTTTGTGATCTCCTTCCAGCTAGTGATGATTTTTGAGCATAGGGGCTCACCCTAAAATTGAAACTTCATCTATCTTTATGCTCCTTTCCACGAGGAGTCTTGCCCGTTTTCTTCCATTTGTCTTTCTCTGTAGCTCCCCCGGAGGGACCTGCACCCGATTCCATATATCCTGCAAACATAGACGTAGTGAGTACAACAATTTTATGAAAGCATCAACATTAGTCAAAATCCTGTGAACTAAATCCAATTAGACATCATATGATTAATAAAGTTAAATATTTTCTTTCATATGTCGTTAGTCATTTTCCAAAGGGATTTTGGACAATTCGGGCTCAAGGGGGGCTGGACTTCCCTGGCAGTAATGCTGTTTGAAAGGGAAAATAGGTTGGGGCAATCTGGGTGCTTTCTCCCATCTTCACATTTTAATAGTTTGAAAGGCTTGTGTCAAAGAGGGTCAAATTTAAGCACGTGGGTCGAGATTGGTTTTCAAATTTGAGGTCATTTTGGTCAATTTTGGGCCACCCGGAGGTTCAGGGCTGGAAAGCTATTAGGACTTCATTGTTTGAAATGGCCTAGGAGAAATGAAGTTCCAGGGTCATAAATCTGGGGTCTGGGACCCGGAAGGTCAAAAGACAGCCGATTGTTTATGTTAGACTTCAAAGTGTTCGGGCCTGGGGTGCGGGAAGGCATTAGGGTTTCACTGTTCAAAACGACGATCGTTGCACGGAAGCCCAACAGAAGTGGCCTGGCAGACCAGACCCAGTAGAGCGTTTGGCCGTTGGTCTTCTCTGTGAAGTTTCTCTAAGTGATCAATGGGGTGGAACTCGAGACTCAAGAAGATGTGTCTATTTTTACCTTATGCATGGGATGAAGGTGAAAGAAACCCCAGTGAGTGGAGCTCGATGGAAGTAGGGATGGTGAATGGGGGTCGGGACCCAGGAGTCGGAAGGTCACCGGTACACGACCGTTTCAAACGGCGGAGACTCCACGGTGGCCCGCGGATAGAACCCCGCAAACCGAGACTCAGCACTATGAAGGCTCAATAACTTAAGTTTGAATTCTCCTGACAGTGAAAGACAATATGGACCCTGGAGGGCGGAAAGCCGCACAATCTTTGCCATTGAGGAACGACGGAGGCAATGCAGAGTCCCGGGGATAAAAGTTTGACGAGATGGGCCCAGGAGAAACAAGAGTAGTCTAAAATGTTGGAGATTTTAAAACGGCTGAAAATCGACAAGCTAGGACCTAGGATTCAGGAAGGTGGGAGCCTTCTGCCATTTGGGGATAGCAAATACCTAGGGGAAACCCATAAAGTGAGTCCTGGTGAGGCGGGCCCAGGAGGCTGAAATGAAGGCCAAAATTTGAGTGTTCAAATTTGATAATTTTGATGGCAATTGGCTGGTGGATGTCTAGGGTGGCGGGCCGGACAAGTCATTTTGTTGTTTTGAAAAGTTTTTGTTTTCTATGTTTTTAAACGGTGTCCGAAGGGGCCAGGCCCAGAGGGCGTGAACACCCTATGCGAAGAATGATGACAACGTGGTTTAGCTTCAGTTTGATCTTAGGGGGCATTTTTGGAGGTTTTTTGAATTTTGAGGAGATGGGTTTTGTAGGCTTTGTCATGTTTTATCAATTAAATTTATTTTAGCCCATGTTTATTCATTATTTTAAGGGTAAGATCATAAAAACAACCTCTCGGTGGAATGGATTGCGAACCTACCTCAAAAGTTCGATGGGATGAGATGAGAAATTAAATAAGGATGGTTGAATGATGATCTCAGACACGAGGGTAGTGGGCGATGGATGCACTGATCTCCTCTGGAAAACCTAACAAATGAGAATGATAGGTTGGGCCCTATATTTATACCCTAATATGCATTTAATTCTCTCATTTAATGCCTGTACGGTCGGTCATTGGGTTGGTGAGTTCAAATTTACAGACGATGATGGGAGGTTCGGGACTCAAGGGCCAGAAGGCTGATTGAAACTTCTTTTTCACATAGCCGTCGAAGGGGGACCCAAAGTTTGGAGGGTGGAAAGACACCACAGGCTGGCCATTGGAAATGATGAAAACATAAAGGAATTCCTTGGACGAAAGTCCGACAGGACGGGCCCGGGATGGTCGATGGCCGTGTAATTTTTTCGCAAGTTAAACGGGGCAGCGAACGAGGGCCCGGGTTCCAGGACTAGGGGAGGTAGGAATCTCCTGCCGTTTGCAATAGAAAATGCCTGGTGGAAACCCAACCATGGAAACTCGACGAGGCGGGCCTGACAGGCCCCAAGGCCGCTGGCAGAAGCAAACTGCCAAGGAGATTCTGGAAGGCTCTAGGACTCAACTGAGATGAAGAGGAAAAAACATGGTCAACCAAAGATGGGAGCTCGAAGGTACATTGACCATTTGGGACACCAAAAATAGGGGCACACAAAATGAGGCAACAAAAGAACGACTCGACAAAGCGAAAGAAAAGAGGGTCCCTATTCCGAGTAGGGTGTGTGTGCTAAGGGCACAACACTCATCAAGAGAGTTAAACATGCACTTAATTGGAGTTCCATGTTTCACCTCAACAGATGGAGAAGGTTGTGCTCGAGATTCACCACTAGGATTGCCAAGTGATTCAGAAGCAGTGACAAACTCAAGGGAAGTTGGGAATGGTTCTGTCACTAGGATAGAACATGCCAGTGCGTGACCACCTTTCAGAAAATGTGGGCTCCTCTTATGTCCTCTGTTGCTGGAAGGACCATTCTCTAACTTTTGTTTCATCGGAGGATGCAAACTCCCCATAGATGAGGCAAGAAGAGCAGAGGAAGAGGAGGAGGAGAGAACCACGGTAGATACGACTGAAGTGTTCATCATATCTATGGGTTTTGGGAAAGGCTAGAAATTTGGAAGGGACATCAACAAAGGAAGTTCTACCGAAGGAGTGATGAACACCTGCACCTTTTTATGGCTAGATTCATTTGTACTCACAACAAAAGTCAAAAGCGATACAAAGCTAGATTGAATGAAAGCAAAAGGGAGGAGAGGAGAGGGTGTGATAGGGGGCCATGATGTAGGGGAAATTTCTCCTCTTCCTTCCTTTGTAAGGTAGCCTAATCAACCATGTGAGCCTTTTGTCGGTGCTTGCGCTTGTGTGCAAGGGGGTTTCTATGACTCTTTGAACCAGAGGTCAGAGGCTATGAAGGGATAGAAGGCTCCTACTCAGCCATGTGAGTGTCCACTACAATCATTTTCAGCGGAGGAACAAACTCCTGAATGAGAGCAGGAGGAGTTAGTTGAATAGTAGCGGGGGGAATTGACTCAAGTGCCTTGGCAGTGGGCCTCTTCCTGTTCACTACTTTGGGAGCAGGAGCGGTAGGAGGCCATGGAGGTTTAGACATGGAGGATTCCCCACAGGGAATTTTTCCTCTACCATACAAATAGTACCAAGGTCTAGGTGGTTTAGTATGGAGGTCTGATATCCTAATCTTGGGTCTATGCCAAGGAGGGATCATCAGATTCAATGGGTAAAAGCCAAGCTTGCTCTTCTAATACTCTTCCCAAGAGAGGGGAGTGAATGAGACATCCTGAGGGGGGGAAGCTTCTCCTTCCCTTTTGAAGAAGAGAAGGTAGTCGATCGTTGTGCTACAAGAAGAGCTGATTTTGGCTATCCTTTGTCCTTGGTCTTATACTTCACATTATTTTTGTAAAGTAGGTCCATCCTTGGAGGAAGTGGACCGACCAGAGTGGACCAAAAATGGTCTAATGAATACCCCTCATGGGACACCAAAGGCTGGTATCTAGTGTCATGCACTACATGCACAAAACCTTCATGGGAAAACTTTAGACATTTATGAATAATAGAAGCAATTCCATTCATGGAAGCTAGCCAAGGTATGCCTAACTTCATCCTGAATAGATCTGACTCTGGGATGACATCGAAAACTGTGTCAATAGCCCTAGGTCCAACTAGGATGGACAAAGTTATCACACCATTTGGCTTTAGACAAAGACCTGTTGGAAATATGTGCCTCAAACATTATAGGTTGAAACCTCCATTAGAGCAATGTCGGTGTGACATTCTAATTGTCTGGCCGACTAGCAGTTTGTTTTATCAAATTCTGAATAGGTTGCTATGACCCTGGAGAAGTCTTGTTGAAAGGTTTACTATGAAGTCTATCGCTGTAGCAAGGTGTGTTCGTTGTGACCTTATAGCGCTTGGGAGATATCTAGCCGAAAGGCCATTCATTCATTTATCGGCGTAACTCTTAGCGACTGTGATCTTTGGTGAAGCTTATGGTTCTCGCTAAGATGTCTCAACGAAGTGTTGTTCTCTTGCTGACAGCATATGAATCGATGTCCTCGGGGTAACTTATTATGGCTCGGTGAGAGGTCACCGTGAAATCAAATGTTATGCCGACTGTGTTTTATCGGAGAGACTTAGCCAAAGGAAGTGACTTCTGTAAGATGTCCTGCCGAAGTGGATATGTCTTAGCGACTAAGACTTAAGTTGGAATCTTCAGTATATCTTAATGAACTTAGAGAAAGGTATTAGCAATAGAAGAAAACTATACCAACAAGGAAACACTTGGGAGTTATTGGTGTAGCACTAAGGCTTTGTTATGAAGTTTGGGCGATATACAAATGTCTTACCGACAGAGAGTCTAAGGTAGATCATTGGAGTGACTCGGCAGGCTCAGTGAGAATTCCTATCGAGACATAAATGTCTCGCCGACAACTCATTGTGTTGGAAGCCTTTGGTATAACTTAAAGCAATCGGTAAGTTCTCTAGGCGATGGAAAAATGTTTTGGCGATAGGTGAACACTTCGAAGTAGCATATGAAGATCGGTATGAACTCTCGGCGATAGATGTGAGTCTTGCCGACTTTCATTTGGTGCTCGGTAGATATGGAAACTTTGGTGTAACCTTAGTGATTTGCGATGACCTTTTGGCGAAAGCGATAAGTCAGGATGATTGCTTGGTGACTTAGTGAAACTCTTGTAACTCGATAGAATGTCCTAGCGACTACAATAACTCTTGGCAACTATGATATGAGTTCAATGTTGCATCAGCGAGACACCGTTAGTGTCTCACCGAGATGCCAATGCAATACGAATTCTGTTGACTGAGTATGACTTTTGATGTGGCATCACGTGGACGAATCAGAAGAGATGAATTGGAACTGTTGGGAGCCTGTTCGTTGTGACGGTTCTGTGAGGGAGCTCGACAGTCAGAGAACACCATGGTTATAGTCAGAAGTTATAGATGTTTTGATGTTGGATAGTAGTTTGATTAATAGTGAAGTGTGAAGAATTCAAACTATATCAGTGAAGGATTAAAAATCTGTAAAGGTTGTAACCTGAAAGTTTTTTGTTCAAAGAATGTACATGATGAATGCTGCTATTTAATAACACTAGAAAGATAAGTCTGGAATTGTATGTAACTTTGATTACTATAATACAAAGTGATTTCTCTTGGTGTGGTGGGTTTTTCTCCCATAAGGGTTTTCCCACGTATATTTGGTGTTCATGTGTGTTTGTCTAAATACTCTGTTTCTGTAATTTGTCTCATAGTGCATCTCAATTTGGCTGTAATTGAAAAATTAAAATTACTTCTGCATTCTTTCCTAAAGTATTGACATTAGGAAAAAAATTTCCACATCTAGTTTTCCTTACAAGTGGTATCAGAGCCTGGCCAGTTGTGTTATCCTTGGGGTACATTGGGTTTTTTGTGTCAATACTGTTTAGTGGGAGTTTTGTAAAGATTGTTATTTCTATTTACAGATTAAGATGTCTAGTCCATTTGGGAAGATTGAAATAGAGAAATTCAATGGCAGTAACTTTGAATTGTGGAAAATCAAGATGGAGGATCTCTTAGTAGATCAAGACCTTTGGCTTGCTGTGTCTGGAACTAAACCTACAGGCATGAAGCAAGAAGAATGGGACCTTGTAGATAAGAAAGCGAAGGGGCTGATAAGGCTTTGTCTGGCAGACTCAGTTCTTCTCAATGTGCATGAAGAGAAGTCTGCTTCTCTCTTGTGGAAGAGACTGGTATCTATTTATTAGGGGAAATCTTTGGTAAATAAGCTATTCCTGAGAAAGAAGCTTTACTCTTTGAGAATGCAAGAAGGAGGGTCTATAGCTGAACATTTGAATGCATTTAACATGTTGCTCCCACAATTAACATCTGTTGGTGTAAATATTGAAGAAGAAGATCGCTGTATGCTTCTGTTATGTTCTTTGCCAGACTCATGGGATCATTTAGTGATGGCTATTGGGAGTACAACATCCAGTTTCAAAATGAAAGATATTGTTGGTTCTTTGTTGTCAGAAGAAATGAGAAGAAAATCTTCTGAGATGGCGAAGGAGGCTCTTGCTGTCAGAGGAAGGTCAAAGGCAAGAAGAAGGACAAGAAGTCCAAATCAAAATTAGAGGGGAGATCAAAGTCTCCTGGCAAGAATTCCAAGGTGAAGTGTTGGAACTGTGGGCAACCTGGTCATGTCCGAAAGGATTGTAAAGAGGAGAAAAAGAAGAAGAAAGGATCTTCCAATAATGGTTCTTCTCATAGTGATGGTGACACCTTCATTGCAGCCTTGGCTACTCAGGCATCGGATGATGTCTGGTTGATCGATTCTGGAGCATCGTTCTACATGACATCTCACAGAGAATGGTTTACAAAGTATGAAGAATACAATGGTGGAAAGGTGTACTTGGTGAGTGATTCAACCTTGGAAATTGTTGGCCATGGAAGAGTTAGAATTCAATTCCCTGATGGAAAAATAAAGTGGATCAATAATGTTATGCACATACCAGGTCTGGCTCAAAATTTACTTTCTGTTAGTAAGCTAAATGATATCGAAGTACAAGTCTTGTTCTCGGGAAGTGGTTGCAAGATGACTAGAGGTTCAATGGTGCTAGCTAGAGGTGCTCTAATTGGTACCCTGTACAAGCTGGATGCACAAGTTGTTCATTGTAATAGTGTCTCTTCGAAGTCACTGAAAGCTGCTCATGGAGGTAAAGAGGGAATTGTCCCTAATTATGTAAACTCTATGGAAGTAAAACTTCCTGCAAAAAAGACTATGCTTTGGCATCATAGGTTGGGCCACATAGGAGAAAAAGGTTTAAAAATCTTGAAGAACAAAAACCTGGTTGAGGGGCTTGAAGACTATAATCTGGAATTTGAATTCTATGAACACTGTATATATGGAAAGTAGCACCGTGTTTCATTTTATGACAGTCCTCATAAAACTTTTGGTTTGTTAGACTATATTCATTCGGATGTGTTTGGTCCAGTAGATGTTCCTTCTTTGTCTAAATCAAGATACTATGTGTCGTTCATTGATGATTATTCAAGAAGAGCATTTATATATTTTTTGAAAAGTAAATCAGAAGTGTTCAGTTGATTTAAGGTGTTTAAAAATCTTGTTGAAAATCAAACTGGTAAAACTATAAAATGCTTAAGGATTGATAATGGCGGTGAATTCTATTCTAATGAATTTGAAAGATACTGTAAAAACCATGGAATCAAAAGACACAAGACTACACCTTACACTCCATAGCAGAATGGAGTTGCAGAAAGGTTCAATAGGAGAGTGATGGAGAGAGCATGAAGTATGCTTAGTAGTGCTGGTTTGGAAGAAAAGTTTTGGGCTGAAGCTACTGCTACTGCATGTTACTTAATTAATAGGTCTCCAAACTCCGCTCTTGTTGATAAGACACCTATGGAAGTGTGGTCTGGTAAGAAGCCCTCTCTTAGACATATTAGAGTCTTTGGCTATGAAGCATATGCACATGTGCCAGATGTAAAAAGATCTAAGTTGGACAACAAGGCTATTAAGTGTATATTTATTGGCTATAGTGCTAACATTAAAGGATACAAGCTTTGGAATCCTGTTACAGAGAAGGTTGTATACAAAAGAAGTGTAATCTTTTGTGAGCTGAAACCTTCCACTTTGGATCTACAGTCAGAGACAAAGTCAGAAAATAGTAAGGATGTAGCAGCAATTCCTCCTACACCAGAGAAAGAGGAATTGAAGATTCAAAATGTACCTGAAACTAAGGAGAGCTCAAGTAGTTTTGAAAGCTCCGAAGAAGATGAACCTCAGCCTTAGCAAGTGAGGAGGTCAACCCGAGAAAGGAAACAACCATATAGGTATGGGTTCTCATTAATTGATTCTACTTGTGCCTATGCCTTGATTTCTAGCACTGATGAGCCTAGGACTATAAAGGAGGCAATTAAAATGTCTAATTCAAATTCTTGGTTAGAAGCCATGGAGGAAGAAATGGCGTGATTAGATAAAAATGAAACTTGGAGTCTGGTGCCCTTGCGTAAAGGCAAAAAATCTGTGGGCTGTAAATGGGTATTTAAGAAAAAGATTGGTCTAGATGGCAGTGTAGAAAAATACAAAGCACGACTAGTTGCAAAGGGTTATTCCCAAGTAGAGGGAATTGACTATGGGGAAATCTTTTCTCCTGTAGCAAAGCTAACATCCATTAGATTTCTATTGTCACTTGCAGTAGCTTATGACTTAGAGGTTGAATAGATGAATGTAAAGACAACATTTCTTCATGGTGATCTTGAAGAAGAAATCTATATGTCCCAGCCTGAGCACTTTGTTGAGAAAGGTAAAGAAAAATTGGTATGCAAATTAAAGAAGTCTCTGTATGGGTTAAAGCAGTCACCTTGAATGTGGTACTAAAAATTTGATACCTATGTATTATCTTTAGGCTTTGTGAGATCAAAATATGATCACTGTGTATACTATAAAGCTGAGAGTGATCAAGTGCTTGTTATTGCTCTTTATGTTGACGATATGTTGTTCATAGGAAATAGCAAGCTAATGATTTCTGATCTTAAGTCTCAGTTGTCTACTAAGTTCGAAATGAAGGATCTTGGTGCAGCAAGGTATATTCCGGGGATGGAGATAACTAGGGACAGGAAGAATAGAAAGCTTTGGCTCAGTCAGAGTAAGTATATAATGAATGTTCTAGAGAAATTTTGTATGAAAGATTACAAACAGTTAGTTGTTCTAGTCATATAGGGAATGAAGCTATCTGTTGAGGATTGTCCAAAATCTCCTACTGAGATAGAGGACACGACTAGTGTACCCTATGCTAGTGCAGTAGGTAGTCTTATGTATGCAATGGTCTATACAAGGCCAGACATTGCCCAAGCAGTGGGAGTACTTAGTTGATTTATGGCTAATCTAGGAAGAATACATTGGGATGCTGTGAAGAGGGTGTTTAGGTATTTGAAGGGAACTTCAGATTTTGTATTATGTTACCATGGTAATTCAGTTGAATCACATAGGACTCTCAGCATTCATGGTTATGTAGACTCTGATTGGGCAGGGGATATTGACAGCAGAGGATCCACCAGTGGATATGTTTTCATGTTGAATGGTGGTGCAGTGAGTTGGATGAGCAAGTGGCAGGCTGTATTTGCTTTTTCCACTACAGAGGTTGAATACATGGCAGCTACCCATGCTTGTAAAGAAGCTATATGGTTGAAACATTTGTGTTCTAACATTGGTTTTGATGTAGGGGAAATAACAATCTTATGTGACAGTCAGAGCGCCATTTTTCTGGAAAAGAATCCAACTTTCCATGCTAGGATGAAACATATTGATGTGTAGTACCACTTTGTATGAGATATGGTTGAGGATGGAAAGGTCAGTTTGGAAAAAGTTGATACTCTGGAGAATGTTGCAGATGCATTGATGAATCCAGTGAGCACAAACAAGTTCAGGTGGTGTGTCAGTTCAATGGGCCTTAGTGCCCATGATTTTTAGTAAAGTAATTTTTGCATGCTCTGGATGTCCTTGAATTATCTTCATCAAGTGGGAGATTGTTGGAAATATGTGCCTCAAACATTACAGGTTGAAACCTCCTTTAGAGCAATGTCGGTGTGACATTCTGATTGTCTGGCCGACTAGCAGTTTGTTTTATCAAATTCTGAACAGGTCGTTGTGACCCTAAAGAAGTCTTGTCGAAAGGTTTACCGTGAAGTCTATTGCTATAGCAAGGTGTGTTCATTATGACCTTATAGTGCTTGGGAGATATCTAGCCGAAAGGCCATTCATTCGTTTATCGATGTAACTCTTAGCGACTGTGATCTTCGGTGAAGCTTATGGTTCTCGCTAAGATGTCTCAGCGAAGTGTTGTTCTCTTGCTTACAGCATATGAATTGATGTCCTCGAGGTAACTTATTATGGCTTGATGAGAGGTCACCGCGAAATCAAATGTTATGCCGACTATGTTTTATTGGAGGGACTTAGTCGAAGGAAGTGACTTCAGTAAGATGTCCTACCGAAGTGGATATGTCTTAGCGACTAAGACTTAAGTTGGAATCTTCAGTATATCTTAATGAACTTGGAGAAAGGTATTAGCGATAGAAGAAAACTATGCCGATAGGGAAACACTTGGGAGTTATCGATGTAGCACTAAGGCTTTGTTATGAAGTTTGGGCGATATACAAATGTCTTACCGACAGAGAGTCTAAGGTAGATCATTGGAGTGACTCGGCAGGCTCGGTGAGAAGTCCTATCAAGACTTAAATGTCTCGCCGACAACTTGTTGTGTTGGAAGCCTTTGGTATAACTTAAAGCAATCAGTAAGTTCTCTGGGCGATGGACAAATGTTTTGGTGACAGGTGAACACTTCAAAGTAGCATATGAAGATCGGTATGAACTCTCGGCGATAGATGTGAGTCTTGCCGACTTTCATTTGGTGCTCGGTAGATATGGAAACTTTAGTGTAACCTTAGTGATTCGCTATGACCTTCTGGCAAAAGCGATAAGTTAGGATGATTGCTTGGTGACTCGGTGAAACTCTTGTAACTTGATAGATCATCCTGGCGACTATGATAACTCTTGGCGACTACAATATGAGTTCAATGTGGCATCGGCGAGACACCGTTAGTGTCTCACCAAGATGCCAATGCAATATGAATTCTATTGATTGAGTATGACTTCTGATGTGGCATCACGTGGATGAATCAGAAGAGCTGAATTGGAACCATTGGGAGTCTGTTCGTTGCGATGGTTCTATGAGGGAGCTCGATAGTTAGAGAACACCATGGTTATAGTCAGAAGTTACAGATGTTTTGATGTTGGATAGTAGTTCAATCAATAGTGAAGTGTGAAGAATTCAAACTATATCAGTGAAGGATTAAAAATCTGTAAAGGTTGTAACCTGAAAGTTTTTTGTTCGAAGAATGTACATGATGAATGTTGCTGTTTAATGACACCAGAAAGATAAGTCTGGAATTGTATGTAACTTTGATTACTGTAATATAAAGTGATTTCTCTTTGTGTGGTGAGTTTTTCTCCCGTAAGGGTTTTCCCACGTATATCTGGTGTTCATGTGTGTTTGTCTAAATACTCTGTTTCTGTAATCTATCTCATAGTGCATCTCAATTTTACTGTAATTGAAAAATTAAAAGTACTTCTACATTCTTTCCTGAAGTATTGACGTTAGGAAAATTGTTTTCCACATCTAGTTTTCCTTACAAGACCATCATGTGTAGGGATGGTATATTTTATTTCTTCATATTATTTTCTATGTAATGAGTTAAGCCACAACTTCTCTTCTATAATAACATTCACTCAACTCACGGGGTCTACTAGAACTCCTGTCACAATGTTACCATTGAGGCGAGCAAGAATGTAGAGGGGAGAAGTCTTGTTATTTAGGGGTAAATCCTGTGAAGCGAATGTCACATCCAGTGAACTAGTCGCATGCTGTGTGGTAGAAGTAACCATGACCATGTTAACATAGGCCTTGGGATGAGTGATAGAATTGGTGGGATCGACAATCATGTTAGCAAAATGCGATGGGAATGGGTCCGTGTATATATGCAATTCACTATTTTCTTTTGCCACTGACTTATTTATATTTTTTTGCTTCCATCAAGATGAATAGTACCTTCCTTGATGCAGTCCTGTATCTCATGATGCAGGCACATACAACATTTATATCATGTTTGTGAACTCAATGGTACTGACAATAGGTACTTGCATCATACCAACTAGGGTAAGGTTCCTTAAGAGGTGTAGGGTTCATAAAGGTTACAATCTTATCCTTCACTAACTTTTGCAAGATGGAAGAATAAGATTTGGATAACTTTGTGAGCTTTCAGTTGTGTTTGAGGCCGTTTTCATCTGCAGTGGCTAGTAGATTCTCAATGGCTTTACCTTTCCCAAAGATCAATACGATGGACTTTCCTTTAGAATGGGAGTGCGAGGAGGGTCCCCTGAACTGAACTACCATTTGTTATATTCTAGTAGTGTTGCGTACAAATGCGCAAAAGAAGGATATTTCATAAGGGAAAAATTTTCCTGCCAAGGCCTTTGCAAGTTCCCTATGAATACCTTTTGCACGTCAGAATTGAGAATTGTATCTGATTTGTGAGAAGAGCGCTTGATATCATGCTATGAAATCAGTAATATTGTCATTATCACCTTGTTTGCATCGGATGAGATCCGAAAAGGTCATCTTCAACCCAATGTTAGCTTGGAATTGTCGTAGAAACTAGTTTACAAGTTGGTAAAATGAGAAAATGGAATTATTAGGCAAGGAAAAATACCATTCGAGTGTTGTATCCTTCAGAGATCAAGGGAATAATTTTTTAAATCAATGCATCATGATGGAAGAAATCTATGCATAGGGCATTAAAGGCGGAAACATTCATTTGTAGGTCTCCTTTGCCACCATATTTTTTTGAATTTAGGGATCTCCATTCCTTGAGGGAAGGGAGTGTTATAAATCGCGACTGACAGTGGGCTATGCCAGAAGAACTATTGGAAGATAGGCTGGGCAGAGGCTTGGGAGAGACTTTCCAACTGGCTCTGCATCTTACCCATATTCTGAAGAAGAGTGTTTTGTGAGGGTTAGAAAGGAAGATATCTAACAATTAAATGCAAATTTAATTAATAAACAGAGAAACTAAAACACACAGAATAAATTATAACACAGAGAATTTAATGTGGTTCACCCAATTCGGGCTACATCCACCAAATTGCAACCATCCAATGATTTTATTATCTAGTGCAAAAACTTATTACAATCTTGCAAATAATCATGTTTTTCATCATACTGTAACCCCCATCCGAACCCCTTTTTAACAAGCTTAGAAGCTTTTAGATTAGGGTTGTACAAAGTCATTTTTTTTCTTTTTTCGTTGATTTTTCCTTTTTCGGTGACGGTGTGAAAAAGTAGGAGGATACATGCTGGGGTGTACAATATAGCATGATTAGTCGCCACATACCATCAATTTCCCACTTGGAGACTGATCTTGGATGACACTGCTGCACTTACAGCTCCCACTGGAAATAAGTACCTTGGACCCTGCTACTCTATTATATTTGAATTCAACCTTCAAGGCCAACCAAAGTTGAAGAGGAGCTCAGCTTCTCCCTTGTCACCACCTTCGTAAACATATCCGTTGGATTGGCATCTGTATATATCTTGTCTAGCTTGACCTTTCCATCCTCCAACACCGACCGAATGAAATGATATCTCAACTGTATGTGTTTTGTTTTAGAATGCAAGGTATAATTCTTTGTAAGATGTATAACACTTTGGCTGTTTGTAAACAAGTAATTTCCAGCCTATTGTTTTCCCAACTCGTCCATAAAAATTTGCAACCATATCTCCTTTTCCGCCTCTGTTGTAGCAACATACTCTACCTTTGGGGTGGATAAAGCAACCACCTTTTGCAATCGAGAAATCCAACTCACTGCTATCCCACCAATTGTAAATACATAACTTGTGTTACTCCACCTGGTATATATATCCCCTTCCAAATATGAGTCAACATAGCCTTTTAAATCAGTATTAGAGCCCCCAAAATATAAAAAATTTATTGGATGTACCTCTCAAGTACATGAGAATCCATTTTACCGCATTCCAATGCTCAACTCTAGGATGACTCAAATACTTGCTAACAACTCCTACGACATGTGCAATATCTGGTCTCCTGCATACCATGGCGTACATTAAACTACCTACAGCTGAAGCATATGGTACCTTGGACATTTTTTCTTCCTCCTCTTGTGTCTTTGGACAAATATCCTTAGTCAATTTAACATGACTAGGCAAAGGTGTGCTGACAGCTTTTGCATTCTCCATATGAAATCTCTGCAACACCTTTTCAACATAATTAGCCTGAGATAAAAATAATTTTTTGGTTTTCCTATCTCTACAAATTTTCATACCAAGGATTTGTTTTGCTGCCCCCAAATCTTTCATAGCAAAAGATTTTTCTAACTGTTGTTTTAGCTCACTTATGTGATCCATGTTAGACTCTACTATAAGCATGTCATCAACATATAAACATAAAATAATGTAGTTGTCATTATTCAACCTCTTAAAATAAACACAATGGTCAGAATTACACCTACTGTAGCCTTGCTCAGCCATAAAACTATCAAATTTCAAGTACCATTGCCGAGGTGCTTCCTTCAAGCCATATAAACTTTTCTTCAATCTACACACTAGTTTCTCCTTACCTTTGACCTCAAATCCTTGTGGTTGTTCCATATATATTTCCTCTTCCAAATCACCATGGAGAAAGACTATTTTAACATCAAGCTGTTCTAAATGCAAATCTTCAGCAGCCACAATACTTAAAACAATATGAATAGAAGTCATTTTTAACAAAAGGAGGAAAAATCTCATAAAATCAATACCATTTTTTTGTACAAATCCCTTTACAACTAATCTGGCTTTAAATCTCTTCTTACCTCCATCCTCCTCTTTCAGCCTATAAACCCATTTGTTTGGTAAAGCCCTTTTACCTACAAGCAACTTGCATAATTCCCAAGTCTGATTTTTCAGCAAGGAGTCCATTTCTTCTTCCATTCCATGCTCCCACTGAATGTTGGTATCCACCTGCATAGCTTCATCATAATATTCCGGTTCACCAGCATCAATTAACAAAATAGTATACAAAGAGGGAGAGAATCTTTTTGGAGGTCTACTTATCCTTGAAGATCATCTAACATTCATAGGAGTTTGTGGTATTTGTTGTTGTTGTTGTTGCGGAGTATGAGGAACCATTGAAACATCATTGTTTGGAATATCTTCCAACACTGCATAATCATTTTATTTGTTCTCATGCTGGAGCAACAAAACTTTGTACAACACTTTCTCATTTAATATGACATCCCTGCTTCTCACAATTTTTTGATTTTCAAAATCCCAAAGCCTATAACAAAATTCATCAATGCCATATCCAAAAAATATACATTTCTTTGATTTTGCATCAAGCTTGGTTCTATTTTCAAAATCTACATGTGCAAATGCTTCACAACCGAAGGTTTTGAGAAAATAATGACTCACCTTCTTACCTTTCCATGCTTCCTCTGGAATACCACAACCCAAAGGATTAGAGGGGCCTCTATTAATTAAATAAACAACAGTGTTTACAGTCTCTGCCCACATTTTTAAAGGCCGCCCAACATGCAATCTCATAGTCCATGCACATTGCATTATTGTTCTATTCATGCACTCATCCACTCCATTTTCTTATGGAGTCCTTGGAACCATTTTCTACCTATGAATACCATTAGAGGAACAATAATCTTCAAACTCTTTGCTACAATACTCACCACCATTATCAGATCTGAGACATTTTAGCTTTTTACCCGTCTCATTCTCAACCAAGCTTCTCCATTTTTTAAAAGTTTCAAATACATTAGATTTATGCCTAAGGAAATAAATCCATACCTTCCTAGTTGCATCATCAATGAATGTAACATAATACTGAGAGCCACCGAGAGAAGACACCTAAGCTGGTCCCCATACATCCGTATGCACAAGCTCCAATTTCTCATCTTTCTTTTGCTTCCCATCCTTGAGAAAAATTAGTCTCTTTTGTTTTCCATACACACAACTTTCACAGAAATCCATATTAACACATTTTAGACCTGGTAAAACATTATTTGAATGAAGTAATTTCATACCTTTTGCACTCATATGGCCAAGCCTATTATGCCATAGTGCTGATTTAGAGTCCACAACAACTGTATGATCTTCTACTTGTTGAACTGCAACAACTGTTCCTATACATTGACCTTTTTCCGTAACAATTAAAGTAGAAGGAATAGTATGACCTATACAAAGATATAAGGTGCCTACTTTCACACCTTTTGCTACTACTAAGGCACCCTTTGTGACCTTCCAATTTTTATCACTAAATGTAGCAACACAACCTTCATCATCTAGTTGCCTTACTGAAATTAAATTTCTACTTAACTTTTGGATATGCCTTACCTCATGTAGTAGCCAATGATTCCCATTCTGCAACTTAATCTTGATTCTTCCCTTTCCAACAATTTGATAGGGTTTGTTATCTCCTAAATAAACCAGCCCAAAATACCCTTGGACATAATCAAGAAAATAACTTCTATGGGGGATAGCATGAAATGAATCCCCTGAATTTAACACCCAAGAATCATCAGCATTATCAAGGGAAAGAATCAAAGTATCCTCATTAGATTTATTAATTACCATGTTTTCCTCTTTACTTCCTTCCTTTTTGTCTCCTTTATTTTTTTGAGACCAAAAATATTTCTTTAAATGACCTGGCTTATCATAGTACCAACAATCCCTCTTGTCTCTAGATTGGGACCTTTTGTCCTTTGATTTTCCTTGTGAATTCCCATGATTTTTGGAATTGTTTCCTCTCTCCTTTGTTCTGCCCTTGCTTTCTGCATTCAAAACATTGCCTGATGTGGATGTTCCACTTGAGCTTTTCCTCTGAATTTCCTCACTCAAAATAACACCAACAACATCATCAAATTTCAATGTATTTGAACTAGAAACAAAATTTCTAACAACCATTACTAAGCTATTCCAACTTTTAGGGAAATAACACAAAATGAAAAGAGCCCTAACTTCTTCATCAAAGTTTATTTTTACAAAAGTTAATTGACTGGTGATTGTATTAAACTCATTTAAATGATCAGTAATTGACCCACTTTCTACCATTTTCATATTAAATAAACGCATCATAAGAAATACCTTATTCGAAGCGGAAGGATTTTCATATAACTTTGCTAGGGTTTCCATCAACTCTTGATTTGTCTTTGCTGTTGTAATATTGAATGCCACCGATTGTGCCAGGCATAAAAAAATACTACCAAGAGCCTTTCTATCCAAAATATCCCAGTCCTAATTAGACATTGCTGAGGGTTTCTTGGTTTTCCCTTCCAATGGCTACCATAAATCCTTTTGATAGAGGTAGTCCTCCATCTGCATCTTCCATAACTGATAGTTCTACCCATTAAACTTCTCAACCTTCTTACCCTCATCTTCCATTACTCCCACTCAACCGTGAGACCTTCCTACAAATGATAATTGAAACACAAGCCGCTCTGATACCACTTGTGAGGGTTAGAAAGGAAGATATCTAACAATTAAATGCAGATTTAATTAATAAACAGAGAAACTAAAACACACATAGAATAAATTATAACACAGAGAATTTAACGTGGTTCACCCAATCTGGGCTACATCCACCAAACCGCAACTATCCAATGATTTTATTATCCAGTGTAACAACCTATTACAATCTTGTGAATAATCATGTTTTTCATCATACTATAACCCCCATCCGAACCCATTTTTAACAACCTTAGAAGCTTCCAGATTAGGGTTTTTCAAAGTTTATTTTTTGTTGATTTTTCCATTTTCAGTTTCAACGTGAAAAATTAGGAGGAAAATTTTTCTCGGGGCTTGCCACCCCCGAACCCCCGCCCAAGGCCCAACTCGGCCTGGCCTCGAACCTCAACAAGGATACATGCCAGGGTGTACAGTATAGCATGATCAGTCACCACATGCCAACATGTTCAAAATAGGGCCATTCGAAGATAGAGGGCTAGAGGAACTTCCTCTAGAACTATCATAGGAGCCACCATGTGACCTCCGCCAGAACCACCACCAGGGCCACTTCCACTAGTAGGGTCTCCATTGGAGCCACCTCCACTTCCAAAACCACCACCATGACCTCCATTAGAATCGCTTCCACTAGCACCACCTCCGCTATCGAAGCTACCGCCACTACCAAATCCCCCATCGCTCATCCTACCAAAACCTCCACCACTAGAGGTGATAGGAGTGGTGAAGCTGAAACCTAAAGGGATCTTGTTCACTTTGATAGTGTCAGATCCCTTAGAGGTAGAGGGGATGCTAATCAAGGGTACGATATTGGTGACGTATATAGACGTAGGAGGCATCGACAGTCCTGGTTGTCTCTCATGATCTTCAAAAGTGGCTCGTATAATGTTAAGATTGTTTGGAGGAGCACATGCATCAGTCAGACTAGAGAGACTAGCCAAGATTTCTATTCCTATTCAGTATTTTCTCACTATATGCTTTAGTTTGTTGATAACTTGAGAGGCCCTAGCCAACTTTGGGTCTCTTTCCAAGTGATGTTCCAAGTCACCCAACCCTTTACTAAGGGTGCAGAAATATTCTAAAGGAATGTGAACAACCTCATGCTCATCGACTGATGATGGTGTAGGGGATGCAAGAGGAGTGGTGATGTGATCTATCTCTTTAGAGAATCTGACTCACCCCTTGACAACTGCTCCTATGCTGCAAGACCAATGACGAATCCAACAAAAAGGCCTGAAGAGAAACCAGTAGTGACCTTCGTCCTCTCCTTCAGAAGGTGTTGTATACTTCTCCTAACAATATACCTGGAGGTTGGGGATTGGGTTGTGATGCCCATAAACCTTCACAATACTCAGGGGCACAATGATCACAAGGTATAAGGGAAAAGCTTCAACACCAATGGATGAGTAGATGTTGGTTCATGTCGGGTTCACCAAAAATGTAAGAGAGGGGGACCAACCACATTCAAGGTACTAAGTCACGGAGAGCCAAGAGTGGAAGGTTTCCCTAACTTACCTCAGCTTAAAGGGGTGTTTTGAAATGAGGGATGAGAATGATGAGGACTATAGGATCCTTCAATCACCTTGTAGACACGAAACTCAGAATGGGGCTAGGTGAGCCAGTTTTTGGGTTCCACACTGTGCCTTAGGTAGCTCTCTGCCCAAGGATGAAAGAGCGGTTCTGGGATGACAACACAACATGTTGGAATCTCTCAGGTGTGCTGGCTTTCGTATGACCAGAGGACCAAAAAGACAATGTGAACCGCCAAAAAAGGGATGACAGCCTAGCTAGTCACTTCCAAAGGGACAAAACAGAGCTATAAAGTAAGACAAATATGAACAAATATGATAAAGAAAATATATGAGAGTTAAGGTGACAAGAATGATCTCACAAAGGTACTCATTCGCCAGCTAGCTCCAAGAAGCACATCCACCTACACACAAGGAGGAAAATTGTTGGGGGGCTGTATAGTCAGACCCCTGTTTTGGTGTTTCCACCTCCATGGATAGCCAAGATAACAACTATGGAGAAAATTATGATAAAGGAGAATAAAATTAAGGAGAGAATGATCGGAAGACTTTTGTATCCATTTCCATGCAACGAGGGAATGTTGTCACTATGCTAGAAGGAAATGGAGTTTTAATGCTGTTAAAGCCTTGTAATCCTGATTTTCCAACATAATAGGATCAGTCACTTTTTTGGAGAGGGGCCCAGAGATGTATCCAATTTGGCGAAGTCCATTATCAACTTGTGTTTTATCTTCTTTGTCCTTTCTCTCTTTCATTCTATTCATCACATTTCTTATGCTTTGTTCATTTAAGAATTTTAGTTACATTAATTTATTTTTAAAGCTTTGAATTAATCGTTGTAATCATTAAGCATTCATTAAGTAATTGTCATAGATCCTAATTCAAATCAAGTTTGGTATCAGAGCTTTGTGTGACTAGTATTATAGAAGTGGATGCTAACACATTCTAGGAAATAGCGAGGTGACGGCAAGATTGAAGAACACAATCCTTATATCAGAAAATGAAGAACTTTTTCAAAGACGGAAGAAACTAAAGCTGAGAAAAGTACTGAGCTGGATGACAAGTCTTTTCAGTAAGCCTTTCTTGACATGAAGGCTATGGTGGAAGAGCATTAAGCAAAAAAGAAGAAGCATGAAAAAGGAGATTCTTTGAAGTGAGAAAAGTAGGAAGATCGAAAGGACAAAGAGGGAAAAACTCCGAAAACTCCTAAGCTTGTTATTAAAATGGATGTAAAATTTGAATTACCTAAGTATTGTGGGGAGTTAAATGCCGAAAAAATAGATGATTGGTTCTAGTAGGTAGAAGTGTACTATAGGATTCAACGCCTAGTAGAAGATGCTTCTAGGATCCAGTTAGCTACTCTCTGGTTGGGAGGTACAACTCTCACTTGGTGAGAGAGTAGGAATTAGGAAGAAATTTCTCGCCATGGTAATGTCAATATGACTTGGATGGAGTTTTTTGCTGCCCTTAAAAAGTAGTTTTACCCTTTAGGTTATATGCAACAATTAACAATGAATTGGAAAACCTTTAGGCAAGGTAAGGGTCAGTCCATCCAAGATTAAACCCATGAGTTTAGAAAATGGGCTATTGCTTTAAATGTTCCATTGTATACTCAGGATACACTACTTAAGTACATATGTGGTTTACATTCTTACCTAATAAGACATACTATTCTAATGTTGAGTCCTAATAATCTAGACAAAGTATCTATCCAATCCACTCATTTAGAGTCAAAGGGTAATAACACTTTCGGTGATAATTTATCAAAGAAACCATCTAAGTCTGAGGGTAAGCGTAAGGGTAAAGACAAAGACGGAGTCAAAGGAAGATGACAACTACAGTAAAGAAGAAGGGTGCTAAGTCCACATGCTCTCACTACAAGAAAGAGGGGCATGTTGAGTAGAAATGTTGGAAGCTACATTCAGAGTTAAGGCTGTAAAGATATGGAGGCAATAAAGGCAAGCAAAAGACTACTATAGTGATTCAACAAGATCTCAAATCTGACTCTAGCGATGAAACACAAATTGTTGCTGTTGGGATCCAAGGTAAAGGAAAAGTTATAACTCTCTCTTCTTATGCAAATGTTTCTAATGAAAATGCAAGTACAAGTAAAGTAAAAGCTAATAAACAACATAATGAACTGTTTCACATTCGAGTTGTAACTAAGCACACCAAGATTGACACATTGTTTGATACGGGTTCTTAAGTCAACATAATATCTAAATAGGTGGTAAAGAAACTTAATCTAGCTACAACACCTCATCCACAGCCATATCCTCTTGGATGGGTTTGCAATGATGCTCAACTATAGGCAACGAAACAATGTAAATTGAGATTTTCTATCACGACAAACTTTGTTGATGAGGTAGAGGTAGACGTATTTCCTTTGGATATTTGTGGGCTTGTGTTAGGGAGTCCTTATCTATATGATAGAAAATAAATCTTTAATAGGGGGAGAATAAGTATCATCTTTTTAAGGATGGGATATAATACATTGTATGTGCACACAAAGTTAAGACTAATCTAACCTTAGTAAATACTGGGAAAATGAAAAGGTTAGTCAATGCAAGTAAGAAATTTGTATTAATGATTGTAAAAGCTAAAGAGGATGAAAAATATGAGGCATTTAAAGGGTGTGATCCAGAGCGTAAAGTTGAAATGGTCAAAATAGTTTCCACCTATGATGACTTATTTTAGGAGCTGAAGGGATTGCCCCCTAAGAGAGAGATACAACATGAAATCCAGTTGCAGCAGGATGTGCCTCTTCCAAACATCAACATGTACCGTTTATCAGTTTTGAAAAATGAAGAAATCAAAAATCAAGTTCAGGAGTTGGTTGAAAAAGGAGTTATCTATCCCAATACATCTCCTTGTGGTTCTCCAGTTGTGTTGGTTCCAAAGAAGGATGAGTCTTGGAGATTCGAGAATGTGCATCGACTATCGAGCCTTGAACAAGATAACGATAAAGAATAGGTATCCTCTTCCTCGAATAGATGATTTACTTGATCAATTAAAACATGTAGTTTATTTCTCTAAGTTAGACTTGTGTAGTGTGTATCATTAGATAAGAATTGAAAAAATGACATTTGGAAAACTACATTCAAGAAAAAATAGTGACTGTTCGAGTGGTTGGTCATGCCCTTTGGGCTATGTAATGCACCAGCTACTTTTATGAGAGTCATGAATGATGTCTTTCATCCTTTTATTGATGATTTTTTCATAGTTTATTTAGATGATATTCTTGTATTTAGTCGAACTTGGGAAGATCATGCAATTCATGTAAAGAAATATTTTGATGCATTGAGAAAATAATTTTTTTTTGTAAAGATGTCTAAATGCGAATTCACTAAGACATCCTTAGTGTACTTAGGCTATGTCATAGGGAGTGGTTAATTGAAAGTAGACCTTGTGAAGCTCGAAGTTATTGTAAAATGGCCTAAGCCAAGTACATTCATAGAAGTCAGAAGTTTCTTAGGTGCAGTTCAGTACTGGAGGAAGTTAATTGCAAACTTCTCCTACATTGTATCACCATTGCATGCATTGACCAGTATGAAGATAACTTTCCAATGGGGAGGTCCACAATAAAAGGCCTTCGACACTTTGAAGGAAAATTTGAACACCGCACCAGTTCTAGCTTTACCAAATTTACAACAACCATTCAAGATCGAGATAGATGCAAGTGGACTTTTTATGGGAGCAGTGATAATGCAATGAGGTAAACCAATCTGCTATCACTCTGAAACCTTTATAGGTGTAGTAAGTAACTATCCTACTTATGATAAGGAACTTTACGCATTAGTTCAAAGTGTTAAAAAGTGAAAACACTAGTTAATGGGGAAAAAAATATAATCGACATTGATCACCAACCACTTTAGCATTTGCACTCACAATCCAAACTACAACAAAGTAGGCACTTTAGGTGGATGGGTTTTATTCAACAGTTTCATTTGGTAATTAAGTATAAAAAAGGTGCCCATAACAAAGTAGTAGATATGTTGTCTAGGCCTCTTGTTATGAATGTTGTGATTATCCTTAAAGGTAGTTCCATGGTACATAAATTTTTTCAAGAACAATATGCTAATGATGAAGAATTTAAGGAAATCTATTCAGCTCTAATTGTAGGAAAACATGTAGAAGAGAAAGATTACTATGTGTAGGATAACTTGTATCATTTAGGAAAGCTATGTATTCCAAAAGGTCAACAGGCATAGGTAATCGGAGAAGCACACACGTCATTTATTGCATGACACTTTGGGGTAAGCAAAACAATGACTCAATTGTAAAAATACTATTATTGGCCTCAAATGAAAGAAACTGTATCCAAATACATTAAAGGATGTGTAAAGTGTGGAACAAGTAAACCTAGCAATAGGAAATTGGGGTTGTACACACCTCTACCTGTCCCATCCCATCCATGGGAAAGTGTTTCAATGGATTTTGTTGGGGGGTTACCAATGTCTAGGAAGGGACATGATTATTTGTTTGTAGTAGTTGATCGGTTTAGCAAAATGTGTATTCTAATGCCTTGTAAAAAAAAGTCATTGCTGAACTAACAACTCATATGTACTTTCAATTTGTATGGGTTCATTTTGGGTTACCTACTTCTATTGTATCAGATTGAGATTCTCGATTCTTGGGGGAATTTTAGTCGGCATTATGGGAACTCATGGACACTAAACTGAAGAAGAGTACAACCTTCCATCTGCAGACTGATGGACATACAAAGCTAGTGAACATGACAGTTGTGCATCTTCTCCGAGGCTACTGTAGTAAACATCCTAAGCTATGGGATGAAAATATACACTATGTAAAACATGCTTACAACTATGCAACACACTATTCTACAAAAAATCCCCTTTTGAGACTTGTTTCAGTTATTTGCCAAAAAAAATGATGGACTTTGTTTTTGGGGAAGATGACATTGAAGATGGATGCCATGATGCATAAAAGGATTTAAAGTTCATCCAAAAAATCCAAGCAATTCATCAAGCAGTGGAAGCATAGTTGGAGAAGAGCCAAGCCAAATACAAGGCTCGACATGATAAACATCACATTGATCATCATTTCCAGGTTGGAGACAGAGTTTGGTTACATATCAACAAGGAAATAATGCAAGGAAAAAGAAGGAAGCTCAAGCCGATATGGTATGGTACCTTTGAGATATTGGAAAAGATCAAAACCAACACCTTTCGCCTTAATCTTCCTCCATTTAGTTGTCAATGTTGAATATCTGAAGTTGTATGAGCCTCCAATGATACTGGATGAAGACATAGACATTCAAGTTCCATCAGTTGATGATCTTTCACTAGAGTATATGTCAGAATTTCCAGAGGATGCCATCTTAGAAAGGAAAGTCAAGACTTCATCAAGAGGCACAATTGAGTACCTTAGAGTTTAGAGTGGGACTAAAGGGGATGAATCTAAGTAAGGAAAAATGGATGGAGACTGGTAAAGTGACAAAACTCTACCCTCACTTACTTTCTGAGTAATCAAGCTTTCAAAGGTCCAAAATCTCTCCAATGGGGAGGACTAATCCAGGAGGATACTTTTTAGTGAAAAATGAAGTGTCTCAATTGCTCCATAATTCTACACCATTTTGAAGAGCTCATCACCGTGATTCTGATGCCATTCGTTTCACATCAAATGGAGTTGGTATGAGTGAGTTATGGTTGGTCAAAGTTGCACAGAAAAAGGTTGACCAAGACATGATGACGTTTTTGACCATTTTTGAGATGATAAATTTGTTTGCCTTATTGACTGGCCTCTGTACCTAGTTTGGTCCCAACTTTAATTGAGTGTATCTAGAGTATACAAGCTCCTTTTGGATTCGTTCAAGTTGCGTTGGGTTTCTATTTTTGGGCACTTCGACATGGCGATGATTTTTGGAGTAATTGAGACACTTCATTTTTTCACTAAAAAGTATCCTCCTAGATCATAAAATAAATATATGAGAGTTAAGGCGAAAAGAATGATCTAAAAAAGGTACTCATTCACCAGCTAGCTCCAAGAAGCACGTCCACCTACATAGAAAAAGGAGGAAAATTGTTGTGGGGCTGTATAGGGGTCTGCCTCAGTTAGACCCCCGTTTTGGTGTTTCCACCTCCACAGACAACCAAGATACCAACTATGGAGAAAAGTATGATAAATGAGAATGAAAGTAAAGAACACAATAACACTACAAACAATAATGTGCTACTCAACCAAATCGTAGAGGAGAGGAGTGAAAAGCTTACCACCTCCACTAAGAGCTCACTAGCTAATGGAGGAGAAAATGAGAGGACTCAAGCCCCTACTACAATGGTGTTGTTCCACACTTGTTCTACAGAGTTGATGGAGTGTTTTTGTTGCTACTATGGAGTGCAAAGTGTTGCTTTAGAGTTGGGAGTAAAAGAAGTGAATGCTTAGAAGGTTTCTTAAGCTTGTGAAGAAGATGAAATGCATGAAGGAAGAGTGAATTTGAAGGGAGAATGAGAATAATGACCATATTCAGGTTGGTTGGTTGAAGAGGGGCATTACAAATTGATCCCAATGGGAAGTGTAATGCCTCTACCAGCTTCAGACACAATGATCTGTTAGGGATATAATTGCACCGCGTGGACGTCTGTGCACCGCGCGGGTGTCCCTGACAGCTATTCTTCTACTGACGCACAAAAAAAAATTCAAGTGGAATGAAGGCAATGAGTTGATGTGGATATTCACCTTTGGATTTTGTTTTCTAAGGTGACGAAGTGTAAAAGGGGAATTTTCTTAAGGGGTGCAAATTCATGCCTATACAAAAAGAAAAAAAGTCAAAAACATAGTTGTCATGTCAAACTACGTTGTCTCTAAGCTTGAACGTAGGTAAGGCTAATCTTTGATCAGCCCCCAAGCCATTAGGTTAGTCCTTGAGGAGTTCATCATAATAAACTGGCAATCCATATGTTCATATTTCATCAATAAATGAGTATATGTTAGTTAAACTGCGTGGTCTCTGCATGTATAATGTAGGCAAGGCTAATCTTTGATCAGCCCCTGAGGCCCCTAGGATAGGTCCTTAGGTTAGGTTCTTCGTCAAAATCTTGGAAAACACCAAAACATTGGAAGATTTGAAAATCAAAACTTTTGTAAAACATCTCGAAAAGCTCAAAACAACCTCAAAACATCCTCAAAACATTTCAAAAATACCAAAAACATTCAAAAAACCCAAAATCATCCGTCCCATTTCACGTTCACCCACAATAAACATCCACTCACAATAAATCAATCATCATCTTCAACCTTTGGCAAAACAACTAGAAACAAGTATAAAAAATTAAAAGTGAAGACTCAAACATTAGGGTCTTAAGTCTAGGTCAGTAAGTAAACAAGTTGGTCAACTCTTGGTATCAATAGCCTATCATCCTATTAATCCCAAAATCATCTGATAACATCATGTCCTAGGATGCATCCTTCCTACAATGGCATCAACATCAGGCATCAGCGTAGTTTAGTCTTCGCTAGAGGTATGAAGAAGATTGACTTGTTTGTGTACTTGATCTTTTCTTATGATTTATCTTATTGCACTCATTCCAATGATCTCTCGATGATGTCTAATCTAAAAATATTTATAGAGAAAGGAATGGGGCATTTATCATTATCTTTTGTTTGCTGTGTTTGTTGGATATTCTTGTAATATAACCTTGGTCATGCTAATATTGTTTGGTGTGTAGGGAGGATTGTTTTTGATATCTTGTTGACTATTACATTGGGAGGTTTTTCCTCTTTATGTTTTGGTCTAAGATGTTTGAAATATCTGAAGTAAACTCTAACAAGGTTTCATATGCTAGATGTGAAAAAAGATACTCCTATTTGATTGTCGATTCAAAGTCCATCTCACTAGGTACAACGTCATCCTAGTTATCCATACCTTGATGCATCGTATCTATGTGTTATCAAACATAAGGAAAGTAATGCTCTTTACATCCCCAATGCCTGATAAGCAACACACCATCATCATCAATCCAATAAAGTCTCAATGACTCATTGACTTGTTGGACTTCTACATCTTCTCAGACTCAAGGGTCGATCCCTCTTTCTTCTATCTTCTCCACATACTAACATGGTATTAGATCGTGACATTCAAACAAAATCTATTTGCATCCATCTTGCATCCACAAACCATCACTATAATGCATATCATACATATCATCATAATAGAAAAAATCATCCATCATACATTTCATTATCATTTAACGTGTTTAGCATAATATAGATTTTTTATTCTAAGCATCTCATAAAAAACACATCATCTATCGCATAACCATATAAGCATCCTAAAAATCATCACATTTTGCATCATGCATACATCACATCTTGCATAATCATATACCACATAGAAAAGATACTGAAAATAAATATATCATTACATTACATCCATCTCACATGCATTATCATTAGCATAACATAGATTTGTTAAGCATCTCATAACATCATTATCATTCATTGCATAAAAGTACATCCATATAAATCCATCATATATTACATATGCATTCATATCATACATCGATATCAACACATACATCATAAAACATAAAGCATCATAGCATGATCATTAAATGTGTCCATCCATAACACATAAGGTAAAATAAAATAACATCACATCATATATTCGCATCAGATCCATCTCATATATATATATAAAGTTGAATAAGATATATAGTATCATGATACAATCAGAATCAGATATATAATGTCATCATTGGAATATACAAGAGGCTAATCAAAACTCGGCCAATGAATGTATACACATCATAAATCATATTGTACATTGAAAAAAAGTGTCTAAAGCACTATCTGTCCCTGAGATCCCCTCGCTCTGTCGATCACTATGGTGGTTGCCTTGGCTCTGATGGTGAGACCCTGATGGTCTACCTAATGGCCCTATGCGAGGCCTGCTCGACACAACCTGGCTAATGTGGGAGAAGTCTAGCTCCCAACACTCATGTGGGCAGGCTCTATATTATAGTAACCTGTAATATGATGCCTCCTACATCACTTGACTGTACATCTCTGCTAGGACTATCGCCTGTCCCTGCGCCTGCTGCGTTGCTGCCTCTAGCTACTGGTAGTGTCCTATCTCCTGAGCTAGGCTGAGGTCTGCATCCTACCTCTGCTGACGTTCCTACGTCACCTCTTGTCTTGCCTGATCTCTCTCCTAGATCAAGGTCTGTATCTATGCCTGTGCTTCCTAAAACTATCCTGTCAAAGCTTGAACCTGCAACTACATCATTGCTATATGTTCGTCCCTAGGATCAAGACCTGGTGGTGGCTACTGTGGAGGTTGCTGTGGTGCCCTCTGAACAATAGGTTCTACCAAAGGTGGTACCTATCCATCATGACCATCCCATCTATCCTGCCCATCCTAGGGTTGCTGAAGTGGCTGTTATAGCACTTGTCCTATTTGGGGTACTCTGACCCGTCCCCTGTCTATTGCTGGCATAATTGGTAAAGTCAATCTAACAAGCGTGTGGGATTTCTAGTATACATCATATGCCTATGTAGTGCCTGCATTTGTAGGACCATTGAAATAGACCCTAGAAGGTTGTATCACCAACTATCTGAAGTCATTAATGGCTAACTAGGGCTAGATCTACTGCCCCTAGGCTGTCTCTTGAGCTCGACATGCAAAAATGACTCTGTATGCAAGATCAGGTGCATCTTGCACCTCCCTAAACTATCGAGCAACCCTGTCAGGTAGATATCACTTGATCATGTGATGCTCACATGCTTGCATGTATCTAGTCTAATGGTAGTAAAATAATTGAGCATCGTCATCATGCCACTTGTGATAATTTGGAGCTAGAGTCTCCATCAGAAAATTATCATCTGATTGATCACTCACCTCTAGTGCGGGATTCCTATAATGCCTGTGTAGTGCAGTGTGGTCATACCCTCATATCTATAGACCGTTGGATTGTTGTGATTTTTTTGCACATCTGCAATAGTTGCCATAGTACAAATATATGCTCGTAGGCACAAACATGAAGTAACGTCACCCCCGCTCTAATGTTGCAGGCCCCACAATACACAACTTGGTGCATGTCATGGTATAATGAAGCCAGGAAAATTGGCCTCGAGGTGTTGATGGTCATCTCCTCCATCATCCTGAACCAGACGATGCCCCATCCAACACTGTAGCCTCTGACTCGTCTATCAGGAACGAGGACTCCCGAGATAAATGCACCAATGAATAAGGTCAAATTTGGGGCAATCCCCTCATATTGGCCAAGGTCGATCTGCCGACTGGGTATGTGCAGGATCATCATGGAAAAAACAGGCCCTTAAGTGGCAAAAAATTCAAAAAAATCAGAGTTAGGAAACTTGACATAAAAATTTGAATAAGTTATTTATATTATTTCAAAAATATGTAAGAATAGAATCTGTAGCAAATTAAATGTAGTTTCTAAAATACTAGGTCTATTTTTTAAAAATCTATTTGATGAAAATTTGAAATTTCAATGTAGTAGTACTTAAATTTTAGGGAAAAATAAGAAGTAGGTTTTGTCAAAACACCTAACCACAATAAAATGATAAATTTTTATAATATTTTAGATATAAGTAGAGGAGTCAAGTCCCGATGTGATGCATATTTTTTTGTAATTTTTCCAAGTAAATAATTAATTATGAAATTTTTATTACAACTTTTAGAAAATATAAAAACTTGTATGTCTGACCACCTTAACTTGGTCAAAACTTCATGAAATTCATTTTTTTTGTTTTTAATCTTATAGTATGAAAAGCATAAAATGTGGCACATGTTTCAGATTCAAAAAATGTGATATCATTTGAAAGCTATATATGTTTTTCAATCAACCTATCAATCAAGACTTTAGTCGTAATTCAAATAGAAAATGAATAATAATTATTTATTAAATTCAAAGTAAAGAATAATTTATATTGGTGGAAATCTAGGAATCTCCTTTAAAAACCCTTTTCGTTTCATCAATTTTGGGTAAAAAAAGTCATCAGCCACATACCCTACACATACCCATCATATTGCCACTTTTTTTCCCATCATGATCCCGCACATACCTCACTCCCTACCTCATTTGATCAACCCCAAATAGCTAGAATATTGTGTCACCACCAACCTCAACATCATAGATAATGTGTTCACTGTGTATGGGGATCTGTAGGATCTGCCATACGTCCTCCAAGGTCACTGTGGCCTCTCCAGTCGGTAGATGGAATGATGAAGTCTCACTCTGTCATCTCTCAACTAGTGCTATCATCATTGTTAGGTGTGTCCTAACCTCAAGCATCTTTGCCACATGCCTGAATCCAATTGAACCCAAGAAAAATAATGCATCATCCAATAAGTTCCTCGCTTGGTGTAGTATTTGACCTCTGTGCTCCTTCCAGTGAAGTACTCGAAGGACCTCCTGCATCCAAAATGCCCATGACACCAAATTTAATCAACCTGGCATGTTTTCAAAAATTAAAAATTCCTCAAAAGCAAAGGTGAGCCGACATTTGAAAGGTGACGCTCTTTGTTTTCACAAAAGTGACATTATAAACGAAGGTGGCGCTATTCTGCAAAGGTCGGTCGACATTTCCCCATGGCGCCATACTCTCCTAGGCTCGCACAATGCTTTCAGGCAAAGGCGTGTCAACATTTCCTTTGCGACCCTAAGACCTTCCAAAGCCGTGTGATGCTATCCTACAAAGGTGGGTCTACATCGACAAAAGTGACGCCAACCGTAACATTTACAATGTCCTAGAGAGCTGCTTTCACACACCAAATCAAACCCTAATAAATTTATTAAAAACATGAAAAATGAGAAATTTTTTGAAAGGTGTACCAGGGGTCCTACATCCTGAGGCCGCTACAACTCTTGAACCCACTCCATCTGATGTCAGGGAAGCACATGAGCCACCATTCCATCATCACCTAAGAGAAAATTTACAAGGTTTCTAGAAGGTCAAGTGCACAAATGATTTGAAAATGACCCCTCCCCTCCTTTTTATGCTAATTTTTTAGGGTTTTTGAGCCCATTAATCCGTTTTTTTCCTAACGAAGCCCATTTTGACCTATTTTCATTGCCATGAGCCTGTTTTCACATCTTGTGGGCTATTTTCTGCACCTGAATCCTTGTTGAATATTTTTTGCGAGCTTGACCAAAAATTTAATTTTTTTGCTTGATCTCTCGAGGGGGCTTGGTGTAGCAGCGTAATTTCTTCCGCTGGGGTAGTAGTGGGGCATCCAAAAAAATCTTTTTAATTTTTTTTTGATATCGGTAGTGTTATTCTTTGAACCAATGTAGTAGGTACCTCACTTCAAAGAGGGGCAAAATGTAGACAATTAAAAAGTCCTGATTGATACTATGCATCTGATTATGATTAATTAACACCATTTCCTCCTAAATCATCTTGAACTAACCAATTAATTAAATAATCAACATTATTTAGTTAAATTCAATAATTTTTACTATTAATCAAATAATTAAATTATTAGATTAATTCACCCTTCTTTTGACTAATGTTCATCATATTTAATTAAATCCTCCCAAAGTCCTCTCATTTGATTAAATAAATCAAATCAAATGTCACAATCCCCTAGCCCATCCAAGTTAATTAATTCTGAATTAATTAACTCTAAATCACTTTCTAATCATCATTAATAAATCCTCCAACTTTTAACTCCTCAAGAGTTAAACCAACCCATGGCCAACTAACCAGGTTGCACATGAAATTAATTTCTTTTAATTATCTAATTCCTCTATTTATCCTCACAATGACATATTCCAAGGAATATTCCTCTGAACTACCTCTCCATTCAATTTCCCTCCAAAGATTTCAAAAATCCTCTTACACATTCATAAATACCTCTTACAAAGGCATTTATTTCCTCTTACATGCCATCTTGTTGCTTACAAGGGAATTCAATCCTCTTACATCCTCACCCACATTCTCTTACATCTCAACCACATTCATTTACTTCTTACAACCTTTCAAATCCTCAACCATTTTCATTTATTCCTCTTGCACCTCCTTTCCTCTACACATTTTCCAAAATGTGTTCCATCCTCATCCAATGGAATTGTGACAAGTATCACATTCCCATTGGCTCCTCTTTTATCCCACATTCACCAATTTCTCTCATTCTTCAACCCTTGAGTTCTATAAACAGAGGCCTCCTCTACACAATATGGAACCACAACTTGAAGCATTCTTACTATAGACATTTCTACTCCATAGCATTTCACCATTTCCATCATTTTAGCTAGTTTATGTTATCATTTTGCATCAAATCTCACACTTTGGATCATCAACATCATCAAATCTTATCAAAGGGACTGGGAAAGGGCTTCTTTCCACATCAAAGGAGTACCAATCCCCCTATGGGATGAAGGTTTAGCTATTTCAAGTTGATTGCATGTTGTCTTTGGTTTGTTTATGCTCTATTTTCATGTTTTCTTCTTGATTTATCTAAGAATTTCATAGGAATGCTTGATTTGTGTTTCTAACATGATTAACTAGTGTTTTTATGTCTTGTGTTAGCTTATTGCATGTTTAGTGCTCATAGATATCTAGTTACTAGATTATAGAAATATATCCAATAACTCTTCAATACATTCATAAAACCCAATCTCCTATTTGTTGAAGTGAAATATCAATTCTTGGGAGCAATTTATAAAAGATTAATTTCTCTCACAAAGTTTTGGAAAAAATATTTGTGACTAGAGAATGTGATTGATTCCTTTTTTTTCTCCAAACTAGATAAGATAACATTGAAATACCCCTAATTAAGAATTTCTCATTAGTCAAAAAATAAATGGAAGAAATAATTTATACCTAGAACTATTTCTTGTCCTCTATCTTTTTTGAGTCATAGACTTTGAGAATAATCAAAGAAATATCCAAATAAAAAATCTACACAAATATTAATATCCACTTGGGGGAGGAATGTGTGAGTTTGACTCTGAACTTGCTTGGTTTGAAAAACATCCATAGTCCCCCAAATATATCAATAGATTATATGAACATGTCATCACATTCTTTACAATGATTGATGAATTTTTTCTTCTTCTAGGTCTCTAAGTTTTGTTTGTAGGAGCATTACTATGTCAACCAATAGTGTTTTGGTTTAGTACTTGGCCATGCACTATTTGTTATGGGAAAATTAATAATATAGTATAAATGATAATATTTATTAATCTCTAAGGGATGTTTTTATCCCTTATATTACAATAGGTGTTGGTTAATGCGAGACTAAACCTAAAACAAACACTCTCCTCTCTTCTTTTCTTATTAGTATTTATGTCCCATTTTTCCTAGAGCTTATATTTTTCTTCAATATCTTCAATGAAAACTAGCTAATACATCTTAGATATTTGATACCTAAACCATCCTCTAATTATTCTTTGTCTCATAGAAGCTTGAATTGGATTCTTCCATTATTTCTTCATCACTTGAAGGTGCCTCAAAGACACTATTATGAGATTAGTCTCTATCATTTAGTAAAGGGGTTCATTAGTAGAGGTCTCCAAAGTTTTCCCATTCTAAAAGGAAGGAGGTGCTTCTTCCTTCATGCTTGAAATATAATTGCTTAGGGGAGAAACAATATTATGGCTTTATTTTATGACCAATTCCTATTATTCTTTGTAATTATGCATGTTGAGGAAATTAGTCAAACAATGATCTCAATGTCCACACTCCATGAGTAGATTTTTTTTCTATTTCAATCACCTAAGCCCAATCATTGTATTCTATATAAATGATGAAGACTTGGGAATTTTACAAATAGATATTATGTAGATCTATGCATATAGCCTATAATTTTTGTTTAATATATTCTCATCAATTGACACTAGAATCCCTAGATAATTTCTAGTTTTGTATAAGCCTACAATTGACAAGTATTCTAATGGAAATTTTATAGCTTAATCCATAGTGTAGGTTTGGCTATAGAATACTCTAAAGGGTTAAATTTAGGGCACCACTTTGAAACAAAGAGATGTATGTTCCCTGTCTTCCAATTACCTCTAAGGCTAATAATTTGATCTCTATCCTCCATGCTCTAGAAGGTGGTAAAAAATATTTTTTTGGAGAAACTATTCTTTGAGGTTTGGTCTCTAGTTTCTTTTTCACCCAATCCATTATAGTTTTTCTAGATGAATGACACCAATAAATCTCCCAATTATTGCACACTTTATCAACTTGACCTTTAGCCTTCTCATCTTTGCACCTTCAAAAAAATTGACATTTGAGATGAATATGGGTGTAGTAAATGGCTAATAAATGATGAATATGTGAGAATTTACATAAATAAAACAAAAATATGGATGGATAGGGATAAGGTATGTGCCAAACTCACTATAAGAGTGTGTCACAAGTATCAATCTTTAATTGTATTTAGGCGTTCCAATCACAATGAGCCTGAAACTAAATGGGAATTGGCATGAGTATACCAATCTCACCATTTCAAATTCTTATAAATGAGAAACAAAAAACATAAAATAATTTATGTAAAATTAAGACTTTATAATAAATTTTAAAACATATTCTTCTATTATTAATAATTTAAAATATTAAGTTAACCACCTTAGACAAGATAAAACTATTTAAAAATTAATAATTAAAATTTTAGAAAGATAATGCAATGACATTAAAAAATGTATAAATTATCTTTAATTTAAACAATACTATATTTGAGACATTCAAAGTATTAATCTCTTTTATTAAGACATGTTATACTAATAATATATATACTTCTTGGTCAATGTTGTGAATGTTGAACCTTTTTTTTTAAATTGATGTTATTTTTCTCTAAACAATATTTTTACAATATTCTTTTTTTTTTAGACTGTAGGAATTGGTTAGGTATCCGCCCCCTTATAAACTGCAGTACGTCTGGTAAACTTTTTTGACGTGACTGGTGGCACTAGCGCGACAAGCCCTCCGGTACCATGAGTACGGTGGGAAAACTAGACCTCATGACCTCTTTCCTACAACAGGATGCATTAAGTTTTACAACATTCTTTTTTATTATGTTGAATCTTAATTTTTATTCTTGTTTAAATGCTCAATAACCAATTAACAAAATTTATAAAAATAGTAGTAAATATTTGACTAACAATATTATAAAATTAGTTAACAACTATTCTAAAATTATATCTTATTGCATACAATATTTTTTTTATTATTTTCAATATTCTACAATTACAATATTTATATCTCGGACCTTGAAATGTTGATCTATACCACTTTAAGATACAAAGCCAACAGTAACTAGTAACTGATGACAATGATTTAGAACTCAATGCTTTTAAGGAGGTAAATAGGAAAAATAAAAAACATAGAGTATCTAAACATACTTATATAAATTATATAAGTAATGGATATATTTATTCTTCAAGCTACACCTTCATATTATAAAAGGTTTCTTATAATATAAACAAAAGTGATAGTGAGGATAATCACTGCAATTGGAAGTGTGGAAATAAGAACCCGATTGAGTTGTTGTTTAAGTCTAGTTTGTCCCTCATTAGTTGCATTGAATTTATATTCAATTAGCCATGCTAATGACAGGAACACAACTGCAAGTGATGGTGCTACATATGCTGTCAAGATCTTACCAACAAACATTAATCGATATTCTTGATACTCCTTAGTCTTCTTGGGATCATTCTTGCCCATATTTTCTAAATCACGAGGTATTGTGACAAGAATGGTTGCACTTAAGAAAGCAAGGCATGTAGACACTATGGAGGTTCCCAAGCTTAGCATAGATAATTTGGCTAACATTGATTGATGTGCAATAAGCTTTGTTTGCAACCGTTCTCGAAAAACCCAAGCAATCACCACAGTCATAGATGCAAAGAAGGCAACACAGTCAGAGAATAAAAACACTTTAAAAATAGGTTGTAATGACATCTTAGCAATACCCTTATGCTCAGTTCCACCAGGAACTTGAAATATAGCTGCAAATGTCACTGTGGCAATGAGTGATGCCACCAATGTGTCAACATCTAATATTTTGCTCTCCCCATTACCATTGCCTTGATTAGTGATCTCTTGTGAAGCTTGCCAAGGTGGTAATTCAGATCTACACTGACGAATGAAGCTTCGAGTGGCACCAGCATCTTTTAGAATGATTATCATCTCGCCACAATCTACCCTTTTTTGGGATGCTCCTTGTTCTGCCACATCAAGTGGACTTTGGCCTTTATTATTTCTAGCATTCAAATTTATTTTTGGAATTGACACCATATATTCCATAAGCTGCACAAAGAAGAAACAATAACCAGCTTGATAAATAAAATTTATATAAAGTATTCTTCTTTTAGAAAGGTATTTACTCATACACAAAACATTATCTTTAACTCCTATCTTTTTAACCTTTTTTTTGGTGGTTGGAAGAACAAACATCAAATATATTTGGATGATTTGCGCTTAATATATTAAGATTTCAAAAACAAGAGGTAATACAAATGTATTTAGATTTTAATTAGACAATTTATCCTTAAATTATCCTTTTATACAATAAAATTTTCCTAGGATTTTTGTTATATTTTATAGTTTAAATGTCTAAATACAATCATATGGCCATCAAATTTAGGTCCTAAATTTGTATTATAACAATCTAACATCTATTTATTAACCTTTCTAAACAATTAGAAGATAAGCTTAAAAAAAGTAACAAATTTTGCATTGACATAGATTAAAGAATGAAGGGAATAGAGCATCGATAAAGCTAACCTTAGGGTCCACTCCATTCATGGCTGCCAAATGCAAAGCTGTGTTACCATGAATGTCATAGTCATAGCTCAATAATTTTGCCTTTCTTTCATTTGTGTGCACAAATAGAAGCCTTTTCAGTATATCAAGTTGATTATATTCCACTGCAAAGTGCACAACAGTTTTAAGGCATGTGCTTCTAATTTCAACATAGTCTGGCATTAATGATATGAATTCGTCGATAATGTTGATGGAGCCTTTCATTACAGCAATGTGAATTGCACACCTCCCACAATTATCAACCTTTGTCATTAACTTTTCATAGCAACAACTAATACAACCCCTATTCGATGAAGTGCTTAAAATCTCACACACAATATGTACATGTCCTTCATGAACTGCAGCATGCAATGGAGTAACACCATATTTATCCTGAATAAGTAGCATGAACTGTATTACATTGAAACAAGTAGGCTTTTCATTTAGTATCACCTTCACCACACCTACACAAACACACATTAATTAGTAACTCAAAATACATATCTTTTTTAACTAGATAAAATCATTGAAAAGCTCAAACTTCTTCATAAAAACCCATCCTTAATTCAAGCTAATATTTTACACCCATCTCTATTTTAAGGATAGAAATGTTGTAGATACATATAAAATAAATATAAAATTATATGATTTAAAAAATTCAATAAAGTTTTTTTTATGAATGAGTGTATATTATCATTTATAAAATAGTGTCACACATATTCATAAGAAAAAAAGTGGATGGAAAAAGTCGTACCTCTAAAGTCTATAGGGGTAAAAGTCTATCAATAGTAATAGTCTCGAACATAAAAACACAAAGAAATCCACTAGACAGTGAGAATAGTAGCAGTAGGAGGAGGATCCCAATCATCCGATTAACTCAAAAAAGTTTTAAAAAATAAAGTTGTTTAAATCTTCTACAGAAAGGGAGGGATATGGCTCATCTCAAATCACATTAAGCTAGTATGATTTCAGAGCCACCTAAACAAATCAAAGCTTATGATATACTAGTTAAGTTTCAACAAATCTCCTAAACAAATCAAAGCTTAGAATGTACTCTTTAAGTTTCGATGAGTCACCTAAACAAATCAAAGCTTAAATGGTGTTGTTTAAACTTATCCTAGTATGATTTCAGATGAGCCACCTAAACAAATCGACGAGAAACCTAACCAAATCAAAACATAAAATACGCTCTTTAATCTTACCCTGAAAGAATATGATATTCACCAAAATTAGAACAGATCTAAACAAATAGTCAAATATTCAGTATATTAGCTGTGTACATGGGACCAGGTTCTTCATATAAACAACCATGACAACTTACCCAGGTGTCCTTCATAAGCCGCAGCGTTAAGGCATGTCTGACGCTCATTCCTTGGCCAGAAGATCAGAAACAATGGCGTAGCTTCTAGCAATAGCTTCGTTGCTTCAATGTGACCGTGCTCTGAGGCTATTATCAGCGCCGTCTCTCCAAACTGGTTGCGCCTGTACACACAGCACTTTTTATATTTGAGCAGAATTCTGACCACCTCTTGATTGCCATTCTTAGCAGCTTCATGCAGTGGCGTGTTCTTATCAAAGTTCCGAGCTCCAGCCAAGCAGCACTTCACACCAAGTATCCATTTAACAACCTCCAGGTGTCCTTCTCTTGCAGCGATGTGCAGCGCAGTATTTCCTTCAAAAGTTTTCCCCTCTCTTACCTGCTGCCGGCTCATCTGCTGAAGAGCTTTCAGATCGCCATTTTGTGCAGCAATGAACATATTGCCGTCCATTCTTGTCATTTTTTCAAGCCCCCTTATACCCACTTACCATTCTGCTTCTCAGTTTTGGTTTTTATAATAAATTTATCTCCTTTTCCTGCTGATAACGTGGAGGATTCTCTGATACATCAGAGGGGCAGCCGAGAAAGAAAAAGAAAAAGAGCAAAAGAAAATGCTGTTTTTAATTATTCTCTTAGAAACTTCTTGAGATCTATGAATACGTGTGTTTACTTTTCTTTATTCCCTGCAATCTTTTGTAAAAGCTGTTACGTGGGAACTCCATTAATATACCTTGTCCTTTCAATCTATGATATTTATGACCAACTTTTGTTTTACAGATGCTTAGGATTAGAAAAAGGGACAAACGTGATTCATCATATTCATCTCAGTCACTTCTACAAAGGAGAACATTTTATCCAAATTAATAGATAAAAGTTGTATTTATTAGTTTTTAATTTTTATTTTTTTTTAAAATAGAATTATAATGATGTGATGGAGATATTAATAATTCTGATGGAAGAGAAATTTAAGAGACTCAGTGCTAAGTGGACCATTCATTATCATGAGAGATGGGTTCTTGTGAAGGCCTAGTACTTCACCTCTGTGAGCATCACCTACATGCAATGAGTGCTAAGTAGACCATTCATTATCATCATGAGAGATGGGTTCTTGTGAACCACTACTCATGAAACATGGGTCAATGAGTTTGACTCAAAAACTACACGGTTGAATCTTGATAGGAATATCATAATTTGACACGTTGGAAAATACCTCCTACTTATCAATCTAGACTCATTTCATGAGTTCATGAATTTATTTGTTATTAGACTTTTTCTTTTTGAATAAAATTATAATGATGCAATTAAGAGAACGTTATTTTAATGGAAAATAAATCTAAGTTCATTTTGGAAGAATAACTTTTAGAAATCTAGACTCATTTCATGAGTTGAATTTATTAGTTATTAAACCTTTTCTTTTTAAATAGAATTATGATGATGTGATAAGAGATTAATAAATGTAACTATGAAAATACAATATGAATTTATTTAATTAGTAAGAATAACTTTTAAAAATCTAGATTTATTTCACGAATGACATTTATTATTTTTTAGACTTTTCTCTTTTAAAATAGAATTATAATGATGTGCTGAAGAGATTAATAAACGTAAAAAATAAATCTAAATTAATTTTGGTATTAAGAATAACTTTTAGAAATATGGATTTATTTCATGAGTTACATTTATTAGTTTTTAAACATTTTTCTTTCAAAATAGAATTATAATGATGTGATGAAGAGATTAATAAACACAACTTTAAACTTTAATGGAAGAGAAATCTAACTTCATTTAGATTTTTATAAATCCAGATTCATTTCATGACAACCAATTTTATTATTTAAAAGTTAAAATAGATTAACATTTATTTAGAAATAAAGGAGAGAATTTTTTGAACAATTTTGTAGTTAATTAATTTTTACTATATTAATTATTTTTAAAAATAATTAGGATATGTGACCAAGATAAGTTTTTTTTCCTTTTAAAAATATAATTGCTTTTTGTTTTAGTATTTTTTTATCCTTAATCAAATTTAAATATTTTATTCTTGATTTTTTTTGTTAATAAAATATTTCTTATACATTCTACTACTTTTAATCAGTAATATTTTGTTATAGCACATTTAATTTGAGCTAGAAATAAAATATTTTAATATATATATCATAGATTTTCAGTTAAATTTTAATCATATATTATCAATTAATTTTTTCTTCTTATTTTATTTATTATTATTTTTTTAAATGAATAACTATAATTTAGATACATATTTTCCTATTTAATGCATAATTTTTTTTATATGTCCAAATTAATTTTGTTATTCATTGAAAGAAAGAAATCAATGTTGCTATTTTTTCAAGTGTGTCAAATATAGGACTTTATTTTTATAAAAGTGTGTAACAAGAATAATGGGTAATGCATTAAAAGACTAATTAAGTAATTAGATTAGAAAATAACAAACACCTAAAACTAAAAGATCAAATTAAATCCATTAACTAATGAAGTTTTTGATTATGGGAAAAATAGGTTTTGAGGAGATCCGAAACCCCTTACAAACAAATTTTAAAGGGACCCAAAACCCTATCAAAAGAAAGCTGCAAATAGATAGGGACACATAAAATCAACAGCCCAACATCAATAGCCAACCATAAGATACTCTAGACTATCCATGCTACAAAGATCCAATTTTGAAGGTAACCAAAAACCCTTACAACCAAGTTTTTACAAGGACCTTGAACCCAATCAATAGAAATAAACCGCTTGAGTTAGCCAAGCACCAACACAGCCTGCAACAACCAATCCATAGCAAACCATCTGATCAACATTGAGACACTACACAAAGGGAAGCAAGAGCTCCCTTTAAGAATAACCAATTTCACAAAGCTCCCTACCTCAATAGGAGAGTTACAAGGAAAAACTGAATACAAAGAAGCAAGATTCCGCTTGAACCACCTACTAATCCAATCTACCATCTCAATCTCCACCTGTAAAGGAGAGAGCTCCCATCTATTGGAGAAGCTGACATGAACACCATTTCCACCCAAGAAAGGCATCTCTAGAAACCACAAACTCCATCTCAATAGGAACAACAAATGAAGTTACCAGAAAGATGAGCTTCTAACCACTTCCACAACACCCTTCTCCACCTCAATAGGAGTCAAAACAAACTATAGAATCAAAGAAGAAGCCCACACTCTAGTAGACAGGGAAAACTAATGAAGTTGAATGCAATGATTTTATGAAATAAACCCAAATCAAGAATACAATTAAAATTAAGATCAAATTACTTCATAAAACATGTAAACCTAGTACTCCATTGTAAGATACTACTTATTTGATATGTGGATTGCTCAATTATGCATGTCCCAATTGACAAAAGTAAGATTGATGATGTTGATGAAGCTTGATGATGAAGACTTTGATTCACAATGATAGCTTAAATGCTCAATTTAATGCTCAAAGATGATAAATAATTCTAAATAATTCTCTAAAATGTTTTTGAATGAATCAAAATCAAGGAGAAAGCTTATTTTATAGATCTCATGAAGGTTTGATCAACAGTGGAGATTAAATCAAGAGATTAATGGTGGAGATCAAATGAGAGGTTTATTTAATTGAACTCCAGCCCTGATTTAAGGAAGATATTTTAAGATATTTATGGGGGAAGATATTTTGAAAAGGGAATATTCCATTTTTGAAAATAGAATATGACATGTGTAAGTTAGAGGAATATTAGCTAATTAAATAATTAAGAAATTATTTAATTGTGAGGGAAAATTAGCTAATTAAATAATTAAAAAATTATTTAATCGTGAGGGATGAGAGAACATTAAGATTTTTAATTAAATAATTTTAAAAATCTATTTAATTAGGCGGGTTTGAAAAAAATAGTATAATTAAATAATCAAAAGTATTTAATTAAAGTGGAAAGAGGGAAATTTAAAAATTAATTAAATAATAAAAAATATTTAATTAAAGTGGAAAGAGGGAAATTTGAAAATTAATTAAATAATGAAAATTATTTAACTAAAGTGAAATAGAGGAAAAATGATGAATTAATCATAATATTAATTATTTAATTAATAGAGAAAAATGTTAGTTTAATCAAATAATAATAATAAAAAATTATAATTGATGAATTTGGAGATAATGACTGAAAATGGTGAATTATAGGAATGTGTTAAATACATTAGATAATTTTAGGTGTCTACATTTTCCCCCTCTTTGATACAATGTACCTATTGTATTGTTTTAAAGACATACTACTGCTTTAATTGTTTTTGGATAATGATGATGAAAGAGACCTCTTGAGATCTTGCTGCTTAACCAAGCTAAAAGTGATTGATTTGATTGATTGATTGATGATAGTGATAACATTGTTGTTGATAAGAACAACACAAGGATTATGTTGTTAGCGATTAAACAACATGAGGATTGGGAAGGATACATCCCGATGATGATTGCTTGGATAAAATGGATCAATATTTGTAGCAAGGCTACAAATTTTGTTAGATGGTTTGATATCATTCCAGTGGATGGAGGAACGATGGAAGGATGGTTATTTTCCCCCTCAAGAGATCGGCCAAAAAATAAAATAAAAATAGATTGACCAGGCTCATGATAGGTAAACATGATAAGCATAGTGAAGATGACTATGAAAATTAGACTTAGGGTTTAGATTATTAGATGTTTGTGTCAAATGATAGATCAATGATGTTCATCAAACATGTCGATGTATGAAATGACACTTTTGATAGATGAAATGACACTATTGATGATTTCAAGTCACTTTTGATGAAATGCAACATATTTGATGATTAGTCGAATGTGATATATATATCATGACACATTTGAAAAATGAGCTCATGAATGATTGGGTAAAGAAATGCTTTTGATTTTATATCTCGCTTATGATTGGAAAAAACCTTGTCAGGTCGCTTTTGAAATAGAGGGATACAAATTTTGGATTTTGGACTAAAGATGAGTTAGAAGAAATGATTTTAGAATAAATGAGTTAGTGCGAATAGATGGATAGAATTTGGATGATGATGGATATAGATAAAATTGATGAATAGATTGATAGATTAATGATGTTGATCAAATATTGATGAAATCTATGATTATTGGATCATATGATTCGAGATTTTATTAGAAAGTGAGATGGAGAAGCTGATTTTTCTTTTTCTTTTATGTTATAATAAAGAACATATCTAGAAATCCTTATTGTGATATATAGCAAGTAGACACTATGTGCCAAGGTATAAAGACTAGGGTGGTGGCATATCTATTGCATGGACTTCGAATCTGCAAAAAAATGGGAGTATCCTTGTTCATACCTGACATACAAATTTACCTTGTTTGATAATGCAAGAGAATGAAGCTTCAAAAAAAGTTAGGCCTTATGTACAAAAGGTATAAAAACTGGTATACAAAGGTCGTTATATTGCCTGAAACTATACCTACACACAAGGAAAGTATTCATCATGGTCGTATTACAAGAACATCCCACAAATATAGCAGATGAAACCAACATGACTATGCCCCATTGCGTACTCCTCTAGACAGACCAAGATATGAAAGATCAAAGTGGCTTTGAGTAAGCGATGGAATGAGACAAAACATAATTCAAAAGAAAATACCAATCAACAAAACATATCAAATTTACCATATCTCTTTTCAGAGAGATTGTTGATGTTGATCCATAACTATGCCTATTGTAGGAAAGATATATCCGATAAGGAAATTGTTGGGTTTGAATGTTGATTTAGATATCTTTGTAAGGATTTTTCTTTTGTTGGTCCCAATTAGTGGGTGAAAAGATTCAAAGGCAACAATTTATTATATTCATGAATCCTATGTTGATGTTTTTATTAGATAAAGTTATACCCAGTATCATGGAGGTACCACTAACATGGTTAGATTCCTTGATCACTAAATAAATGATACCTTAATGTTTAGGATTGTTGATAAATTATAGTGGTTCTAGAATACCCTATTCATGTAGGCCTAATCCTTTGCTTTGATATTACATCCATTGGAAAATTTTGTTGGAAACAAGATATGCTTTGTCTTGGAAACAAAGTACCAACTCTTCTTTATGTTTTTATTAGATAAAGTTATCCCCAGTATCATGGAGGTACCACTAACATGGTTAGATTCCTTGATCACTAAATAACTGATACCTTAATGTTTAGGATTGTTGATAAATTACACTGGTTCTAGAATACCCTATTCATGCAGGCCTAATCCTTTCCTTTGATATTACATCCATTGACAAATTTTGTTGGAAACAAGATATTCTTTGTCTTGGAAACAAAGTACCAACTCTTCTTTATGTCATTTGGAATCCTCAATAACTTAGTTATGTATTCCTATTAGTAAGAACACTTTCTCTAAAATGGTGAGTGATCTAAGTTGATAGGTTATTGGTGCTTCATTATTCTATGGGATGTTGATCAGATCTATATTTTCTTGTTCATCAATATCTTTGACATGAGTTTGAGAACTTAGGAACTCTGATTATTCTTCAAAAGATGTTGCTACCTCAAAGTTGATATACAAACCTTATTCATTGTCATTTGTTGTAATATCATCTTGAAGTCATGTGAACTCATCTATAGCTTCATCATTTTCAAATATATATAGTGGAAGAATCTTGATCTGGATGAACAAGTAGGCTTAGATCATCTATGTTTCTAGTGGGAGCAATCATCTCATTCGGAGAAGTGAAATCTATTGAAATATGGATTGGATTGACTATTGGTTCATGGATGGGATTGAATAAATTGATAGGATCAATATGGAACTCCAAAGATATTGTATTTTAATCAATTATATAAGGAGATTGAAGGGTTTGGATAACTTGATCTTTACTCATTTTAGGACTTTCTTTGTTATGCTTTGGATTATGTTCTTGACATAGATCTAGGTTTGATGATGGGATATGACTAAAGGACTATTGGATGGTCTCAAAGTGTTGTCATAACAATAACATATTTTGAGTAGATGTGATAGGTGATGGGAGGCATGTTGGTGCTTGGAATGAAATTTCTTGATCATAGATTAGATTCATATAAAATTTTAGATTAGCTTGGAGATCATGATTATCTATCATGGATAACACTTGGAGAAAATCTTGAAAGGTATCATTATTAGATGAATGGTTTGATGGGGATGGTGTGGATTGGTGTTACAAAGGTCTCAAAAATGAGATGGGGGCTTCTTGTGGACAAGCTTCCTCAATGCGACCTATCACGAAATTAAACAAGGGAGGTATGTTATGTTCATGATTATTATTGATGCAATTGTATTGGAATGAGGCATTGCTAGACATAGATGGACGGTTTTTATCAGGCTTAAAAAAAATACCTTGATATATGTCAAAATTTTCATTATGCACGAGTAATGAATATTTTTGATGTGAGTATTTTTGGATGGATTTTGAGGATGATCTTCAACATTGATTTCACCTTGATCAATAAGATCTTGTATGATATGTTTCAGTTGACATGAAATTTTGTATTTTATGACACTTTATCCTATGGTATTCACAATAGTTATTATCATTATACCATGAGGGTTTGATTTATGATTCATCATAATGCTTGAGCTCAGGAATCTAGATAAGGTTCAATTGAATCAATTTGTTCAAGACCGTTTTGATGGGTTCCCCTAAGGGAGTAGATTTTCATTGAGTAGCATTGTTAGGTCTTGGTGGTCCTCTTGGATGATTTATGTTTTGGTTTCTTTGTTGATTATTATATGGGGGTTGTATATTTTGCATGAATTTGGCATCTACCACTCCATCATTGGTGACATTTTTGTTTTTTTCCCAAAGGTGAGGTTTATCATTAGAATTAGATGTGTGCTCCCTTTTGTCTTTATAGATTTAACAAGGCCCTTAACGATAAGTTCCTTTTCAATAGTGAGTCCCTTATCTATGATCTCATCGAAGGTATTTGCACATTGTACGGTTAGATGGAAAGCAATTTCTGTATATTTAGATTTTGCACAAAATTTTTGATAAGTTGTTTTTCTAGATTCAAAAATTGTTTTGAAAATAGTATGAAATTTGTGTCATATGTTGGTATCGTAGGTTAACTTGGTATGTTTTGGATTGGTGGTGGTGGTATTTGATCAATGATAGTGTGCACCATGGGCATGTTCTCATGTATAAGAACATTATTTGTCATAGTTGGTATGAGTTTTCCATAGTCCATGAAATTGTTTGCAAGTTGATTGAAAAACATACATAGTTGAATCTAAAAACTTGCAAACAAATTATATTTGTCATGCCATTTGTTTGACCTTGTTCTCTAATTGTTACAACATTATAATTAGAGGGTAGTTTGACACCATTTTGTGCAAGTTTAAGAAAGTAAGAATTGGGATGGAAATAAAAATAAGGGCATCAAGTTTATTAGACAATGAGGGGTCTTGTATTTCCAAAAGTTCTTCCTCAGTGAATTCACTAGATAGCTTGGATTCATTCATAATATTCTATGAGGATAGTTTGATCTTGAGGTTATTAAAATGGTTGTTGTGGTGTTTGATATGCATGTGGATCAAATACATCACTAGGAATTTTGAATGTTGTATTGGTAGTAGTCATAGGCATGATAACATTTGAACTACTAGGGTTTGACACAATGATTTTTTTATGTTGGTACCTTGTAATAGGCATGAAATAATGGAGGATGGGATGCAAGTGAAGTTTATATTATGTGATGTTGGTGAGGGTTTTGTTTCAATATTGGACTTATGAGAGTTATCCTTAGATTTGGACAAAGATTTGATGTTGGTGATGTTGGTTTGTTGGGAGATATGAAAGCCTCCAAAAAGTCAAATTTAGATTATATCTCATTTTGATATGGTGCTAGAGGATGGTATTTACTTGTACTAGACTAGTGAATCCAAGCAAAGAGATAATAGTGAGTTTACAAGATTAGAAGTAGACAAATACTACTAAGTTGTCATTCTCACAAGGTTTTTGATGCTAATTTGAACTATATACTTGAAAATGACTATTTTCCAAGAAAGAGATAAACTAAGAGATAGGACTGAGAGATCTAAGTAAGACTTATGACTAATTTTGGTTGCTGGTGGTTTTGATGTTTGTTGATGGTTAAGATGTCATTTGTACAAAAGATTAAAAAATGTGTAATTATAAATTTCAAGATGAAGAGAATGGTATGAGATGAGGGTGAAAGTTTGTTTGCTATATGGATGAGGTATGTTAATTACATGTTTGTTAGAACATAGGTTTTAGATCCTAGGTTGATTTTTTGTTGAATTTTGGAGATTAAAATTTCAAGGATTCTAGAAATTTAAATTGATAATCAAACACATCGCTTTGTATTTTAAAAGCATCATTATACTTATCAAACACATCACAGGATTACAAAAGAAGTTCACTACCCCTATTAGAAGTGACTAGTTATCAAAAAAACATCAATATACTACAAAAGTGTCATAGTGCAAGTCAAAAGTGGTGGTTTATGATAGAAGTATCGTTGTGCAAAACTTTAGGGCTTCTAACTGATAAAGAGCTAATAGGCTCAAAAGTGTCAATTTGCTCAAACATGTCGATATGGATTTCAAAAGCATTGATATGCTTTGAAAAAAGTATCAAGTTACAATCAAAAGCACATAGAGTGGTCAAAAGCATCATTGTGACATAAAAGCGTAATTCTATAATTGAGCCTAAGATTTGTCTAAGGTAATTGAGTGATCTAGTCATTTTGATGACTAATTTGCATTTATTTTGTCTATAAAGAGATATCATGCAACATAGAATAACATGTAAGAGTAAATACAAGGTGTATTTTAGATAAAGGCCATGAGTATTTTTAATGAAAATATCTTATATAATGATTACATGTTTGAACAAGAAAATACATTTTATAACACAACTTAATTAGTAACTTAAAAATGTGTATTGAGTTAGTAGAGCCCCACCTGTTGAAGTATAATACCTTCAAATGAATGAGTAACAAGGGTATTTGTTATGAATTTTGCACACATGCCCTGTGAAATGGGGACCCCTTCTTTTCCTTTTGCTTTTGCATTGACCTTGCTCGCATTCATTTGGTTTTGCTTTTTCCTTCGCTTTTTGGCTTTTGGTCCATGTTGCCTTCAAAATTTTTAGCTCTCATCTTTGAGGATTTCCTGCTCACATTGCGGTCAGTCAAATTGGTATGATTTCCTATCACCTTTTTTTCATTTCCTTGTAATTTGAAGCATTTTGGGTTGGGTTATCATCGATTTAAACCATAACTTTAAACCAAGTTCGAAACCCCTACGGAGGTTTACTTATGGAACTTTGTGTTTGCTACATTCCAAACTTTGGCTCAGGATGTTGTGGCTCCTGCATCATTTGAACCTACATCTTGTGGAACCCTCTATGCAGAATGTCGTGATGGTCGTGCCAGAGCATCGATGAGACCATCTAGAGCCCCCGATGTTCCATTTTCCATATTTCTTTGAAAAGGCCCTTAAAATGTTCAAACCTTAAACAGTTGCATTATCCACGTGTTGAAAGAATGAACCTCAAAATATGTTAAGTCTTAAACTTGTTGTGAGAATTTACATGCAGAAAGCCTTCTGTAGAATGCCACTACTACCATAGTGTTTAACAGTACGAATGATGGCGGCTTATGGCCCTTTGGCTCCCGCATTGCAAATTTTCGGATCAACCAAAGTAGGTTATGAAATGAATGGTGGAGTGTAAAGCTTTAAACCTTGGAATCTCCCATGTGTTAAAATGGATTAACTCTAAAATTTACCAAGTCTTTATGCATTACAAAAATTTGGTCACGAGAAGCTATTTGTGGAATGTCGTTCCTCTCACGCCATTTTTAATGGCACATTAATTTTTGGCTTTTAATGTAATGGATTTCACATCTTGTTTTTTGCATGAGCCAAATTTTTTAAGTTGCTAAGTTATAAGGCTTGAATGAATTTTGAATGATCATTTCCCACATGCCAAATTCATTACCCTTGAGATTGCTAAGTTTTCACATGCTGCAAAAAAAACCCAATGTGGACTTCCATATGGGAGTTGTTGTCTCACTGACGCTATTCACTTTGGCTTTCACATCCAATATCCCTGCAACCCTATGGAACCCACAACTCTTTGGCCCGCAAACCCTGCAAATCCACAAAATGCTAGAAATTTCCTCAGGATGCTAATTTGAATCTCTTTTCTAGTATTTGATATATTTATGACAATTTTAGGTTGTATTGATGTGTTTCTTGATCAAACTAACGTCTCACTTTTTCACTTAATCAATTCAACTTATTATGCACCATTCTTGTAGGTTTTATGGAAAAAACTGAGAATGTGAGAAAAGCAACAAAGTAACAAAGATCGAGAAAGAGAAGACAAAGATGAAGTACGAGTTCCACGATGTGGAGGTCACCTCCAAGATTTTCTCAAACTGGGATAGGATATTAGATACCAACCTTGGGAACATGTGTTGGACTTAGGGAACACTGAGAGGGGGGGGTGAATCAATGTTCAACAATTTTAACTTTCAATTCAGATCTTAAATCATTTTCAATACATAAACAAAAATAAAGATGCAAGAAAAATAACAAGATGATCAAAACACCATAACACCAATATTTTTACGTGGAAACCCTATTAGGGGAAAAACCATGGTGGAGATTAATCCACAATTTATACTTTGTTAAAAGTATGAACAAAAGGGAATGCACTTGCATTCAGGCACACTGCCTAGAGCTCATTGCTCAAAATAAGAAAGGCTCACTGCCTTACAAAATGCTTGTGATTACAACAAAAATGAATTGAGCAGATAACATCTACAAATGCCTGGATTCAGTTTTGGTGAAGCACATAAAATAGATTCTGGACCTTCTGTCCAATTCACACTTTTTCTCTGCTTTGCTATAACAACCCTTCTATTGCACAAGCAAAAATTCACTCAATATATCTTCTGATGTACACTTATACAACTGCTCTAAATTTTTTTGCACACACACCTTGTTACAACATCATGCACACTTACAAAAATGAATTATTGATCTCATATATATATCTGCTAGCAAAGATTTTAATTACTTAAGTTGGCTTCAACAAAACATGAAATATTCTCCAACAGTCGGCTCAAATCACCAATTAAAATTAATGCATACCCAAACAAGTCATCTAGACTACAGTTGGGACCTAAATAAACATTCCCAACACAAGAAATATTAAAACAACTACTCCTTATACATCCGCGACATGTTATATACACTAGGTCAGCCATAATTAGAAAATAAACAATAAATCATTCTACTAGATCTCCAAGCACGTACACGGATTGATGCAACATTACAAAACTTACCAAAAAGGTAACATACATGCTTAAAAAACTTTCCTATGGATCCACAACATAAAATAATGATCCAGTGGAGCATATAGACTAACTTACCAACCGAATACCTTGTTCTTCATGCTTTTTTCTGGTAGTATTATGTTTTCTACTTTGCTTTCCGGTATGAGCTACTTCTAAACTACAAACCACACTAATGACTCTAGTTGCCATCAATGAAAACACTAGAAGCCATAAAAAATCTCCCAAAGGCATATGCCAACAAAATCAACATTGATGAATTCAAATAATGTGTCCTAATCAATCCAAAGAATGGCATGGCTAGGAGAATTCAAAAGAGTGGCATCACACATGTAATAAGTTTTCCACCATCTCTAATCAGCCCCTAGCTCATTCATGGGTGTTGGGAGCTTTACCATGGGTATTCATGAAGGATCATCACTTCAAAGGGATGGGTGGTGGCTAAATTATCACCTTTGTCCATTACATGTACTTTTGGGGTTTCTTCCTTCTCAAAGATGGAGGTATGTTAGAGGGAGTATGCCCTCAATGTTTGGAAGGAAAATCCTCTAGGTTGTGCCCAAGTAATAAATAAGAAAATGGATGTAGACTTTTTGTCCTAGTGTGGGAAAAATTCCCAAGAAGCTGTCTAGGAGTGATTTTGTGGAGGAAGTAAATAATTTGGTTACATTGCTAATTAGGATTGCAGGGCTCCTCACTTCTAATGTATTTGAGGAGTGGATGTGGTATTTAATTTTGGAAATTTTGAGGGGAAATACCAAATTCCATTAGGAAAAACTTATTAGTGATAATATCCATGTGTAGTATGTTTCGATAAAGAAGATCTTAGAGTTTTACATGACCTCCTATGTTGTCCATGTGTTGGCAGCGAACTTTTCATATAGAGGTCTGACATGTAAAGGAAATCTAGGGATAGGTCCCGATTAGAACATCGTTTATGAGTGCTACCCTTATCTCCAATATAGAAACTTGAAAAGAAATTATAAAAGGGTGAATGATGCTTTTATATTGTATATTATTAGATCTTTGTCAAATGAATTTGAGAAAAAAAAGTCATACTATGTTAAAGTGATGGTGAATAACTTTGACTACTAGTTCATCCAGTTTCCTAAGTTCATGTACTTCAAAATTGAGGGTTATTCTAGGAACCCATATAGGCTTCCATGGTATCTAACTAATAATATGATCCTACTAGAGCTTACACAACAATTGCATGCATCGCATCAATTGCTACAATCAAAGCACAGAGCTGGGGTGTCTTACCCCATGGCTCTAGGAAGGGGAATGCACGTGTGCCTAGTAGTAATCTCATATGAGAATTCTAATAAGGAGATTCAAGAGTATGGACTCCTTTTCCACAAGTCTCAAGGGGAAGTATTGTCCCTTGGGGTAAGTTGAAAAAATAGGTTGGAAGGCAACACCAACACACACCGCATGTGGAGAAATTTTGGGCTAATTTTGAGAATGACCAGGAGGTCAAGAAGAGACTCTATATGAGGATATATTTGGGGTTTGTAAGAGCTATATATATATATATATATATATGATTCTTGATTAGGTAGAGGAGGATGATAATAGTCTAGATGAAGCTTCATGTAATAAAATAGCTAAAATCACATTGCCACTAATTGATTGGACTAAAGAGGAAGAGACCAACCTTGATGTGGTCACCCACCCAATGCTATAGAGGATGAAGTAGTGGCTTGATGAAAAAATTTACCAATTGGAAAAATAGGGAATAGAACTTACCTTTGGTGAGCAGGAGTGAGAAAAGGCTCAGGAAAGTGATGGAGGAAAGATAAAGGTTGAGGTTGAGGTAGGCTCATCAATAAAGGATGTGATATCTCCTCTTTCTACTTGCTCTAGGAAAAGGAAAGACACATTTGAGAGGTAGGCCATAGAAAAGCCATGATTATATGAGAGAAAAGTTGTGGAGGGATAGAGGCCTCCAACGAAGGCCAAGAAGGGAGGAAATTTTATCATGGATACCATCAAGGAAGAACCCTCTCCTCCCGAGGACAAAACTCAAATACAATCACCCACTCTTCCATCCTCACCACCACCATCCATTGCACCACTCCCATTGACTTCCGCTCTACTACCATGACCCATATCTTCTCCAACTATTGTGGAAATCTGTTTCCACCTTTCATCCACCACTCCAACCACCTCCATGATAGTGGTTGTGTCTTCTTCATCTACATCATCATCTCCATCTTCCGTAATGTCAAGAGATGATGTTCATTTAACCACATAAGTTTCCATAACTCATTACATTCTGAGTATAATAAAAGTAAAGGATGCATAGATCAAGATCTTCCCATAAGTGCTCAAAAGGAAAATTAGTAATAAATTTCATTTCATATATCCAAAAGAAGTAAATTGCATCAACAACAAGGATCTTGCACTGGTACATATGTAAATGCCATTTGCATATCAATGATTTTCCATATATTCATTCATTAACTTTCAAATAATACATTTATCTCAATGTTACAATAATGAATGTCAAAGAAAGTTACTTTTACCAGTGGGATTTACAAGCCTTTCCAAAAATATTACATGAATAAATTTATAACACAAGAAACTCTGAACCTCAAATGTCGTGATACGACTGGTCTTCTTGTAAGCTAGGGCCAAGAGTGTGATTAAGGCACCTTTTCCACCCAACCACGAAGTACGAGACTTCCCTAGGTTTCTTCCTAACTCGAAGAAATCCCCGGCCCTGCATGAGGAGCCTAGTAACCTAAAACAACAAAGCATGAGGGAACTCTCGATACAAGCCTAATGCCTATATGCATTCCTAACATGAGAATCACATATTTCTTGCAAACAGGAGGTGGCAGAGACCTATATACATTTATTTCTAGGCTTTTAATTCCATCTATTTCAATGGTACATGTGCTTGGCCAAGCAAGAAAATAATTAAATGATAGTTTTAGAAAAGATAAAACTATCGTCTCTGTGGATCCACCTTCGACATCCTATCTCAGAAGTTCCTCAAAATACAATAAATAATGCATTTTCCATCTAAGTTTTCTTTCAATTATACACAATTCTACTTAAAAAGAAATTCCATCATCTTTCAATGTTCACACAAAGATTTCCAAAATAGCTTTTCACACATACACTTAGTATGAAAGATTTTTCTATACAATGTCTATTGAAAGTTACTATGCAATTTAAAATCAATCCAAGTTCTATCTTCTAAGATAGTAATTTTGATAGATTCAGAAAAAGAAAGCTACTCTCTTCAACCTTATAAGTATGAAGTAAAATCATAGCACAAAGATTACTTTCCTATTTAACAGGAATATATCAACAATTTTTATGAAAAAGAATTATAAAATAAGTTTAAAGAAAAGAAAGCAATTTCATACATGTATATTGAAAGAGTTACAAAAATTAGGTTGGCAACTAATCACTCTCCTAGTAGTGATAATAGAAATGCTATCAACTAATTGAAGTGTAATAATATTTTATATACAACTCTTGTGTTTTATGTTCAAAAAATTCACTAGTTTTAAATGCATTTTTTGTAGAATATGTTTGCTAACTAAAATGTTTATCTACAACTTCTTGTATAGTATTTTCACTGAGTTTTACAATGATGTATGGTAATTCATTTAGTGCACCATTATTCAGGTATTAAAACAGTTCTAGAAAAGAAAAGCAACATAGATATCAGATTTGTATATGAATACAAGTTTCCTACTGTACAAAGAGTTGTTTATGTGTATTTATTTTTCATCTCTTCTAAGTTTTAACTTGCAGATAAATAAGCTTATCATTCAGATTTGAATAGGTATTTATTATGAATGTATATATATATATATATAAATACATAATAAATTTACAAATGAACATGCTGTGAACATACACACAATGCTATGATTTCTGTATAATACCAATGATAGTGAATGATGTTTTTTGTAGAAAACAGAGATACAAATGTCTGTATGTATGTATATATATATATATATATATATATATATATTATCATTGTCATTACATATATATATATATATATTTATATATATTTACATGTTTATATGAGACAACTATGCCCATATTAATTCCTAATGCATATTTCTGAAAAAAAAAAACTCAAACACAAGCTTACACGCCATGGAGGGGCTGATGCCTCCTCAAGGAAGGCGCTGTCAGGAGGGGAAGCGCCTCCATAGGCTAAGGCCCTGCGGGAGGCACCGCCCCTCCATAGCGAGCCCCTTCCCTCCATGGGATGTTTGGAAGCTTATCCTAATTCACAATTTTTCTTGCTTTAAAAAAAAAAAAACTAAACTCCTACGAATTTCTGTTGTTCAATACTAGAGGCTTTTTAAATAAAAAAAAGAAAGGGTATATATATTTATTACATGCACATAAAAATATGTGTATATAATTATATATATATATATTTATATATATATATATATCCAGAATTTCTGTATAAAAATTTAGCAATCAGAAACAAAATTATGAACCACAGTATGTTAAGGAGAGAAGCCCAAATATGATAATGGAGAAGTTGTGCAATTTCATTCAAATGCATACAAAAGAATGGAAAATTTTCCCAAAATTTCACAGTTTTGTAGACAACTTCAAACACTTGGTATTCAAATTCTTCAGCAGTACTATTATATTTTAGACAAAATTCATGGAAAGAGAATTGAAAACCTGGATATTTCGCTTCCAACTGTAGTTGCTCTCCAGTCAATTCTTCTCTTTTCCTCTTCTAGAACTTATTTTCTGAAAGGCTTCTTCTTCTTCTTCCCTCCTTTCCTATTACTTTACAAACTCTTTTCTTTCTACTATTTCCCAAAAAATCATTCTGAAACTTTGTTTTTTTATAAAACCAACATTTTCTTGGCAGCCATTAAAACTAATTTGCAGAGCATATTTTCAAGAACCTTTCTCCTTCTCGGAAACTCTTTTCCCTTTTAATAATATTTTTTTTCCTTTTTCCATTTCCAACCCTAATCTTGAAAAAGATTTTGGAATGAAATTAAAATATAATTTTTGTTTTACATTTCATATTCACAAATAAGAAATATGCAAAAAAAAAATCTCCAATTACCATTGCACAAATAAAAACCTTTCGAAAATACTTACCCAAAAACTAATTACAAGTAAACATTTATCTAATAATTAAACAAATATTATCTAATTATTAACTAATTTATTATCATAAGAATTAACACAAGTTAAAAGAAAAATAGGATACTTACCTAGATTTATATCATGATAATCATTTAAAACCAAAGTTAAATTATAATTAAAATTAATTCCTTTTACTTTATTATGCTTATATTTCACTGTTTATTTAATTCGAATAATCTTTATTTATTTTACGAACAATAAAAAACAATCAAGCCAAAATTATCGTTCATAAATGCAATCTACATGAATCTAAGTGCCCGTGTGTGATCGAGAGAACATCCTGCTTTGTCCTGTCAAGAAGCTAACCTCCTCTCCTTAATCACACCCTTGGTCTTCGACCTCCTGCAACTCAAGTGCACTCAAAAGCACAACAATAATTGAATTAGTATCCCGTAAAGATATAAATCAAAACAATATAATACATTAATTCAAATATTTCTATTCTATTTTGCTTCATCTTCAAAGTAAAACATATTCACTACTATTCAACTTTTCATAATTTAAGTAAACACTTTCATATATCAACACACCAAAACACCATAATATTCATTATTATTCTACCACACA
>VDFB02193867.1:84380151-84451751 GCA_007258455.2 Sequoia sempervirens | reverse complement strand
TTTTAGATATAAGTAGAGGAGTCAAGTCCTGATGTGATGCATATTTTTTTGTAATTTTTTTCCAAGTAAATAATTAATTATGAATTTTTTATTACAACTTTTAGAAAATATAAAAACTTGTATGTCTGACCACCTTAACTTGGTCAAAACTTCATGAAATTCATTTTTTTTGTTTTTAATCTTATAGTATGAAAAGCATAAAATGTGGCACATGTTTCAGATTCAAAAAATGTGATATCATTTGAAAGCTATATATGTTTTTCAATCAACCTATCAATCAAGACTTTAGTCGTAATTCAAATAGAAAATGAATAATAATTATTTATTAAATTCAAAGTAAAGAATAATTTATATTGGTGGAAATCTAGGAATCTCCTTTAAAAACCCTTTTCGTTTCATCAATTTTGGGTAAAAAAAGTCATCAGCCACATACCCTACACATACCCATCATATTGCCACTTTTTTTCCCATCATGATCCCGCACATACCTCACTCCCTACCTCATTTGATCAACCCCAAATAGCTAGAATATTGTGTCACCACCAACCTCAACATCATAGATAATGTGTTCACTGTGTATGGGGATCTGTAGGATCTGCCATACGTCCTCCAAGGTCACTGTGGCCTCTCCAGTCGGTAGATGGAATGATGAAGTCTCACTCTGTCATCTCTCAACTAGTGCTATCATCATTGTTAGGTGTGTCCTAACCTCAAGCATCTTTGCCACATGCCTGAATCCAATTGAACCCAAGAAAAATAATGCATCATCCAATAAGTTCCTCGCTTGGTGTAGTATTTGACCTCTGTGCTCCTTCCAGTGAAGTACTCGAAGGACCTCCTGCATCCAAAATGCCCATGACACCAAATTTAATCAACCTGGCATGTTTTCAAAAATTAAAAATTCCTCAAAAGCAAAGGTGAGCCGACATTTGAAAGGTGACGCTCTTTGTTTTCACAAAAGTGACATTATAAACGAAGGTGGCGCTATTCTGCAAAGGTCGGTCGACATTTCCCCATGGCGCCATACTCTCCTAGGCTCGCACAATGCTTTCAGGCAAAGGCGTGTCAACATTTCCTTTGCGACCCTAAGACCTTCCAAAGCCGTGTGATGCTATCCTACAAAGGTGGGTCTACATCGACAAAAGTGACGCCAACCGTAACATTTACAATGTCCTAGAGAGCTGCTTTCACACACCAAATCAAACCCTAATAAATTTATTAAAAACATGAAAAATGAGAAATTTTTTGAAAGGTGTACCAGGGGTCCTACATCCTGAGGCCGCTACAACTCTTGAACCCACTCCATCTGATGTCAGGGAAGCACATGAGCCACCATTCCATCATCACCTAAGAGAAAATTTACAAGGTTTCTAGAAGGTCAAGTGCACAAATGATTTGAAAATGACCCCTCCCCTCCTTTTTATGCTAATTTTTTAGGGTTTTTGAGCCCATTAATCCGTTTTTTTCCTAACGAAGCCCATTTTGACCTATTTTCATTGCCATGAGCCTGTTTTCACATCTTGTGGGCTATTTTCTGCACCTGAATCCTTGTTGAATATTTTTTGCGAGCTTGACCAAAAATTTAATTTTTTTGCTTGATCTCTCGAGGGGGCTTGGTGTAGCAGCGTAATTTCTTCCGCTGGGGTAGTAGTGGGGCATCCAAAAAAATCTTTTTAATTTTTTTTTGATATCGGTAGTGTTATTCTTTGAACCAATGTAGTAGGTACCTCACTTCAAAGAGGGGCAAAATGTAGACAATTAAAAAGTCCTGATTGATACTATGCATCTGATTATGATTAATTAACACCATTTCCTCCTAAATCATCTTGAACTAACCAATTAATTAAATAATCAACATTATTTAGTTAAATTCAATAATTTTTACTATTAATCAAATAATTAAATTATTAGATTAATTCACCCTTCTTTTGACTAATGTTCATCATATTTAATTAAATCCTCCCAAAGTCCTCTCATTTGATTAAATAAATCAAATCAAATGTCACAATCCCCTAGCCCATCCAAGTTAATTAATTCTGAATTAATTAACTCTAAATCACTTTCTAATCATCATTAATAAATCCTCCAACTTTTAACTCCTCAAGAGTTAAACCAACCCATGGCCAACTAACCAGGTTGCACATGAAATTAATTTCTTTTAATTATCTAATTCCTCTATTTATCCTCACAATGACATATTCCAAGGAATATTCCTCTGAACTACCTCTCCATTCAATTTCCCTCCAAAGATTTCAAAAATCCTCTTACACATTCATAAATACCTCTTACAAAGGCATTTATTTCCTCTTACATGCCATCTTGTTGCTTACAAGGGAATTCAATCCTCTTACATCCTCACCCACATTCTCTTACATCTCAACCACATTCATTTACTTCTTACAACCTTTCAAATCCTCAACCATTTTCATTTATTCCTCTTGCACCTCCTTTCCTCTACACATTTTCCAAAATGTGTTCCATCCTCATCCAATGGAATTGTGACAAGTATCACATTCCCATTGGCTCCTCTTTTATCCCACATTCACCAATTTCTCTCATTCTTCAACCCTTGAGTTCTATAAACAGAGGCCTCCTCTACACAATATGGAACCACAACTTGAAGCATTCTTACTATAGACATTTCTACTCCATAGCATTTCACCATTTCCATCATTTTAGCTAGTTTATGTTATCATTTTGCATCAAATCTCACACTTTGGATCATCAACATCATCAAATCTTATCAAAGGGACTGGGAAAGGGCTTCTTTCCACATCAAAGGAGTACCAATCCCCCTATGGGATGAAGGTTTAGCTATTTCAAGTTGATTGCATGTTGTCTTTGGTTTGTTTATGCTCTATTTTCATGTTTTCTTCTTGATTTATCTAAGAATTTCATAGGAATGCTTGATTTGTGTTTCTAACATGATTAACTAGTGTTTTTATGTCTTGTGTTAGCTTATTGCATGTTTAGTGCTCATAGATATCTAGTTACTAGATTATAGAAATATATCCAATAACTCTTCAATACATTCATAAAACCCAATCTCCTATTTGTTGAAGTGAAATATCAATTCTTGGGAGCAATTTATAAAAGATTAATTTCTCTCACAAAGTTTTGGAAAAAATATTTGTGACTAGAGAATGTGATTGATTCCTTTTTTTTCTCCAAACTAGATAAGATAACATTGAAATACCCCTAATTAAGAATTTCTCATTAGTCAAAAAATAAATGGAAGAAATAATTTATACCTAGAACTATTTCTTGTCCTCTATCTTTTTTGAGTCATAGACTTTGAGAATAATCAAAGAAATATCCAAATAAAAAATCTACACAAATATTAATATCCACTTGGGGGAGGAATGTGTGAGTTTGACTCTGAACTTGCTTGGTTTGAAAAACATCCATAGTCCCCCAAATATATCAATAGATTATATGAACATGTCATCACATTCTTTACAATGATTGATGAATTTTTTCTTCTTCTAGGTCTCTAAGTTTTGTTTGTAGGAGCATTACTATGTCAACCAATAGTGTTTTGGTTTAGTACTTGGCCATGCACTATTTGTTATGGGAAAATTAATAATATAGTATAAATGATAATATTTATTAATCTCTAAGGGATGTTTTTATCCCTTATATTACAATAGGTGTTGGTTAATGCGAGACTAAACCTAAAACAAACACTCTCCTCTCTTCTTTTCTTATTAGTATTTATGTCCCATTTTTCCTAGAGCTTATATTTTTCTTCAATATCTTCAATGAAAACTAGCTAATACATCTTAGATATTTGATACCTAAACCATCCTCTAATTATTCTTTGTCTCATAGAAGCTTGAATTGGATTCTTCCATTATTTCTTCATCACTTGAAGGTGCCTCAAAGACACTATTATGAGATTAGTCTCTATCATTTAGTAAAGGGGTTCATTAGTAGAGGTCTCCAAAGTTTTCCCATTCTAAAAGGAAGGAGGTGCTTCTTCCTTCATGCTTGAAATATAATTGCTTAGGGGAGAAACAATATTATGGCTTTATTTTATGACCAATTCCTATTATTCTTTGTAATTATGCATGTTGAGGAAATTAGTCAAACAATGATCTCAATGTCCACACTCCATGAGTAGATTTTTTTTCTATTTCAATCACCTAAGCCCAATCATTGTATTCTATATAAATGATGAAGACTTGGGAATTTTACAAATAGATATTATGTAGATCTATGCATATAGCCTATAATTTTTGTTTAATATATTCTCATCAATTGACACTAGAATCCCTAGATAATTTCTAGTTTTGTATAAGCCTACAATTGACAAGTATTCTAATGGAAATTTTATAGCTTAATCCATAGTGTAGGTTTGGCTATAGAATACTCTAAAGGGTTAAATTTAGGGCACCACTTTGAAACAAAGAGATGTATGTTCCCTGTCTTCCAATTACCTCTAAGGCTAATAATTTGATCTCTATCCTCCATGCTCTAGAAGGTGGTAAAAAATATTTTTTTGGAGAAACTATTCTTTGAGGTTTGGTCTCTAGTTTCTTTTTCACCCAATCCATTATAGTTTTTCTAGATGAATGACACCAATAAATCTCCCAATTATTGCACACTTTATCAACTTGACCTTTAGCCTTCTCATCTTTGCACCTTCAAAAAAATTGACATTTGAGATGAATATGGGTGTAGTAAATGGCTAATAAATGATGAATATGTGAGAATTTACATAAATAAAACAAAAATATGGATGGATAGGGATAAGGTATGTGCCAAACTCACTATAAGAGTGTGTCACAAGTATCAATCTTTAATTGTATTTAGGCGTTCCAATCACAATGAGCCTGAAACTAAATGGGAATTGGCATGAGTATACCAATCTCACCATTTCAAATTCTTATAAATGAGAAACAAAAAACATAAAATAATTTATGTAAAATTAAGACTTTATAATAAATTTTAAAACATATTCTTCTATTATTAATAATTTAAAATATTAAGTTAACCACCTTAGACAAGATAAAACTATTTAAAAATTAATAATTAAAATTTTAGAAAGATAATGCAATGACATTAAAAAATGTATAAATTATCTTTAATTTAAACAATACTATATTTGAGACATTCAAAGTATTAATCTCTTTTATTAAGACATGTTATACTAATAATATATATACTTCTTGGTCAATGTTGTGAATGTTGAACCTTTTTTTTTAAATTGATGTTATTTTTCTCTAAACAATATTTTTACAATATTCTTTTTTTTTTAGACTGTAGGAATTGGTTAGGTATCCGCCCCCTTATAAACTGCAGTACGTCTGGTAAACTTTTTTGACGTGACTGGTGGCACTAGCGCGACAAGCCCTCCGGTACCATGAGTACGGTGGGAAAACTAGACCTCATGACCTCTTTCCTACAACAGGATGCATTAAGTTTTACAACATTCTTTTTTATTATGTTGAATCTTAATTTTTATTCTTGTTTAAATGCTCAATAACCAATTAACAAAATTTATAAAAATAGTAGTAAATATTTGACTAACAATATTATAAAATTAGTTAACAACTATTCTAAAATTATATCTTATTGCATACAATATTTTTTTTATTATTTTCAATATTCTACAATTACAATATTTATATCTCGGACCTTGAAATGTTGATCTATACCACTTTAAGATACAAAGCCAACAGTAACTAGTAACTGATGACAATGATTTAGAACTCAATGCTTTTAAGGAGGTAAATAGGAAAAATAAAAAACATAGAGTATCTAAACATACTTATATAAATTATATAAGTAATGGATATATTTATTCTTCAAGCTACACCTTCATATTATAAAAGGTTTCTTATAATATAAACAAAAGTGATAGTGAGGATAATCACTGCAATTGGAAGTGTGGAAATAAGAACCCGATTGAGTTGTTGTTTAAGTCTAGTTTGTCCCTCATTAGTTGCATTGAATTTATATTCAATTAGCCATGCTAATGACAGGAACACAACTGCAAGTGATGGTGCTACATATGCTGTCAAGATCTTACCAACAAACATTAATCGATATTCTTGATACTCCTTAGTCTTCTTGGGATCATTCTTGCCCATATTTTCTAAATCACGAGGTATTGTGACAAGAATGGTTGCACTTAAGAAAGCAAGGCATGTAGACACTATGGAGGTTCCCAAGCTTAGCATAGATAATTTGGCTAACATTGATTGATGTGCAATAAGCTTTGTTTGCAACCGTTCTCGAAAAACCCAAGCAATCACCACAGTCATAGATGCAAAGAAGGCAACACAGTCAGAGAATAAAAACACTTTAAAAATAGGTTGTAATGACATCTTAGCAATACCCTTATGCTCAGTTCCACCAGGAACTTGAAATATAGCTGCAAATGTCACTGTGGCAATGAGTGATGCCACCAATGTGTCAACATCTAATATTTTGCTCTCCCCATTACCATTGCCTTGATTAGTGATCTCTTGTGAAGCTTGCCAAGGTGGTAATTCAGATCTACACTGACGAATGAAGCTTCGAGTGGCACCAGCATCTTTTAGAATGATTATCATCTCGCCACAATCTACCCTTTTTTGGGATGCTCCTTGTTCTGCCACATCAAGTGGACTTTGGCCTTTATTATTTCTAGCATTCAAATTTATTTTTGGAATTGACACCATATATTCCATAAGCTGCACAAAGAAGAAACAATAACCAGCTTGATAAATAAAATTTATATAAAGTATTCTTCTTTTAGAAAGGTATTTACTCATACACAAAACATTATCTTTAACTCCTATCTTTTTAACCTTTTTTTTGGTGGTTGGAAGAACAAACATCAAATATATTTGGATGATTTGCGCTTAATATATTAAGATTTCAAAAACAAGAGGTAATACAAATGTATTTAGATTTTAATTAGACAATTTATCCTTAAATTATCCTTTTATACAATAAAATTTTCCTAGGATTTTTGTTATATTTTATAGTTTAAATGTCTAAATACAATCATATGGCCATCAAATTTAGGTCCTAAATTTGTATTATAACAATCTAACATCTATTTATTAACCTTTCTAAACAATTAGAAGATAAGCTTAAAAAAAGTAACAAATTTTGCATTGACATAGATTAAAGAATGAAGGGAATAGAGCATCGATAAAGCTAACCTTAGGGTCCACTCCATTCATGGCTGCCAAATGCAAAGCTGTGTTACCATGAATGTCATAGTCATAGCTCAATAATTTTGCCTTTCTTTCATTTGTGTGCACAAATAGAAGCCTTTTCAGTATATCAAGTTGATTATATTCCACTGCAAAGTGCACAACAGTTTTAAGGCATGTGCTTCTAATTTCAACATAGTCTGGCATTAATGATATGAATTCGTCGATAATGTTGATGGAGCCTTTCATTACAGCAATGTGAATTGCACACCTCCCACAATTATCAACCTTTGTCATTAACTTTTCATAGCAACAACTAATACAACCCCTATTCGATGAAGTGCTTAAAATCTCACACACAATATGTACATGTCCTTCATGAACTGCAGCATGCAATGGAGTAACACCATATTTATCCTGAATAAGTAGCATGAACTGTATTACATTGAAACAAGTAGGCTTTTCATTTAGTATCACCTTCACCACACCTACACAAACACACATTAATTAGTAACTCAAAATACATATCTTTTTTAACTAGATAAAATCATTGAAAAGCTCAAACTTCTTCATAAAAACCCATCCTTAATTCAAGCTAATATTTTACACCCATCTCTATTTTAAGGATAGAAATGTTGTAGATACATATAAAATAAATATAAAATTATATGATTTAAAAAATTCAATAAAGTTTTTTTTATGAATGAGTGTATATTATCATTTATAAAATAGTGTCACACATATTCATAAGAAAAAAAGTGGATGGAAAAAGTCGTACCTCTAAAGTCTATAGGGGTAAAAGTCTATCAATAGTAATAGTCTCGAACATAAAAACACAAAGAAATCCACTAGACAGTGAGAATAGTAGCAGTAGGAGGAGGATCCCAATCATCCGATTAACTCAAAAAAGTTTTAAAAAATAAAGTTGTTTAAATCTTCTACAGAAAGGGAGGGATATGGCTCATCTCAAATCACATTAAGCTAGTATGATTTCAGAGCCACCTAAACAAATCAAAGCTTATGATATACTAGTTAAGTTTCAACAAATCTCCTAAACAAATCAAAGCTTAGAATGTACTCTTTAAGTTTCGATGAGTCACCTAAACAAATCAAAGCTTAAATGGTGTTGTTTAAACTTATCCTAGTATGATTTCAGATGAGCCACCTAAACAAATCGACGAGAAACCTAACCAAATCAAAACATAAAATACGCTCTTTAATCTTACCCTGAAAGAATATGATATTCACCAAAATTAGAACAGATCTAAACAAATAGTCAAATATTCAGTATATTAGCTGTGTACATGGGACCAGGTTCTTCATATAAACAACCATGACAACTTACCCAGGTGTCCTTCATAAGCCGCAGCGTTAAGGCATGTCTGACGCTCATTCCTTGGCCAGAAGATCAGAAACAATGGCGTAGCTTCTAGCAATAGCTTCGTTGCTTCAATGTGACCGTGCTCTGAGGCTATTATCAGCGCCGTCTCTCCAAACTGGTTGCGCCTGTACACACAGCACTTTTTATATTTGAGCAGAATTCTGACCACCTCTTGATTGCCATTCTTAGCAGCTTCATGCAGTGGCGTGTTCTTATCAAAGTTCCGAGCTCCAGCCAAGCAGCACTTCACACCAAGTATCCATTTAACAACCTCCAGGTGTCCTTCTCTTGCAGCGATGTGCAGCGCAGTATTTCCTTCAAAAGTTTTCCCCTCTCTTACCTGCTGCCGGCTCATCTGCTGAAGAGCTTTCAGATCGCCATTTTGTGCAGCAATGAACATATTGCCGTCCATTCTTGTCATTTTTTCAAGCCCCCTTATACCCACTTACCATTCTGCTTCTCAGTTTTGGTTTTTATAATAAATTTATCTCCTTTTCCTGCTGATAACGTGGAGGATTCTCTGATACATCAGAGGGGCAGCCGAGAAAGAAAAAGAAAAAGAGCAAAAGAAAATGCTGTTTTTAATTATTCTCTTAGAAACTTCTTGAGATCTATGAATACGTGTGTTTACTTTTCTTTATTCCCTGCAATCTTTTGTAAAAGCTGTTACGTGGGAACTCCATTAATATACCTTGTCCTTTCAATCTATGATATTTATGACCAACTTTTGTTTTACAGATGCTTAGGATTAGAAAAAGGGACAAACGTGATTCATCATATTCATCTCAGTCACTTCTACAAAGGAGAACATTTTATCCAAATTAATAGATAAAAGTTGTATTTATTAGTTTTTAATTTTTATTTTTTTTTAAAATAGAATTATAATGATGTGATGGAGATATTAATAATTCTGATGGAAGAGAAATTTAAGAGACTCAGTGCTAAGTGGACCATTCATTATCATGAGAGATGGGTTCTTGTGAAGGCCTAGTACTTCACCTCTGTGAGCATCACCTACATGCAATGAGTGCTAAGTAGACCATTCATTATCATCATGAGAGATGGGTTCTTGTGAACCACTACTCATGAAACATGGGTCAATGAGTTTGACTCAAAAACTACACGGTTGAATCTTGATAGGAATATCATAATTTGACACGTTGGAAAATACCTCCTACTTATCAATCTAGACTCATTTCATGAGTTCATGAATTTATTTGTTATTAGACTTTTTCTTTTTGAATAAAATTATAATGATGCAATTAAGAGAACGTTATTTTAATGGAAAAGAAATCTAAGTTCATTTTGTAAGAATAACTTTTAGAAATCTAGACTCATTTCATGAGTTGAATTTATTAGTTATTAAACCTTTTCTTTTTAAATAGAATTATGATGATGTGATAAGAGATTAATAAATGTAACTATGAAAATACAATATGAATTTATTTAATTAGTAAGAATAACTTTTAAAAATCTAGATTTATTTCACGAATGACATTTATTATTTTTTAGACTTTTCTCTTTTAAAATAGAATTATAATGATGTGCTGAAGAGATTAATAAATGTAAAAAATAAATCTAAATTAATTTTGGTATTAAGAATAACTTTTAGAAATATGGATTTATTTCATGAGTTACATTTATTAGTTTTTAAACATTTTTCTTTCAAAATAGAATTATAATGATGTGATGAAGAGATTAATAAACACAACTTTAAACTTTAATGGAAGAGAAATCTAACTTCATTTAGATTTTTATAAATCCAGATTCATTTCATGACAACCAATTTTATTATTTAAAAGTTAAAATAGATTAACATTTATTTAGAAATAAAGGAGAGAATTTTTTGAACAATTTTGTAGTTAATTAATTTTTACTATATTAATTATTTTTAAAAATAATTAGGATATGTGACCAAGATAAGTTTTTTTTCCTTTTAAAAATATAATTGCTTTTTGTTTTAGTATTTTTTTATCCTTAATCAAATTTAAATATTTTATTCTTGATTTTTTTTGTTAATAAAATATTTCTTATACATTCTACTACTTTTAATCAGTAATATTTTGTTATAGCACATTTAATTTGAGCTAGAAATAAAATATTTTAATATATATATCATAGATTTTCAGTTAAATTTTAATCATATATTATCAATTAATTTTTTCTTCTTATTTTATTTATTATTATTTTTTTAAATGAATAACTATAATTTAGATACATATTTTCCTATTTAATGCATAATTTTTTTTATATGTCCAAATTAATTTTGTTATTCATTGAAAGAAAGAAATCAATGTTGCTATTTTTTCAAGTGTGTCAAATATAGGACTTTATTTTTATAAAAGTGTGTAACAAGAATAATGGGTAATGCATTAAAAGACTAATTAAGTAATTAGATTAGAAAATAACAAACACCTAAAACTAAAAGATCAAATTAAATCCATTAACTAATGAAGTTTTTGATTATGGGAAAAATAGGTTTTGAGGAGATCCGAAACCCCTTACAAACAAATTTTAAAGGGACCCAAAACCCTATCAAAAGAAAGCTGCAAATAGATAGGGACACATAAAATCAACAGCCCAACATCAATAGCCAACCATAAGATACTCTAGACTATCCATGCTACAAAGATCCAATTTTGAAGGTAACCAAAAACCCTTACAACCAAGTTTTTACAAGGACCTTGAACCCAATCAATAGAAATAAACCGCTTGAGTTAGCCAAGCACCAACACAGCCTGCAACAACCAATCCATAGCAAACCATCTGATCAACATTGAGACACTACACAAAGGGAAGCAAGAGCTCCCTTTAAGAATAACCAATTTCACAAAGCTCCCTACCTCAATAGGAGAGTTACAAGGAAAAACTGAATACAAAGAAGCAAGATTCCGCTTGAACCACCTACTAATCCAATCTACCATCTCAATCTCCACCTGTAAAGGAGAGAGCTCCCATCTATTGGAGAAGCTGACATGAACACCATTTCCACCCAAGAAAGGCATCTCTAGAAACCACAAACTCCATCTCAATAGGAACAACAAATGAAGTTACCAGAAAGATGAGCTTCTAACCACTTCCACAACACCCTTCTCCACCTCAATAGGAGTCAAAACAAACTATAGAATCAAAGAAGAAGCCCACACTCTAGTAGACAGGGAAAACTAATGAAGTTGAATGCAATGATTTTATGAAATAAACCCAAATCAAGAATACAATTAAAATTAAGATCAAATTACTTCATAAAACATGTAAACCTAGTACTCCATTGTAAGATACTACTTATTTGATATGTGGATTGCTCAATTATGCATGTCCCAATTGACAAAAGTAAGATTGATGATGTTGATGAAGCTTGATGATGAAGACTTTGATTCACAATGATAGCTTAAATGCTCAATTTAATGCTCAAAGATGATAAATAATTCTAAATAATTCTCTAAAATGTTTTTGAATGAATCAAAATCAAGGAGAAAGCTTATTTTATAGATCTCATGAAGGTTTGATCAACAGTGGAGATTAAATCAAGAGATTAATGGTGGAGATCAAATGAGAGGTTTATTTAATTGAACTCCAGCCCTGATTTAAGGAAGATATTTTAAGATATTTATGGGGGAAGATATTTTGAAAAGGGAATATTCCATTTTTGAAAATAGAATATGACATGTGTAAGTTAGAGGAATATTAGCTAATTAAATAATTAAGAAATTATTTAATTGTGAGGGAAAATTAGCTAATTAAATAATTAAAAAATTATTTAATCGTGAGGGATGAGAGAACATTAAGATTTTTAATTAAATAATTTTAAAAATCTATTTAATTAGGCGGGTTTGAAAAAAATAGTATAATTAAATAATCAAAAGTATTTAATTAAAGTGGAAAGAGGGAAATTTAAAAATTAATTAAATAATAAAAAATATTTAATTAAAGTGGAAAGAGGGAAATTTGAAAATTAATTAAATAATGAAAATTATTTAACTAAAGTGAAATAGAGGAAAAATGATGAATTAATCATAATATTAATTATTTAATTAATAGAGAAAAATGTTAGTTTAATCAAATAATAATAATAAAAAATTATAATTGATGAATTTGGAGATAATGACTGAAAATGGTGAATTATAGGAATGTGTTAAATACATTAGATAATTTTAGGTGTCTACATTTTCCCCCTCTTTGATACAATGTACCTATTGTATTGTTTTAAAGACATACTACTGCTTTAATTGTTTTTGGATAATGATGATGAAAGAGACCTCTTGAGATCTTGCTGCTTAACCAAGCTAAAAGTGATTGATTTGATTGATTGATTGATGATAGTGATAACATTGTTGTTGATAAGAACAACACAAGGATTATGTTGTTAGCGATTAAACAACATGAGGATTGGGAAGGATACATCCCGATGATGATTGCTTGGATAAAATGGATCAATATTTGTAGCAAGGCTACAAATTTTGTTAGATGGTTTGATATCATTCCAGTGGATGGAGGAACGATGGAAGGATGGTTATTTTCCCCCTCAAGAGATCGGCCAAAAAATAAAATAAAAATAGATTGACCAGGCTCATGATAGGTAAACATGATAAGCATAGTGAAGATGACTATGAAAATTAGACTTAGGGTTTAGATTATTAGATGTTTGTGTCAAATGATAGATCAATGATGTTCATCAAACATGTCGATGTATGAAATGACACTTTTGATAGATGAAATGACACTATTGATGATTTCAAGTCACTTTTGATGAAATGCAACATATTTGATGATTAGTCGAATGTGATATATATATCATGACACATTTGAAAAATGAGCTCATGAATGATTGGGTAAAGAAATGCTTTTGATTTTATATCTCGCTTATGATTGGAAAAAACCTTGTCAGGTCGCTTTTGAAATAGAGGGATACAAATTTTGGATTTTGGACTAAAGATGAGTTAGAAGAAATGATTTTAGAATAAATGAGTTAGTGCGAATAGATGGATAGAATTTGGATGATGATGGATATAGATAAAATTGATGAATAGATTGATAGATTAATGATGTTGATCAAATATTGATGAAATCTATGATTATTGGATCATATGATTCGAGATTTTATTAGAAAGTGAGATGGAGAAGCTGATTTTTCTTTTTCTTTTATGTTATAATAAAGAACATATCTAGAAATCCTTATTGTGATATATAGCAAGTAGACACTATGTGCCAAGGTATAAAGACTAGGGTGGTGGCATATCTATTGCATGGACTTCGAATCTGCAAAAAAATGGGAGTATCCTTGTTCATACCTGACATACAAATTTACCTTGTTTGATAATGCAAGAGAATGAAGCTTCAAAAAAAGTTAGGCCTTATGTACAAAAGGTATAAAAACTGGTATACAAAGGTCGTTATATTGCCTGAAACTATACCTACACACAAGGAAAGTATTCATCATGGTCGTATTACAAGAACATCCCACAAATATAGCAGATGAAACCAACATGACTATGCCCCATTGCGTACTCCTCTAGACAGACCAAGATATGAAAGATCAAAGTGGCTTTGAGTAAGCGATGGAATGAGACAAAACATAATTCAAAAGAAAATACCAATCAACAAAACATATCAAATTTGTCATATCTCTTTTCGGAGAGATTGTTGATGTTGATCCATAACTATTCCTATTGTAGGAAAGATATATCCGGTAAGGAAATTGTTGGGTTTGAATGTTGATTTAGATATCTTTGTAAGGATTTTTCTTTTGTTGGTCCCAATTAGTGTGTGAAAAGATTGAAAGGCAACAGTTTATGATATTCATGAATCCTATGTTGATGTTTTTATTAGATAAAGTTATCCCCAGTATCATGGAGGTACCACTAACATGGTTAGATTCCTTGATCACTAAATAACTGATACCTTAATGTTTAGGATTGTTGATAAATTACACTGGTTCTAGAATACCCTATTCATGCAGGCCTAATCCTTTCCTTTGATATTACATCCATTGACAAATTTTGTTGGAAACAAGATATTCTTTGTCTTGGAAACAAAGTACCAACTCTTCTTTATGTCATTTGGAATCCTCAATAACTTAGTTATGTATTCCTATTAGTAAGAACACTTTCTCTAAAATGGTGAGTGATCTAAGTTGATAGGTTATTGGTGCTTCATTATTCTATGGGATGTTGATCAGATCTATATTTTCTTGTTCATCAATATCTTTGACATGAGTTTGAGAACTTAGGAACTCTGATTATTCTTCAAAAGATGTTGCTACCTCAAAGTTGATATACAAACCTTATTCATTGTCATTTGTTGTAATATCATCTTGAAGTCATGTGAACTCATCTATAGCTTCATCATTTTCAAATATATATAGTGGAAGAATCTTGATCTGGATGAACAAGTAGGCTCAAATCATCTATGTTTCTAGTGGGAGCAATCATCTCATTCGAAGAAGCGAAATCTATTGAAATATGGATTGGATTGACTATTGGTTCATGGATGGGATTGAATAAATTGATAGGATCAATATGGAACTCCAAAGATATTGTATTTTAATCAATTATACAAGGAGATTGAAGGGTTTGGATAACTTGATCTTGACTCATTTTAGGACTTTCTTTGTTATGCTTTGGATTATGTTCTTGACATAGATCTAGGTTTGATGATGGGGTATGACTAAAGGACTATTGGATGGTCTCAAAGTGTTGTCATGATGATAACATATTTTGGGTAGATGTGATAGGTGATGGGAGGCATGTTGGTGCTTGGAATGAGATTTCTTGATCATAGATTAGATTCTTATAAAATTTCAGATTAGCTTGGAGATCATGATTATCTATCATGGATAACACTTGGAGAAAATCTTGAAAGGTATCATTATTGGATGAATGGTTTGATGGGGATGGTGTAGATTGGTGTTACGAAGGTCTCAAAAATGAGATGGAGGCTTCTTGTGGACAAGCTTCCTCAATACGACCTATCATGAAATTAAACAAGGGAGGTATGTTATGTTCATGATTATTATTGATGCAATTGTATTGGAATGAGGCATTGCTAGACATAGATGGACGGTTTTGATCAGGCTTCAAAAAAATACCTTGATATATGTCAAAAATTTCATTATGTGAGTGATGAATAGTTTTGATGTGAGTATTTTTGGATGGATTTTGAGGATGATCTTCAACATTGATTTCACCTTGATCAATAAGATCTTGTATGATATGTTTTAAAGTTGACATGAAATTTTGTATTTTATGACACTTTATCCTATGGTATTCACAATAGTTATTATCATTATACCATGAGGGTTTGATTTATGATTCATCATAATTCTTGAGCTTAGGAATCTAGATAAGTTTCAATTGAATCAATTTGTTCAAGACCGTTTTGATGGGTTCCCCTAAGGGAGTAGATTTGCATTGAGTAGCGTTGTTAGGTCTTGGTGGTCCTCTTGGATGATTTATGTTTTGGTTTCTTTGTTGATTATTATATGGGGGTTGTATATTTTGCATGAATTTGGCATCTACCACTCCATCATTGGTGACATTTTTTTTTTTTACCCAAAGGTGAGGTGTATCATTAGAATTAGATGTGTGCTCCCTTTTGTCTTTATAGATTTAACAAGGCCCTTAACGATAAGTTCCTTTTCAATAGTGAGTCCCTTATCTATGATCTCATCGAAGGTATTTGCACATTGTACGGTTAGATGGAAACCAATTTCTGTATATTTAGATTTTGCACAAAAAATTCGATAAGTTGTTTTTTTGGATTCAAAAATTGTTTTGAAAATGGTATGAAATTTGTGTCATATGATGGCATCGTAGGTTAACTTGGTATGTTTTGGATTGGTGGTGGTGGTATTTTTTCAATGATAGTGTGCACCATGGGCATGTTCTCATGTACAAGAACATTATTTGTCATAGTTGGTATGAGTTTTCCATAGTCCATGAAATTGTTTGCAAGTTGATTGAAAAACATACATAGTTGAATCTAAAAACTTGCAAACAAATTATATTTGTCATGCCATTTGTTTGACCTTGTTCTCTAATTGTTACAACATTATAATTAGAGGGTAGTTTGACACCATTTTGTGCAAGTTTAAGAAAGTAAGAATTGGGATGGAAATAAAAATAAGGGCATCAAGTTTATTAGACAATGAGGGGTCTTGTATTTCCAAAAGTTCTTCCTCAGTGAATTCACTAGATAGCTTGGATTCATTCATAATATTCTATGAGGATAGTTTGATCTTGAGGTTATTAAAATGGTTGTTGTGGTGTTTGATATGCATGTGGATCAAATACATCACTAGGAATTTTGAATGTTGTATTGGTAGTAGTCATAGGCATGATAACATTTGAACTACTAGGGTTTGACACAATGATTTTTTTATGTTGGTACCTTGTAATAGGCATGAAATAATGGAGGATGGGATGCAAGTGAAGTTTATATTATGTGATGTTGGTGAGGGTTTTGTTTCAATATTGGACTTATGAGAGTTATCCTTAGATTTGGACAAAGATTTGATGTTGGTGATGTTGGTTTGTTGGGAGATATGAAAGCCTCCAAAAAGTCAAATTTAGATTATATCTCATTTTGATATGGTGCTAGAGGATGGTATTTACTTGTACTAGACTAGTGAATCCAAGCAAAGAGATAATAGTGAGTTTACAAGATTAGAAGTAGACAAATACTACTAAGTTGTCATTCTCACAAGGTTTTTGATGCTAATTTGAACTATATACTTGAAAATGACTATTTTCCAAGAAAGAGATAAACTAAGAGATAGGACTGAGAGATCTAAGTAAGACTTATGACTAATTTTGGTTGCTGGTGGTTTTGATGTTTGTTGATGGTTAAGATGTCATTTGTACAAAAGATTAAAAAATGTGTAATTATAAATTTCAAGATGAAGAGAATGGTATGAGATGAGGGTGAAAGTTTGTTTGCTATATGGATGAGGTATGTTAATTACATGTTTGTTAGAACATAGGTTTTAGATCCTAGGTTGATTTTTTGTTGAATTTTGGAGATTAAAATTTCAAGGATTCTAGAAATTTAAATTGATAATCAAACACATCGCTTTGTATTTTAAAAGCATCATTATACTTATCAAACACATCACAGGATTACAAAAGAAGTTCACTACCCCTATTAGAAGTGACTAGTTATCAAAAAAACATCAATATACTACAAAAGTGTCATAGTGCAAGTCAAAAGTGGTGGTTTATGATAGAAGTATCGTTGTGCAAAACTTTAGGGCTTCTAACTGATAAAGAGCTAATAGGCTCAAAAGTGTCAATTTGCTCAAACATGTCGATATGGATTTCAAAAGCATTGATATGCTTTGAAAAAAGTATCAAGTTACAATCAAAAGCACATAGAGTGGTCAAAAGCATCATTGTGACATAAAAGCGTAATTCTATAATTGAGCCTAAGATTTGTCTAAGGTAATTGAGTGATCTAGTCATTTTGATGACTAATTTGCATTTATTTTGTCTATAAAGAGATATCATGCAACATAGAATAACATGTAAGAGTAAATACAAGGTGTATTTTAGATAAAGGCCATGAGTATTTTTAATGAAAATATCTTATATAATGATTACATGTTTGAACAAGAAAATACATTTTATAACACAACTTAATTAGTAACTTAAAAATGTGTATTGAGTTAGTAGAGCCCCACCTGTTGAAGTATAATACCTTCAAATGAATGAGTAACAAGGGTATTTGTTATGAATTTTGCACACATGCCCTGTGAAATGGGGACCCCTTCTTTTCCTTTTGCTTTTGCATTGACCTTGCTCGCATTCATTTGGTTTTGCTTTTTCCTTCGCTTTTTGGCTTTTGGTCCATGTTGCCTTCAAAATTTTTAGCTCTCATCTTTGAGGATTTCCTGCTCACATTGCGGTCAGTCAAATTGGTATGATTTCCTATCACCTTTTTTTCATTTCCTTGTAATTTGAAGCATTTTGGGTTGGGTTATCATCGATTTAAACCATAACTTTAAACCAAGTTCGAAACCCCTACGGAGGTTTACTTATGGAACTTTGTGTTTGCTACATTCCAAACTTTGGCTCAGGATGTTGTGGCTCCTGCATCATTTGAACCTACATCTTGTGGAACCCTCTATGCAGAATGTCGTGATGGTCGTGCCAGAGCATCGATGAGACCATCTAGAGCCCCCGATGTTCCATTTTCCATATTTCTTTGAAAAGGCCCTTAAAATGTTCAAACCTTAAACAGTTGCATTATCCACGTGTTGAAAGAATGAACCTCAAAATATGTTAAGTCTTAAACTTGTTGTGAGAATTTACATGCAGAAAGCCTTCTGTAGAATGCCACTACTACCATAGTGTTTAACAGTACGAATGATGGCGGCTTATGGCCCTTTGGCTCCCGCATTGCAAATTTTCGGATCAACCAAAGTAGGTTATGAAATGAATGGTGGAGTGTAAAGCTTTAAACCTTGGAATCTCCCATGTGTTAAAATGGATTAACTCTAAAATTTACCAAGTCTTTATGCATTACAAAAATTTGGTCACGAGAAGCTATTTGTGGAATGTCGTTCCTCTCACGCCATTTTTAATGGCACATTAATTTTTGGCTTTTAATGTAATGGATTTCACATCTTGTTTTTTGCATGAGCCAAATTTTTTAAGTTGCTAAGTTATAAGGCTTGAATGAATTTTGAATGATCATTTCCCACATGCCAAATTCATTACCCTTGAGATTGCTAAGTTTTCACATGCTGCAAAAAAAACCCAATGTGGACTTCCATATGGGAGTTGTTGTCTCACTGACGCTATTCACTTTGGCTTTCACATCCAATATCCCTGCAACCCTATGGAACCCACAACTCTTTGGCCCGCAAACCCTGCAAATCCACAAAATGCTAGAAATTTCCTCAGGATGCTAATTTGAATCTCTTTTCTAGTATTTGATATATTTATGACAATTTTAGGTTGTATTGATGTGTTTCTTGATCAAACTAACGTCTCACTTTTTCACTTAATCAATTCAACTTATTATGCACCATTCTTGTAGGTTTTATGGAAAAAACTGAGAATGTGAGAAAAGCAACAAAGTAACAAAGATCGAGAAAGAGAAGACAAAGATGAAGTACGAGTTCCACGATGTGGAGGTCACCTCCAAGATTTTCTCAAACTGGGATAGGATATTAGATACCAACCTTGGGAACATGTGTTGGACTTAGGGAACACTGAGAGGGGGGGGTGAATCAATGTTCAACAATTTTAACTTTCAATTCAGATCTTAAATCATTTTCAATACATAAACAAAAATAAAGATGCAAGAAAAATAACAAGATGATCAAAACACCATAACACCAATATTTTTACGTGGAAACCCTATTAGGGGAAAAACCATGGTGGAGATTAATCCACAATTTATACTTTGTTAAAAGTATGAACAAAAGGGAATGCACTTGCATTCAGGCACACTGCCTAGAGCTCATTGCTCAAAATAAGAAAGGCTCACTGCCTTACAAAATGATTGTGATTACAACAAAAATGAATTGAGCAGATAACATCTACAAATGCCTGGATTCAGTTTTGGTGAAGCACATAAAATAGATTCTGGACCTTCTGTCCAATTCACACTTTTTCTCTGCTTTGCTATAACAACCCTTCTATTGCACAAGCAAAAATTCACTCAATATATCTTCTGATGTACACTTATACAACTGCTCTAAATTTTTTTGCACACACACCTTGTTACAACATCATGCACACTTACAAAAATGAATTATTGATCTCATATATATATCTGCTAGCAAAGATTTTAATTACTTAAGTTGGCTTCAACAAAACATGAAATATTGTCCAACAGCCAGCTCAAATCACCAAATAAAATTAATGTGTACCCACACAAGTCGGCTAGACTATAGCTGGGACCCAAATCAAAATTCCCAATATAATAAATATTAAAACAACTACTCCTTATATATCCACGACACGCTATATACACTGGGTCGGCCATAATGAAAAAATAAACAATAAATCATTTTATCGGATCTCCAAGCACGTACACGGATTGATGCAACATTACAAAACTTACCAAAAATGCAACATACATGCTTAACAAACTTTCTTGGGGATCCAAAACATAAAATAATGATCCAGCGAAGCATACAAACTAACTTACCAACCAGATACCTTGTTCTTCATGCTTTATGTCGATAGTATTCTGTTTTCTACTTTGCTTGCCAGTATGAGCTACTTCTAAACTGCGGACCATGCTAATGAATGAATTTTCCATCAATGACAACACTAGAAATAATCTCCCAAAGCCATATGCCAACAATCTTCCCCTTTGGCATTGATGGCAACACTTAGTGAAAAAATGACTAAGTGTCAGAACCAAAACTCAAAACTTCAAAACTCATAAAAAAATTGCTCCCTCTTTTGATGTCAAGACATTTTTCACTGCATTCTCTCCTCTTTGACATCAATGACAAAATTTTTGCTGTTCTCCCTCCTACTGCACTCTCTCTCCTTCTTTGTTGATGCAAAAATTGATCAAAATTTGAAAAATTGCAACTGCCACTCAAATCAAAAAATTATTTTATACTTATTTTTCATCTCCAGAATAAATTTCTTCCAAGCATCTACTGCAATCCTAATCATTTTATCAAACCATTATTTTCTGATGTCCTATTGATGACCTGGACAAGGGATTCAGGAATGGTAATGGCTTCTTCCAAATTTTCTCCTTTCTCCAGAACTTCAATCATTTGCTCTAGTTTGCATTCAGTTTGATCCTTCACTTTCCAAAAAGTATCCATAAAAGTGTTTCTGGAAAAGTGAACCTTTGCATGCTCAACCTATAACTCATGAATTTTCTTCTTAATTGCTCCATCTTGGTCCTGAAACATACTGTAATCCTGACAATTATGATAAACTCATTCTCAATTTTCTCCAACTTGTCCTTGTATTTACCAACCACATGAGGCCACCTGAGACAATAATTGTAGATTTTATTTACTGAGTCAATGTATTGTCTTAACACATTCATTTTCTTTTTTAGTTTGGTAAGAGATAGCCTAAACTGCTCCTTCATATGTAAGATTATTTCTTCTTCTTTCTTGTCCTGATGCACAGAGTCCATAGCCTCCCTGATACATTCAATCAATTCTTCTGGAAGTACATTCTACAAACTTTCCAATCCAATTTTATTGCCCACAAAGCATCTGCCTAGAGTGTCCTCAATGGAGTCAATTTCATATGATGGTCCATTTAACTATATGTCACTTAAATCTTTTGCATTCCATCTTCTTCCTAAATAATTTACAATATCTTTTCTTTGAATAAAGCACCTTCTTCATTACTTTCTTTTGCTATTATCACATCCGGTTCAATTGGTTTTGGTTCATCTCTTGGTGTGTATTCATGAGAATATTCATCGATTATATCCACAACCATCTACTCTTTACCTTTTCCTTCAAGTTTTGTTGCCTTAGGTCCCAGAGGAGTGTCATAAGCTAACTCTCTTGCTCTTTTCTACTTTTTCTTTGCCTTACCGGAAGAAGATCCAACTTCAACTGCTTTTACTAGGAGTGGAACACCACCTACTTCAAACTTTCCTAACAACTTTCTAAATAAGTTTTCATAAACTTGTTCACCATTTTCAAGAGTGCTGAAATGCTCAAAGATTTGCTTACAGAATGGTATATTTTCCTTCCATACCACATTATCATTCTGAGGTAAGCAATTCAAAAAATACATCATAATGCATATAACTAGGGTACCAAACCTGAAAGAGTAATCTATATCCTTCGTCAATTGCACATTTTCCATCAATTGATCCTTCAACAATCCACACAGATCAAAGTCTTCGTCTTCCATTATCATTTTGTGCGCAATGTAGATTGTGCCTGCAGAGGTTGCTCCTTCCCTATTTCTAAAGAAAATTTTGTAGGAAATTCCATATGTAATGTACCTTGTCAATGGATCTTTGATCATTGTAATTACCAGAGCCCTCTAATCTCCTTTTACACCGGTTAGGGCTTCAACTTCAACATTTCAAATCGACTTCTTTTTTAGGACATCTCCAATATCGCATAATCCTATCAGATTTCTAATTAAATCCTTGAAATTTGATATGGTTTATCTGGAGTAAGGATATCATCATCCAATTTGTTCAAGATAAACTTGACCACTTCCGCTTTGACGAAATAAGGAAATTCATTCTAGATGTCCAAATTCTTCTGTTTCACACCTTCAAGCCACTTCAATCACTAGTTGGCAATGAATTTTTTACATCCCTAACCTTTTGACTACTATATTCATCCAAAGTTACTATTCCTTTGTTTTGCTTCATTTTCCATACAAAGCAAGGTTTTTCTATGGAGCACAATTTATAAATTTTACAAATGAATGGAGTACTTGATGAATTCGTCGCCAAATTTACTTGACTTCTTCGATATTTTGTTGCAAAATCTCTCCTTTTGATCTTCTTTAATGCAAGGTGATAAATGAGGGTTCCAAATGCCCTTTTATAACTTTGTACACCTAACCTCTTTGTGACATTAAATTCTTTTCCCTAGGAGTTCCGTTACTCTTCACTCTCAGACAACAAGAGAAGAATCCATCTACGTACCTTCTAGATTTCATCCTACTAAACAAATGATCACTAATACACTTAAAGATGAGTAACACAACTGCTGACAATTTCCTATGTTCTGGTACCAACTAAACATAGGGGGACAAAGGATTTTCTTGAAACTCCCCCTAGGCCAATGGCCTAAAATCAATTGTTGGATGAATTACCCAAGGAAGTTTTGAGTACATTCTTATTACCTTCATCAGATCCACTCTTCTTTACCCACGTTTTCTTTATTTGATCTCTTATCTCTTCCACAGATGCTTTTCCTTTTCCTTTGTTGTCTTTCTGTAAATTTCTTCCTTGATATACCAAACCTCTTTTGTCCATCTTTCTATTCTTGTAGAATCTTGCAATGTGACCAAATTTGTTACAGTTGTATCATATCGGATTTCTTTGTTTGATTCATTCATTCCAGTGGTTTCCCTTTGATTTGCATTGATTAGAAACATGCCCAAATCTTACAAAGGTGTAGCATTTCATGTTCCTTATATTGAAAGACATACTTCTGCATTGTAATGACTTATGACCAACCTTTTTGCAATTAAAACACTAACTAGAAAATGATGGACTGCTAGAATTTATCTTACTTCTACACTGAGAAGCCATATGTCCAAATTTATTACAAAAAAAGCAATAAACATAAACTTCTGAGCATTGGGTTTCCTTACTGGATATCCTCTTCCTTTGTTCTTTTGAGTTCTTTTTTTAAATTCCTTTTGTTCAGATCTGAAGCTCTCATCTTTCACATAGCCAAGCCCTCACTTATGATTTGCATCCTTTTGTCCTTTAGTCATCTCATCAAGCTTAGAAAAACTGATCCTAAACTTCTCCTTAAACTCATTTGCAGTAGCAAGCTCATCTCTAAGAATAACTATCTGTCTCTCAAGCTCTTGTTCATTGTTTTTGGATTGTTGCGGTTCAATCTCCAACTAAATGAATTCACTATTAATTCTAATACATTCTTCATATTTTTATTTCAAGGACTGAACCAAATTCTCCTCATTCTTCTTTCTTTCTTCAATCTCTTTAGTTAACTTCATTTCCATAGATTCCACCTCAAGCTTCAGAGTAGCATTATTTCTAGCAAGTTTTTCACATTCTTTAATTATCTCTTTTAGAGTTTGATTCAGGTGAACATCTTCCAAGTTTTTATTTTCTTTCTGCTTCAACTGATCACAGAGTTCCTTCCTCTTTTCTCTTGACTCATTGATTTTATCCTTTAGTGATTGAATGAATTTCTCAACATCCACAATATTTTCTCTTAATTCCATGACTTCTGCTTTAGACTGATCAAGATCATCAAGTGCCACCATAAGTTGCTTTTTAATACCACTAGAGTTCATTGCAATCCAAGATCTACCTCAAGCTATTAAAATTCTGAAGAGGACCCTGCTTTGATACCAATTGTTGGACTCAGGGAACACTGAGAGGGGAGTGAATCAGTGTTCAACAATTTTAACTTTCAATTCAGATCTTAAATCATTTTGAGTACATAAACAAAAATAAAGATGCAAGCACAATAACAAGATGATCAAAACACCATAAAACCAATATTTTTACGTGGAAACCCTATTAAGGGAAAAACCATGGTGGAGATTAATCCACAATTTATACTCTGTTAAAAGTATGGACAAAAGGGAATGCACTTGCATTCAAGCACACTACCTAGAGCTCACTGCTCAAAATAAGAAAGGCTCACTACCTCACAAAATGTTTGTGATTACAAAAAAAATGAACTGAGAAGATAACATCTACAAATACTTGGATTCAGTTCTGGTGAAGCACATAAAACATATTTTGGACCTTCTGTCCAATTCACACTTCTGCTTTGCTCTACTACAACCCTTCTGCTGCACAATCAAAAATTCACTCAACAAATCTTCTGATGTATGCTCATACAACTTCTCTGAAATTTTTCGCACACACACCTTGTTACAACACCATGCACACTTATGAAAATTAATTATCAATGTCATATATATATCTACTAGCAAAGATTTTAATTACTTAAGTCGACTTCAACAAAACATGAAATATTCTCCAACAGTCAGCTCAAATCACCAATTAAAATTAATGCATACCCACACAAGTCATCTAGACTACAACTAGGACCCAAATCAAAATTACCAACACAAGAAATATTAAAACAACTACTCCTTATACATCTATGACACACTATATACACTAGGTCAGCCATAATGAGAAAATAAACAATAAATCATTCTACCGGATCTCCAAGCATGCACACGGATTGATGCAACATTACAAAACTTACTAAAAAGGTAGCATACATGCTTAAAAAACTTTCCTAGGGATCCACAACATAAAATAATGATCCGGTGGAACATACAGACTAACTTACCAACCAGATACCTTGTTCTTCATGCTTTCTTCCAATAGTATTTTGTTTTCTACTTTGCTTGCCAGTATGATCTACTTCTAAATTGCGGACCATGCTAATGACTCTAGTTGCCAGCAATGACAACACTAGAAGCCATAAAAAATCTCCCAAATCCATATGCCAACAATCTCCCCTTTTGGCATTGATGGCAACACTTAGTGAAAAATGTCTAAGTGTTAGAACCAAAACTCAAAACTTCAAAACTCATAAAAATATTGCTCCCTCTTTGGATGTCAAGGAATTTTTCACTGCATTCTCTCCCCTTTGAAACCAATGACAAATTTTTATGCTCTCCCTCCTACTGCACTCTCTCTCCTTCTTTGTTGATGCAAAAATTGATCAAAATTTGAAAAATTGCAATTGCCACTCAAATCAGAAAATTATTTTATACTTATCTTTCATCTTCAGAAGAAATTTCTTCCAAGCAACTACTGCAATCCCAATCATTACTATCAAATTGTTGTTTTCTGATGTCTTGTTGATGACCTGGACAAGGGATTCAGGAATGGTAATGGCTTCTTCCAACTTTTCTCCTTTCTTTAGAATTTCAATCATTTGCTCTAGTTTGCATTCGGTTTGATCCTTCACTTTCTAGAAAGTATCCATAAGAGTGTTTCTTGCAAAGTGAACCTTTGCATTCTCAACCTGTAACTCATGAAATTTCTTCTTAACTGCTCCATCTTGGTCCTAAAACATACTGTAATCCTGACCAATTCTGATCAATTCATTCTCAATTTGCTCCAACTTGTCCTTGTATTTACCAACCACATGAGGCCACCCGAGACAATAATTGTAGATTTTATTTGTTGAGTCAAAGTATTGTCTTAACACATTCATTTTCTTTTTTAGTTTGGTGAGAGATAGCCTAAACAACTCCTTTAGATGTAAGATTATTTCTTCTTCTTTCTTGTCCTGATGCACAAAGTCCATAGCCTCCCTAATACATTCAATCAATTCTTTTGGAAGTATAGTCTGCAGACTTTCCAATTCAATGTTATTGCCCACAAAGTATTTTCCTAGAGTTTCCTCAATGGAGTCCTTTTCATATGATGGTCCATTTAACCATATGTCACTTATCTTTTGCATTCCATCTTCTTCCTAAATAATTTGCAGTATCTTTTCCTTGAATAAAGCACCTTCTTCATCACTTTCTTATGTTATTATCACATCTGATTCAACTGGTTTCAATTCATCTCTTGGTGTTTATTCATCAGAATCTTCATCGATTATATCTACAACCATCTGCTCTTTACCTTTTCCCTGAATTTCTGTTGACTTAGGTGTCGGAGGAGTGTCATCAGCTAACTCTCTTTCTCTTTTCTGCTTTTTCTCTGCCTTACTAGAATAAGATCCAACTTCAACTTCTTTTACCAGGAGTGGAACACCACCTACTTCAAACTTTCCTAACAACTTTCTAAAGAATTTTTCATAAACTTGTTCACCATTTTCAAGAGTGTTGAAATGCTCAAAGATTTGCTTACAGATTGGTATATTTTCCTTCCATACCACATTATCATTCTGAGGTAAGCAATTCAAAAAATACATCATAATGCATATAACTAGGGTTCCAAACCTGAAAGAGTAATCTATATCCTTCATCAATTGCACATTTTCCATCAATTGATCCTTCAACAATCCACACAGATCAAAGTCTTCGTCTTCCATTATCATTTTGTGTGCAATGTAGACTGTGCCTGCAGAGGTTGCTCCTTCCCTATTTCTGAAGAAAATTTTGTAGGAAATTCCATATGTAATGTACCTTGTCAATGGATCTTTGATCGTTGTAATTACCAGAGCCCTCTGATCTCCTTTTACACTGGTTAGGCTTCAACTTCAACGTTCCAAATTGACTTCTTTTTTGGGACATCTCCAATATCACATAATCCTATCAGATTTCTAATTACATCCTTTAAAATTTAATAGTGTTTATCCAGAGTAAGGATATCATCATCCAATCTGTTCAAGATAAACTTGACCACTTCTGCGTTGGCGAAATAAGGAAACTCATTCCATATGTCCAAATTCTTATGTTTCACACCTTCAAGCCACTTCAATCACTAGTTGGCAATGAATTTCTTACATCCCTGACCTTCCGACTACTATATTCATCCAAAGTTACTATTCCTGTGTTTTGCTTCATTTTTCGTACGGAGTAGGGTTTTTCTACGGAGCACAATTTAGAAATTTTACAAATGAATGGAGTACCTGATGAATTTGTTGCTAAATTTACTTGAATTTTTTGATATTTTGCTGCAAAATATCTCCTTCTGATCTTCTTTGATGCAAGCTGATAAATGAGGGTTCCAAATTCCCTTTTATAACTTTGTAGACCTAACCTCTTTTTCACATTAAATTCTTTTCCCTAGGAGTTCTGGTTACTCTGCACTCTCAGACAACAAGAGAAGAATCCATCTGCATACCTTCTAGATTTCATCCTACTAAGAAAATTATCACTAATACATTTGAAGATGAGTAACACAACTACTGACAATTTTCTACGTTTCGGTACCAACTACACACAGGGGGACAGAGGATTTTCTTGAAAACTCCCCCAAGGCCAATGGCCTAAAATCAATTTCCAGATGAATTACCCGAGGAAGTTTCCAGTACAGTCTTATTACCTTCGTCAGATCCACTCTTTTTTACCACATTTTCTTCATCTGATCTTTTATCTCTTCCACAGATGGTTTTCCTTTTCCTTTTTTGTCTTTCTGTAAATTTTTTCCTTGATATACCGGACTTGTTCTGTCCATGTTTCTATTCTTGCAAAATCTTGCAATGTGACCAAATTTGTTACAGTTGTATAATATCGGATTTATTTGTTTGAGTCATTCATTCCAGCGGTTTCCCTTTGATCTGCATTGATTAGCAACATGCCCAAATCTTCCACAGGTGTAGCATTTAATGTTCCTTATACTGACAGACATACTTTTGCATTCTAATGACTTATGACCAAAAATTTTGCAATTAAAACACTGACCAGAAAATGATGCACTGCTAGAATTTATCTTACTTCTACACTAAGAAGCCATATGTCCATATTTATTACAAACAAAGTATTAACCATTAAAATTTTGAGCATTGGGTTTCCTTACTGGATATCCTCTACCTTTGTTCTTCTGAGTTCTTTTTTCAGAGTCCTTTTGTTCAGATCCAAAGCTCTCATCTTTCACATAGCCAAGTCCTCGCTTATGATTTGCATCCTTTTGTCCTTTAGTCATCTCATCAAGCTTTAGCAGAACTGATCCTGAACTTCTCCTTAAACTCATTTGCAGTAGCAAGCTCATCTATGAGAATAACTATCTATCTCTCAAGCTCTTGTTCATTGTTTCTGGATTGTTGCAGTTCAATCTCCAACTGAATGAATTCACTATTAACTCTACTACATTCTTCAGATTTTTATTTGAAGGACTGACCCAAATTCTCCTCATTCTTCTTTCTTTCTTCAATCTTTTTAGTTAACTTCATTGCCATAGATTCCATCTCAAGCTTCAAAGTAGCATTATTTCTAGCAAGTTTTTCACATTCTTCAATTATCTCTTTTAGAGTTTGATTCAGGTGAACATCTTCCAAGTTTTTATTTTATTTATGCTTCAACTGATCACAGATTTCCTTCCTCTTTTCTCTTGACTCATTGATTTTATCCTTCAGTGATTGAATGAATTTCTTAGCATCCACAAGATTTTCTCTTAATTCCATGACTTCTGCTTTAGACTGATCAAGATCATCAAGTGCCACCATAAGTTGCTTTTGAAGACCACTAGATTCCATTGTAATCCAAGATCTACCTCAAGATGTTAAGCTTTTGAAGAGGAACCTGCTCTGATACCAATTGTTGGACTCAGGGAACATTGAGAGGGGGGTGAATCAGTGTTCAACAATTTTAACTTTCAATTCAGATCTTAAATATTTTTCAGTACATAAACAAAAATAAATATGCAAGCACAATAACAAGATTATCAAAACACCATAACACCAATATTTTTATGTGGAAACCCTGTTAGGGGAAAAACCATGGTGGAGATTAATCCACAATTTATACTCTGTTAAAAGTATGAACAAAAGGGAATGCACTTGCATTCAGGCACACTGCCTAGAGCTCATTGCTCAAAATAAGAAAGGAACACGGCCTTACAAAATGTGTGTGATTACAAAAAAAATGAACTGAAAAGATAGCATCTACAAATGCCTGGATTCAGTTCCGATGAAGCACATAAAATAGATTTTGGACCTTATGTCCAATTCACACTTCTGCTCTGCTTTGCTACAACAACCCTTCTGTTGCACAAGCAAAAATTCACTCAACAGATCTTCTGATGTATGCTCATAAAACTACTCTAAACTTTTTTGAACACACACCTTGTTACAACATCATGCACACTTACAAAAATGAATTATCGATCTCATATATATATCCACTAGAAAAAATTTTAATTACTTAAGTCGGCTTCAACAAAACATGAAATATTCTCCAACAGTCAGCTCAAATCACCAATTAAAATTAATGCGTACCCACAAAAATCATCTAGGCTACAAGTGGGACCCAAATCAAAATTCCCAACATAAGAAATATTAAAACAACTACTCCTTATACATCTGTGACATGCTATATACACCAGGTCGGCCATAATGAGAAAATAAACAATAAATCATTCTTCCAGATCTCCAAGTACGTACACAGATTGATGCAATGTTACAACACTTACCAAAAAGGTAAAATACATTCTTAACAAACTTTCTTGTGGATCCACAACATAAAATAATGATCCGGTGGTGCAAACAGACTAACTTACCAACTGGATACCTTGTTCTTCATGCTTTCTACCGATAGTATTCTATTTTCTACTTTGCTTGCCGGTATGAGCTACTTCTAAACTATTGCCCTCAATGACAAAACTAGAATCCATAAACAATCTCCCAAAGCCATATGCCAACAACATCAACATTGATGAATTCAGATAATGTGTCCTAATCAATCCAAAGAATGACATGGCTAGGAGAATTCAAAAGAGTGGTATCACACATGTAATAAGTTTTCCACCATCTCTAATCATTCCCTAGCTCATTCATGGGTGTTGGGAGTTTTACCACAGGGATTCATGGAGGATCATCACTTCAAAGGGATGGGTGGTGGCTAAATTATCACCTTTGTCCATTACACATACTTTCGGGGTTCCTTCCTTCTCAAAGATGGAGTTATGTTAGAGGGAGTATGCCCTCAATGTTTGCAAGACAAATCCTCTAGGTTGTGCCCAAGTAATAAATAAGAAAATGGATGTAGACTCTTTGGCCTAGTGTGGGAAAAATTCCCAAGAAGTTGTATAGGAGTGATTTTGTGGAGGAAGTAAATAATTTGGTTACATTGCTAATTTGGATTGCAGGGCTCCTCACTTCTAATGTATTCGAGGAGTGGATGTGGTATTTCATTTTGGAAATTTTGAGGGGAAATACCAAATTCCATTAGGAAAAAATTATTAGTGATACTATCCATATGCAATATGTTTCGATAAAGAATATCTCAGAGTTTTACATGACCTCCTATGTTGTCCATCTGTTGGCAGCAAACTTTTCATATAGAGGTATGACATGTAAAGGAAATCTAGGGACATGTCCTGATTAGAACATCGTTTATGAGTGATACCCTCAGCTCCAATATAGAAACTTGAAAATAAATTATAAAAGGGAAAATGATGCTTTTATAATGTATATTATTAGATCTTTGTCAAATGAATTCGAGAAAAAAAAGTCATACTATGTTAAAGCGATGGTGAAGAACTTCGGTTACTGGTTTATCCAGTTTCCTAAGTTCATGTACTACAAAATTGAGGGTTATTCTAGGACCCCATATAGGCTTCCATGGTATCTAACTAATAATATGATCCTACTAGAGCTTACACAAAAATTGCATGCATCACATCAATTGCTACAATCAAAGCACAAAGCTAGGGTGTCTTACCCCATGGCTCTAGGAAGGGGAATGCACGTGTGCCTAGTAGTAATCTCATATGATAATTGTAATAAGGAGATTCAAGAGTATGGAATCCTTTTCCACAAGTTGCAAGGGGAAGTATTGTCCCCTAGGGTAAGTTGAAAAAATAGGTTGGAAGGCAACACCAACATACACCGCATGTGGAGGACTTTTGGGCTAATTTTGAGAATGACTAGGAGGTCAAGAAGAGACTCTATATGAGGATGTATTTGGAGTTTGTAAGAGCTATATATATATATATATATATATGATTCGTAATTAGGTAGAGGAGGATGATAATAGGCTAGATGAAGCTGCATGTAATAAAATAGCTAAAATCCCATTACCACTAATTGATTGGACTAAAGAGGAAGAGACTGACCTTGATGTTGTCACCCACCCAATGCTATAGAGGACGAAGTAGTGGCTCGATAATCAAATTTCCCAATTGGAACAATAGGGAATAAAACTTACCTTTGGTGAGTGGGAGCGAGAAAAGGCTCAGGAAAGTGATGAAGGAGGAAAGATAAAGGTTGAGGTTGAGATAGGCTCATCAATAAAGGATGTGATATCTCCTCTTGCTACTCACTCTAGGAAAAGGAAAGACACATTTGAGAGGCAGACCATAGAAAAGCCACGAGTATATGAGAGAAAAGTTGTGGAGGGATAGAGGCCTCTAACAAAGGCCAAGAAGGGAGGAACTTTTATCATGGATACTATCAAGGAAGAACCCTCTCCTCCCGAGCACAACACTCAAATGCAATCACCCACTCATCCATCCTCACCACCGCCATCCATTGCACCACTCCCATTGGCTTCCTCTTTGCTCCCGTGACCCATATCTTCTCCACCTATCATGGAAATCTCTTTCCACCTTTCATCCACCACTCCAACCACCTCCATGATTGTGGTTGAGTCTTCTTCATCTGCATTGTCATCTCCATCTTCCTCCTCAATTTTTCCTTCTCAACCTACGTTCTCTACATTTCCACCTACTATCCCCTCTATCTCACCTTTTCCAACTACTTTGCCACAATCATTTTTAGTGTATTTGCAAAACATGCCCAATCAGAGACTCTATTATCCCTAGATGCTAGAATCCTCATGTACCAACTTGTTGGTACTCTATCTACTCCTCCTTCCCTGTTAGAACCACCCAAAATGGAGAATGTGGATAAAATTTGGGAGGAGATACAAAAGAAAGGAAAGGAAAAGCTTGAGGAGGAAGTTGATGTTGGTGACGATTCCATGGATCTAGAACATGAAGAATATTTTGAAGAGCTAGAAGGAGGAATAAAAATCATGGATCCCAATGAAGAAGCTTCTGATGATGATGATGAATAGACTCTGAAGGGAGGTGAACTAAGCAATGTTTTTCAGGAGTAGCTGCAGGAAGAGAATGTCAAAGATGAGAAATCACAAGAAGAACATCAAGAGGAGGAAAGGTTCCAAGAAGAAGAAGAAGAAGGAGAAGAAAAGGAAGAGGAAAAGGAAGCAGATATTGATGTTGCTAAAACCAAGAAAGTGATAGGAGAAGAGCATATTGGGGAAGAGGATAAGATAACTAAGGAAATCCCCAAGGATGAGACCAAGATATAACAAGAAGAACAAAAGGATAAACTGCAAAAGCATGAGGTCAACACTACATCCTCCACATAAAAAACATAGGATCCTTCTTGGTTAGAGCAACAACTAAAAGATAAAGCCCTGGTAGTACGAGATCCAATGACTCATTTTGAGGCCATTATGGCTCTTGCAAGACAGAAGGCCAAGGAGAGGAAGAAAGCAAAGGTACGGTCACACATCACGGCCAATAGCTTGGGACCTCACACTATCCATGTGGCTACTTTGAAAGTTTGACAAAGATGCTACCACCATTCAATATTTTGAGTACCAGGTCACTTTTATTAAAATTGGACCAACCACTAAAACATAGAAAATTGATGAATTTTAAGGGTTAGTGTCAAATATTCTAAATAAAATGGACAAGGACTAGACCACCAAGAAGGAATTAAAGGTAGAAGTGGCAGAATTAATGGCCTTTATTCAACATTTGGTCACCTCCAGTGAGGAAGTACCCGCTGAGGCTTCCACCCCTATAATCTTGTCTAAGGAAGAAGTAAGCAAGGTAGAATGCATGAGAAGTTGGGCTAAGTCCACTTCTAATTGGATCAATTGCATTGCTACTACAAGAGATAAATCTATAGACATTGGGGTGGAGATGCATAACCACTTCCTAATTTTGAGAACAAAAGTTGACAAGGAGATTGAGGAGTGTAAGGCCTTCCCAAGGTACCATGATCTTACTTGTCCAAAGCTACATTGTATTAGAAACCTATCTGTAAAATTTTTGGAGCAAGAAAAGATTTTGACCAAGGATGATTTCAATGAGCCAAAAACATTATTATTTTCCATCAAATTCTGAAAAGAAGTCCTTGCCAAGGTGTTGCCTAAATTATAGTTGATTGATGAAAGAATCACTAATTTGTTGTCAGAATTTGATTCAATTTTGGAACTTCTGGCCGAAGCACAAATTTTTGCAACAAATTTAGATGTTGGAGCTATCAAGTAGGCTTGGAGGAATAGGATATAGAAAGGAGCCGCTGATAGTTTAGATGGGGATTTTTTAGATTTAGTTGTGAGAGCATTTACAAGGTCTGAGAAATTGGTCTAGAGAAGACATTCATGTGTGAACCTACACATAGAGTTGATGGAGGAATACAAATTGATCACCTTCAAAATCAACAGAGCTCAGCTGCCCCCTTAGTAACAACTTTCTAAGGCCTTAGTTAATTTTATTAAATACGTTGTAAAAGAAAAGAAAGTTGGAAATATTTTCATAGAAGATAAATATTTGTAATTTCCAGCTACAGGATGAAAGTTGTTACCTCAAAGTGTGTGTACCTAGTTTTGGGGATTTTGTAGAATATTTCTTGAATATAAAATAAGATAGGGATATTTTACATTCCACTAGGTTCACATGTGAAAGCATTTTATATTGGGGAATATTGTAATTGCATTTAATGTATCTAAAACCTTAAGGGATATTGAATCTAGGCCCTTGAGTAGGATTTAATCCTGTCCATTGATTTGTAATGTAAAATCTATAAATAGTAGCCTCCTCTCATTTGCAACTTGGGTTGAGAAGAATTGTTGTAACAAGGAATTTTGAAGAAATACAAGTGAAGGCATCAAAGTGTTGTTGATTTCCTTGTGTTCTTTGAATGTATGCATGATTCTATCTTCCAATTTTGATTTCAGCATTGTTAGTTTATGTTTAGTTTCAACAATGATAAAGTGTTAAGACATCTTGATGAACTTCCTACTCATACCTTTTGTAATTTTCTGATTGTAAATTACTTTGTAAGGTTAGTCTGAGCTAATTTCATATACTCAAGTTCAACTGTGTATTTTTATGCACCTGTGTATGAATGTTACAGTCTGAAAATTTGAAGATCACCTTTGAAGATTGCAATTGTTCTATCGAACTGTAGGTTAATCTTGGTTAAACAAAGCTAAGTTTTGGGAGTTTTTTTATTTGAAACATCCGCCATTGCTACAATTTTCCTTAGGTTTTAGATTGATAATTTCTCTTGAACCCTCAATTTTTTGATATTTCTTTATAAATTTGTTTTAGGATATGATTCTAGCATCACTTAAACTATTATAGTTGATGATAGAAGACTATTTTTAGATTGTTATTCTTAAATTATAGCAAGGGCTTTAACCAGTCCTCATAATTCTTGAGACCCCATTATAGTCCCGTAGGTTTCCAACATTTGTCACCATAAATTCCCCTCATGATTACTATTAGAATTGTAAAATTTTGAAAATTTTACAATTGTTTATACTCATGAGTTTCCAAAGAAGTCCATACCATAAGCACATGAATCCTGTCTTCATAACATTTTTTCCCATATTCTGTCATTTGGTCCCATAGAATTCACATGGCCCTAAGCATTTGAATGTATAAACCATATCGGCATAACATGTTGCAGGTCTCCTCGATCGAAAAAATCATTTTATACTAACACATGTCTTTTTTTTAGCATATCGACAAGAGGTTAGAAATGTCTCAACGACCAGAGGATACACATCTACATGACGCAGTTTGCAGTCTCAGCGACACAGGGATCCTATCGGTAAGACAATGGTCATTGGTATAAGTCATAACGAGCTTATTTGTGTCTTACCGATCGAAGCATAAAGAGATGTGTCAGTGAGACTTGAGTCATTGGAGTAGTGTCCTGCAACATTCGTTCAGTCTCGCCGATAAAGTAGAGGTAGATCCTGTCGGTAGTATAATCTCATCGGGGTGAGTTCAAGGAAGTCTTGCCGACTTACCATGTCACTATAATAGAAATACATCAGTAGGTGGACTTAGCGATATTCATGGTCTCGCCGATAATGAAATTCATTGGCCAGACTAAAGCCATCGAAGTGAAGTCTCGTAGCATTCATTTGGTCTTGTTGACAAAATAGAGGAGAATTTTTTCGTTGTCATCGATATGAAGTCATGAAGGTTCACCGATTCCCTATGTCACACCGACAAAGTTGTATGGGATTTAGACTTGGTGATGCATGTGGAAGAAATAATCATCGGTGAGACTTGCTTCATCGATGAGAGCTAAGAGAGTCATATTGAGTGTTGCTTTAGCGGCAGGAGAAACATTATGTCTCGGTGATTAGAAGACAGACTAAAAGAAATCTCGACAAAACACGAAGTAATCTGTGGAGCGTTTTCCCGACTCACAAAGTCACAGCGATAGGCTTCATCGGCGAGAGTTATAGCGACATATTCAAGACTGAAGGAGTAATTCTCGGGGAGACTCAGAACGTGGATCAAACTGCATGACTCCATAGTGATATGTGATATATTGACTGTCGAGAGGACTTGGAGTGTCGGTATGACTGCAAGACATCTCAACTGGTGTTTAGCGAACGTTTTAAAAGGCCCAAATGAAATAATTGCCTGATATTTGAATATGAATGGACGTGACCCTTCGTGATTCTGATATATAAAACCCATTTTTGACAGTAGAGAGGAGAGGACAAAAAAGCAAGTAAAAAATACAGTAGGATACAAAATGTTTACAATTTTGAGACTATGATGCATGTTTGAAACAATGGAGATTTCAATTGAATTCATTTGATGTGGTGATATTTTTCTGGTATTAATTGTTTGTTGTGTTAATTAGAAGTATTTTTGAAGTTGTCTCCAAGGTTGATGTTTTCTAATTGTTTAAACTGATATATCAAGGATATTTTTCAGTTTATCAGTGCACACTTGTTGTATCTGTATGATTGGATTCATTGGTTCTTTCAAGGAAAGATTAAGTCCTTTTTAGTCAATCATAGTAATTAGGAAATCTCATTTGGATCATTAAGAAGAACTCAGTAGTCACATCCTTGCATGTTTATACCAGTTATAAACTTAAAATTGTATGCCAAACAATTTGAGTATCTTCCAAAAAGAAGTTATTCATTTTAGATTATCATTTGATTCCGTACGCCCAATAAGGTACTAGTCTCTACTATTCCACTTTTTAGTTTCATTCATTTTTTTATATGAGCACAGTAGATTTTTCCTTGATATTGCTTATACAATTTATACCAAAATAAAACTCATTTATCCACTCCTATTTTCCAGTGTGGGTAAATTGCTTTAGGAAATAAATAGAGGTCAATTCTTCTTTATTCAAATAGGTATACCCGCCTTGGTCCAACAACACCTAAAGAGATGAAGGTTCAAATCATTTGGCCTTGTCTGTTACCCTGAAATGTTGTGAGAGCTTGGCAACCTCTCGTGGTTCAAACCTGCATTTTTGAGAGCTAACAATTTGGCGACTCTGCTGGGGAAGTTATTGCAGGATATTCGGTTGAAGACTATAATATAGAGTCATTGAAGAAAGATTCATAATTTGAGAAGTTTCAGAAAGAGTGATTCCGCTGGGGATACAATCAAGAATAATTTCATTTTTCTCACTTTTAACAAAGTGAGTGGCAACTCTGACAAAAATATTGCATCAATTCAACATGAATGGTAGAAGATCCCAATACAAAGGAGGTCTTGCTGGAGGTCTTAGTGGCAACAGTAAGTGGACACATAAGGATGATAAGGTTGATAAGGGTAAGAAGATAAATGAGGACATGTGCATAACAAACAAAGACAAAGCATCAAGACCACATTGTGAGACATATGACCGTTATGATACATGGAGAGATAATTCAAGTGGAGAACCTTGTACCCCTGAAGAACAAATAAATCCTTTTTATAATCCTCAGAAATAGGTGGAATTTGAGGCTAAAATCAAGGCTGAAAGAGTCACGTATCAACAGGAAAATGATCAAAGAATGGAGGGTAACCAAAATGAGCCCATTGATAATGTAATCCCTCAAGAAAATTTTGAGTTCTTGACTCACAAAGAAATAGACGTATAGTTGGAGTTCCAGAGACAAGAAGTAGAAGGAGAAAAAGCAGAACTAGAACAACAGAGGCTCCAAAAGATGAAGGAACTCCAGGATTTGAAATTGTAGGAAGCTCAAATTAAAGCTCAGACAACTGGTTTTCAAAGTATATACCGCCTCATAAGCAAGGAAACAATTATGCAGGGCCTTCATATTAGCCAAAGGTTCCTGGGAATCAGATGGGAAATAAATACAAACAACCAAACTATCCATCGTGTACTGCATCACAACATACAAATGCGCAACCACCTTATGGTCAACAATATGTGCCATATCTTCATACACAATACAACAATCCAATGTACCAGTATCAGCACATGCATAACCCTCCCCCTCAACAATACACAACAATGATTAGACAATTTGATTTGACAAGGTTTCAATTATACCCTTACCCTATGGATAGCAGTTGGAGAAGTCTTGTTCCTAAGTTTACAGGGAGCAGTGCAATTACTGTTGAAGATCCTTTGAGGAATTTTAATGCTTTTGTCCAAGACTTGGATATATCATATGAATATTTACATATGAGGTTGTTCATGATGTCACTCATTGAAGAAGCTAGGGATTGGTTCAATAGCTTTCCAACAACCTCTGTTGATTCTATCCAAGAATTTCAGGATTGATTTCTTGAACAGTATGGAAATCCATGTGCACTAGATGCTGCTTTACATGAACTAGTACGGATTCAAAAAAATTAGAATGAGTCAATTTATGATTTTAACCAGAGATTCAACAAATTGCAGAATAAGATACCACCTGGGTCAAAGTTTCCAGACTCTGCAGCATTGAGTATTTATTTGAATGCATTTGATCCAAAAATAGGGTATGAATTAAGAAACAGGTTTCCAAGAGATTTGGCTAAAGCCCAGAAGATAGCACTGACCATTGAAAACAATAGGAAAGCTGCTGGGATGATCAGTAAGAGAGAAAATCCTAGGGCTCCTCAGCATGCTAATAATTATTAGTACAAACAAGAGAACATGTACAAAAATGAGAGGCCTCAGTTACATGACATGCCTTACAATACAAATTGGAAGGATGGAAAAACTATAATAGATAGACCCAATAACAAAGAAACACCTGATCCATTAAGGAAGAAGGGGGTGTATATGGTCAATAATAATCTTTGGTGTGAAGGTTGTGATGGGCCACATTCCCCAGACCACTGTGTTGTAGCCCAAGAAATGCAGGAAGAAGGACTGTTAGTGGGTAATAGTGGAGAAGATCACACAGTGTATTTGACTTCAAATACTTTTAACCCTATTGAGGAGGAACATTTATCTTCAGAAGATGAAGGCTATGAGTACGATGTTTCAAATAAAAGGTGCAATGTCCACATGGCTGAACAACAAGTTTTTTCTGATTTTGAAGAAAATCATGTAGAACAACGCTTTGCTGAGGTGCCTGCTCAATGCAATGTAAGGAGACCCACTGATGAGGAAATAAAGAGGTTAACCATTGCTACGATTGAACAAGCAAAGAGAAAGTATTGGTTAAGAAATAGGACAGTGAATGAAAAAGAAGGTGTTCCCAGGGGAATATTTATGAAAGAAAAAGAAGTGACGACAGGAGTTTTGAAGAAAACAAAAAATAAACAACATGATAAGAATGAACAGAAGCCTATCCAAAAGGAAGAAAACAAAGGAGAAACATTAGAGAAAAATAAAAAAATTAAGGCAGAGGGTTCTTCTTTTGACTTCTCTCAAGCTTTATCTCAGGTAAAAATGTCTATCCCACTGCTCGAGATGATGAGAATTAAGGAGTATAGGGATAATGCAATTCAATTGATATCAAATGGAAATGAGAAAAGTACAAGTTCTAAAAATCAGATGGCCACTAAAACGGTTAATAAGCAAGAGAAGGTGACTATCCCAGAAGTGTGTCTAAATGATGTATTGGTAAATTCCCCACAAATTGATCCTTTTTTCACCACGCTGCTTATAAATAACAAGCTATTGAGGAATTGCATGATAGACTCTGGTGCTGCTATCAATATCATGCCAGTGGGAGTTATGAAACAACTAGGCATGTGGGTAGATACTAATGAAGGGAAGTGTTATGCAATGGATAGTCGGCCTATTCCAGTAGTAGGTGTTATGAAAGATGTTGAATTCAAACTAGCTACTTATCCTTAGGTGGCCTACAATATAGATATAACTGTAATTGATACCCCTCCTCAGTTTGGGATGCTTTTATCAAGACAATGGACATCAACGATTGGGGGAAATGTCTAATTTGATTTGTCTTATGCAACAATTGCAATGAATGGCCAAGAAGTTAAGCTGTACAGGGAGCCAAGGATGAACCCAATTGTAGATTGTGTACCTCAAGATCAAGTTAATTGCTTTTGTGATATGGATCTTGGAAGTTTTAAGATAGAACTAGCCCAACCAGAATTAGTCAATGTTGATCCAATTGATAAGCATGTTGCAAAAAACTGTGATGATGTGTGGAAAATGTACTTTGATGGAGCTTGCAGCCAAGAAGGTAACATAGCAGGAATAGTGTTTGTTTCACCTGAAGGGGTTACATTTAAATATTCATTTTTTCTGGCATTTGAATGTACGAACAATATAGCAAAGTATGAAGCTTTGTTAACAGGATTGAATATGGATGTAAAACATAAGATTAAGTTGCTAGCCATTCTAGGGGATTCCAAACTAGTTGTTTCTCAAGTTAAATCAAAATATGCAGCAAAACAAAAAAGGCTGAAGCAATATAGGAATGTTGTATGGGACACAATTGAGTTGTTTGATGCTTTCTCAATTGAGTGGATTGATAGGTCGAAGAACATAATGGCAGACTTTTTAGCCAATGTAGCACTAAGAAGAGATGACATCACATTGGTTGGAGTGTCTCAAATCGAGTTCAAAGCAAGACCCGCTGTGCCTGACAATATCTACAGTTGGCAGGTTTTTAATGATGATACTGATCTCCTGAAATTTCTCCACTGTATAGATCAATATGAAGGTCAAGAAATTGATTTCAATGCCCTTGTTGAAGAAGTAGATGGAAAGCAAACAGTATTTGGGAAGGAGGTCTTACAGCTTAGAAATAATAAGCTTCCCAAAGGGCTAGTAGCATTGGAAAGGGTATATGATGGAAATGATCAGTCCCTCATGAAGCAGACACCAGTCAAGACGAAGGATATTGAAGAGATCAATTTAGAACTGAGTTGGCACCAAAAAAGGTATACATTGGAAAGAAAATAAGCCCGACAATTCGAAGAATGTTGATTGCACTATTGAGAAAATATAAACATGTGTTTGCATGGTCTTATGAAGATCTCAAAGCATATAGGGAAGATTTGTTTCAACATGAAATCTCATTGAAGCCAAATGCAAAGCCATTTAGGCAAAGACAAAGACCTATCAACCCAACATTGGAACCAAAAATGCAGGAGGAATTGGTAAAGCTTAGAGATGGGGGTATTATCAAACCAATCAGACATTCAACATGGGTTTTGAACTTGGTTCCTATGAGGAAGAAGAACGGGGATATCAAATTATATGTGGACTTCAGAAATCTAAACGTGGCATCTCTCAAGGATAATTATCCTCTACCTAATATGGAGGTTGTATTACATAAAGTAAGAGGGTGTGAGTTGTTATCTATGATGGATGGGTTCTCTGGTTACAACCAGGTCAAAGTCAAAGAATTTGAGTAGTACAAGACAACTTTTACAACCCCATGGGGAAAATATGTTTATGTGAGAATGCCATTCGGTCTCACAAATGTAGGTGCAACCTTTCAAAGAGCTATGGATGTAGCATTTGTAGACTTGATTAATGCTATCATGGTGGTATATCAAGATGACCTTACTCATTATTCAAAAAGGGCTGAAGATCATGTACAACATCTAGAAAAGGTATTTATTAAAGCTTTATAATATGGTATTAGTTTGAACCCTAAAAAATGTCATTTTGCAATCGCAAAAGGTAAAATCTTAGGACATATTGTGTCAAAGGAGGGGATTAGAATAGATCCTGAGAGGGTTGAGGCCATAGATAAAGTTCCTATTCCTAAAACTGTCAAGGCCATCTAGTCATTTTTTGGATAGATCAATTTTGTTAGAAGATTTGTGTCTAATTTTGCTGAAATTTTTAAGCCCATATCAAAGATGTTGAGGAAGGGACAAAAGGTAGATTGGACTGCAGAAGCATTATAAGCTTTTATATCAATCAAAAAGGCCATTAAGGAAGCCCCTATCCTTAAATCTCCAAATTTTTGAAAACCCTTTCAAATATTTTCATTTGCTTCGTTGCATACTATAGCTACTGTTGTGTTACAAAAGAATGAGGAAGGTCATGAGCAGCCTGTGTCTTTTTTCAACAAGTCATTGCTGGGGTCAAAATTGAAATATGATATAATGGAGAAACAAGCATTTGCATTGGTGAAAGCCATAAAAGCTTTTAGACCATATCTTGTTGGAGACAAAGTGATAGATTATGTCCCTCATGTGGTTGTTAAAGATATTTTGACACAGTCATCTAGGTAACTGGAAAGAGATGCAGGTGGATTAATAAAATTCAAGAATTTGATATGGAAATACAAATCACTAAATTAGTGAGAGGTCAGGGTTTTGCCATGTTAATGGCAGAAACAAATATTGAAGCAAATCAAATTTGTAATGTAGAAGATGAAGGAAATGCAATTGCAAGGATTGAGCATACTCTTTGGTATGCAGACATCATGTATTACCTCAGATACATGAAGTGTCCTGAAGGATTAAGTGATAATTAGAGAAGAACCTTGAAGCTGCAAGCGTCCAAATATGTGTTCATGGGAGGTGATTTTTTTTGGAAAAATAGGGACGGGATGTTGTTGCTATGTTTAGATGAGTCACAAGCCAAGCACGTTATAAGAGAAATGCATGAAGGGGTCTGTGGAGGCCATTATTCTGTAAAGACAACTACACACAAAATTCTCAGGGCAGGTTATTACTGGCCAAAAGTCTTTAATGATTATTTTTCATATGTAAGAAGATGTGAAGCATGTCAGAAGTTCTCAGGGAAAATGAAGTATTAGGGAGCTTTACCACTCAGACCTTTGCAGGCTGAAGCCCCTTTTTATCAGTGGGGAATTGATTTTATTGGGGAGATACAAGAGAAATCAAGTGGAGGACATAAGTGGATCCTGGTAGCTACTAATTACTTCACCAAATGGGTAGAGGCAGTCCCAACCAAGCAAGCAACAAGTAAAGTTGTGATCAATTTTTGAATAGATAACATTATTACTAAATTTGGTACACCATTAGATTGATTATAGATAATGGGATGTGTTTCAGATCTGATGAGTTTAAATATTTTTGTAGTACATATGGTATCACTATTTCTTATGCAGCTCCTTATCATTCGTAAGCTAATGGTCAGGCAGAGTCCAGCAACAAAAGCCTTCTGAAAATCATAAGGATAATGTTAGGTGGGAATAAAAAGACTTGGGATTCAAAATTGAGGTTGGATGTGTGGGCTGATAGGATAACTGTGAAAAAGGAAATTGGAAAATCCCCATTTGAATTGGTATATGGAACACAAGCTAGGATTCCTTTACAAAATTTGTTACCAGTTTACAAATTTATCCTTCAAGAAGATATAGATATTCTAGAACCAATGGAGGAAAGAATGGAACAACTAGCAGAGCTTGATGAAATAAGAAGATTAGCTCAAAAACAGAATGTGAAGTTGCAGGAACAAATGAAGTATTTACTTGATAGAAGAGCAAAAGATAGAAAATTCGAAGAAAATGATATGGTGTTAATGTGGAATGCAAGGTGTCAGGAGAAGGGAAAACATGGGAAATTTGAAGCTTTGTGGCTGGGACCCTTTGTTGTTGTTGGCAAGAAAGGTGAAGATTCATATTATTTGCAAAACATGACTGGTGAAGAATAGGAGTTGCCTGTACATGGGCAATTCTTGAAGCATTTTTTCTCTTGAGCAATACAGAGGATTAAGGGTTTCCAGTGCATGGAAAAATCTTGAAAATACTCTCAAAAATTCCTATTCCATGCATAGTAGTTTAGGAAATAAAAGGAACAAGAATTTCCAGTACATGGACAATCCTGACATTCCTTCTTTTTAAAATAAATATTTCCATGTACAGTAGTATAGGGTCATGTTTATCTCCATTTCCATTCATTCCATCTTGCTCATTAGTCCATAACCTTGAAAGTTTGGTCTTCTCACCTAGAAATTTGGATCCTTGCAATGATCTCACAATCATTCATCCCCAGATGGAGCCACTATTAGAACTGTAAAATTTTGAAAATTTTACAGTTGTTTATACTCATGAGTTTCTAAAGAAATCCATACCATAAGCACAAGAATCCTCTCTTCCCATATTCTATCATTTGGTCCCATAGAATTCACATGGCCCTGAGCATTTGAATGTATAAACCATATCGACGTAACATGTTGCAGGTCTCTCCGATCCAAAAAATAATTTTATACTAACACGTCTTTTTTTTAGCATATTGACAAGAGGTCAGAAATGTCTTAGTGACCAGAGGATACACATCCGCATGATGCAATTTGCAGTCTCAGTGACACAGGGATCCTATCAGCAAGACAATGGTCATCGGAGTCGCATCCTGCATCATTCGTTTAGTCTCGCCGATAAAGCAGAGGTAGATCATGTCGGTCGTATAATCTCATCAGGGTGAGTTCAAGGAAGTCTTGCCGACTTACCATGTCACTATAACGAAAATACATCGGTAGGTGGACTTAACGATATTCATGGTCTCGCCGATAATGAAATTCATCGGCTAGACTGAAGCCATCGAAGTGAAGTCTTGTAGCATTCATTTGGTCTTTTCAAAAAAATAGAGGAGGATTTTGTCGTTTTCATCAATATGAAGTCATGAAGTTTCGCCGATTCCCTATGTCACACTGACAGAGTTGTATGAGATTCAAACTTGGCGATGCATGTGGAAGAAATAATCATCGGTGAGACTTGCTTCATCAGCGAGAGCTAAGAGAGTCATACCAAGTGTTGCTTCATCGGCAGGAGAAACATTATGTCTCGGCGATAAGAAGACAGACTGAAATAAATCTCGACAAAACACGAAGTAATCTGTGGAGCATTTTCCCGACTCACAAAGTCAAAATGATAGGCTTTATCAACAAGAGTTACATTGGCATATTCAGGACCGAAGGAATAATTCTTGGGGAGACTCAAAATGTCGATCAGACTACATGACTCCAAAACGATATGTGATATATTGACTGTCGGGAGGACTCGAAGTGTCGGTATGACTACAAGACGTCTCAGCGGGTGTTTAACAAACATTTGAAAAGGCCCGAATGAAATAATTGCATGAGATTTGAATACGAATGGATGTGACCCTTCGTGATGCTGATATATAAAACCCATTTTTGACAGTAGAGAGGAGAGGACAAAAAAGCGAGTAAAAAATACTGTAGGATATAGAATGTTTACAATTTTGAGACTATGATGCATGTTTGAAACAATGGAGATTTCAATTGAATTCATTTGATGTGGTGATATTTTTCTAGTATCAATTGTTTGTTGTGTTAATTAGAAGTATTGTTGAAGTTGTCTCCAAGGTTGATGTTTTCTAATTATTTAAACTGATATATCAAGGATATTTTTTAGTTTATCAGTGCACACTTGTTGTATTTGTATGATTGGATTAATTAGTTCTTTCAAGGAAAGATTAAGTCATTTTTAGTCAATCATAGTAATTAGGAATATCATTTGGATCATTAAGAAGAACTCAGTAGTCACATCCTTGCATGTTTATACCAGTTATAAACTTAAAATTGTATGCCAAAAAAATTGAGTATCTGCCAGAAAGAAGTTATTCATTTCAGATTATCATTTGACTCCATACACCCAATAAGGCACTAGTCTCTACTATTCCACTTTTTAGTTTCATTCATTTTTTCATATGAGCACATTAGATTTTTCCTTGATATTGCTTATACAATTTATACCAAAATAAAACTCATTTATCCACTCCTATTTGCTAGTGTGGGTAAATTTCTTTAGGAAATAAACAAAGGTCAAGTCTGCTTTATTCAAATAGGTATACCCACCTAGGTCTAGCAGCAGCTAAAGAGAAGAAGATTCAAATCATTTGGCCTTGTTTCTTACCCTGAAACGTTGTGATAGCTTGGAAACCTCTCGTGGTTCAAACCTGCATTTTTGAGATCTAACAATTAACAACAAATCACATCATTATTGAGCTAATTTGTGCATTGTCAAGATCTAACCTTCAAAACCTTGGGGTTATTTTCCGAAGTTCTGTCTGAAGAGAGCTACCTTTTAAGAGAGATATAACACTTATGTTTTATTTGTGTTGTGTAGTGCTAAAACATTCATAAGCATAATTGGCACCAGAAGGAGGGATGCTTAAACAAAGTTGGAGTGTATAGGGTCATTTTCTCAAAGATTCTGCAGAGTACTCAGATCCACACCCAACAAAGGAGAGTTACAGGAGCTAATAACCCCTACATGGGCTAGGAGGGCTAGATTAGGGGAAGTTCATCTTCAACACAACCTTTCATACCTACTCTACCTTCTCCATCTGCTAGTTCCACATCATCTAGTTCTCCCACTTCATCTTCATCCTCTTCACATATTCCAATTGTTGTACCTCAGCCATTACCACTGCCACCTCCACCAATGGCTTGGTTAGCTACCAACCCATGATCTCACCTCTCTCCTTCAATGATTACCATGAGATGCTAAAGAACCTTGAGAATTTTTGTTCCAAATTCTTCACCAATGATGCCAATAGGACTACAAAAGAGCATAAAAAAATATTTGAAGCAACCCTTAAGGATAGGGTGATTGAGCACGAAGATGTGGCATGTAGAATTTCTCCATACTCATTGGGGGAGGATGCCTTTTACTGGTATATGCACTTTCCAACTGGGTCAATAATGGATTGGGATGCCATGAAAACTACCTTTCTATAGAAATATGCAGTCCCTAAGCGCCACTGAGTTATACAAGAAATTTGTATCCATCAAGCGGGAAGTAAATGAACCTATAAGCTCATTCAACAATATGTTTCATTGTGCTTATACTAGGCTGTAGGATTCCTATGTTGTAAATGATGCAAGAACTAAGTTAATGTACTGTAAGGCCTTAGACAACCTTACCACAACATTCGTGAATAGAGAAAATCCTACCCCATAGGACTTAGTTGCAAGTTATGTTGAAGTAGTCAATGCAAGTGTTGATTTAGGACAACATTTAACAAGACCACTTCCTTCATTAGGTCCAACTACAAATCTGGGGAAGATTCAAGGTTTGAATTAGTCATACGATGAATTGATTTCCCCAATTGCCTTTAGTACCTCATCCAGGGGCTCCATTGAATCAAACTCCTTCCGCAATCCCTACCTATTTAAATAATTCCAATATACTAGCTTACTTGCAGAACTCTGAAGTACCCCCTTATCTACAAAATTACACACCAATATAACCCGTATATCTTTAGAATTCTATCGCAAGCTAAAAAGCTTTCCACTGAGGTGAAATACCTTAGAAATCAAAATAACCAACTGCAATATTCTTAGAAGAACTTTCAAGACAACTATAAAAGATATTCGGGCCAAAGTTCAGGTCACAATTATGAACATAAGCAAGGAAAAAGGTAGAATAGAATGTGGAATACTCAGCCTAACAATGGAGGAGTTCCTACTCCACTTGAACCGCTGAATAATTATGAGAAATCATCTAGAGGGCTTTACTTGGTTGAAACATCATTATCAATATGGTGTAGGATTCATATCACTAATAAGTATTTAGATCTTGATTGTCTAGAATTCTAATTCATAGCCAACATATTTCAGATTGAGGTGCAAAATTCTACAAACATTGACAGCTCAACTGGATGTGAGATAGTGTCATTAGATTCATATGACTTAGTAATGGTGGTAAATCAACCTCCATTTCATGAAGGAGGATAATGATTATGAAGAAGAGCTTGCAAAAGATACCATCAAAATAGAAGATGTATGTAATGAGGAATCTCTTTCTCAACTATTTGATGCAAATACTAATTAATTGTTCTCAAGAAGAGGAGGCTCAAATGGAAGAAGAAGTTCAAATGTTCAATCAACGAATGACACCTTATAACCTATGAAATAGGAAAGTTGGTGGTCCACTTACTACTACTACTCCAAATAACTTCAATGTTCCTTTGAACCTGAACATGAGCAAAAATCCTTTGTTTCTTGAGGTGCCTACTCAGTATTTTGCTAAGGGAAATCAATCCAGGTCTGAAGTTGCTTAGATGGGAGTGTACATGGCAAAAGAATTGAAGAAAGTAAAGGTTGGTCTCTCAGCCTTTGAATTGTTAAGGGTACCTAAAATCAGGAGTTCCTTTTCCAGATCATTAAATAAGACTACTCAACCAAAGGCTTCACAAGATGCAACAGCTAGGAAGGTTCCATCCAACACGACTAAAATGATCTGGTACCTAGAAAAGTCACAGAAAAAGTTAAAGGAAAAGAGAAGGAAAAAGAAAAGGCTCAAGTTTCTCAGGTAGAGACTCTGATAAGTCTGTTTTGAGATAAATGTGAGCCCTCCTTTTCTTGTTAATTGTGCATATATTTGGAAAGAACTTGCACAATCATCTGTTGGATTTGGGTGCTTCTACAAATATCATGCCTTTTGAAGTTTGTAAGGCTTTAAGTCTTACTCCCACTCCTTCCTATTGAAAAGTAACCCAATTGGATAAGACATAAGTGAATGTCATTGGGGAATTGAATAGAATCCCTATGCAAGTAGCATCAAATCCAAGGGTCCAACAAATATTTGATAGTCAAGTAGCTAACATTCCAAATGCATACAATTTAATTTTGAGTAGAGACTAGAATAGGACACTTAATGGCTACATTCACACCGATCATTCAAACATGTGGCTCCCTTAGAAAGGGATGCCTAACCAGAACCACATTGAATGAGAGCTAAGGATGAACCATATGATCACAGAGTATAATAAGATGAATGAAGTGTTGTTCTCGAAGAAAAACTTGGGAAACTATAACCTTATGGTTGTGGAACATGAAGAAGAAGTGTTGATGCTACATGATGTGTTTAGAGATTTGAATCAAATTCCTAGTAGCACTGAGGTATCCATGGAATCACATGATGATTCCTAGACTGATGGAGATATTGGACTGTTCAAAGGCTTTCAAGAATTTATGAGATGTGTATGAGATCAAATCAATCTAGAAAATAATGTATACTTTAAGGACTTACTGCTGCCTTGCTGGTGCCAGATTCATGATGCATCCCATTCAGAGTTTGAGTGTTGTCTTTTCTAGAATGCAATGGAAGAGATTAAGAAAAAAATTAGTCCTTCTAGTGTTGTGGAAAAAAACTAGAAATTCAAGAGGAATAGCTACTAGTACAATAGAACAATCCTATGCCAAAGAATGAAGTACGCTCCAACAATAAAAACGTATGCCTCTAACTAAGTTTTGGACTCTACATTTTGATGGGTCTAAGTTGAAGCAAGGGACTAGAGTTGGTTTCAAATTAATTAGTCTGACTAGTAGAACCTTATTTGTGGCTCATAGATTACTAATCCATTGCACCAATAATTTAGCTAAATATGAAGCATTAGTTCATGGTTTATTGATGACATTACATAAGAAGGATAAGGTATTTCAAGTATTTGGTTATTCTGAGTTAGTGATAAATCAAGTTAGAAAGCAATACTCATGCCATGATAGAAGAATGACTAACTATAGGCATTAGGTTTGGGATCTAATAGAAGGTTTTGATTCCTCCAATATTCAATTAATTATATGCAACAAAAATCAGACTGCTGATGTGTTAGCTAAGGAAGCTAATACTTTGCAATCCATTTCATTATCAGGTTTAAAGAAGTTCATTGTCGAGCTGACCCCTACAAACATATCCTTGATTTCATTACCAACTCTAATTTTTTTGCTTCTCACCCAAAGAGGCAAAATTGGACATAGAAGGGTTAATTAACTTGAAGACAAATACTATTCCAAGGGGAATGGTATAGCTAGAGAGAATATTTGACTTTGATCAGTTAAGGGAATTTGGTCGAAAAGCAAAGGAGTCTGTTGAGGACTAGTGCAATACTTACAATATGGGTATGTCGGAGAATGTGAAGAACATTTTTATTGGTAAGGTTTGTACCATAGTTGAAAGAAAAGGAATAATTGGAGTGCTACATGTATATCATGATGTTATTTCATGGAGTTATGAAGATCTCAAGAAATATGAAACTTCTATTATCACTCAAACAATTCCCCTTAAGGCTAATGTGAAACCATTTAGGTAGAGGCAACAACCAATCAACACTCTACTCGAACTAGTCATGGCTCTGGCCTTTCCACTACAAATCACATCTTAAGAGTAGGCTATTATTGGCCCATGCTATTCAAGGATGCCCATGCACATGTACAAACCTTTCATACTTGTCAAATTTCTACTGTTAGGGAGAAACACATTGCTGTCTCGTTGCAACCTGTAGCTAAAACGTATCCCTTCATGCAATGTAGGCTTGATTTTATTGGTATGATCATTCCATCATCTTCCACTGGCTAGAGGTATATTCTAACTGTTACTGACTATTGTATTGGATGAACATAATCCATTTCATGTAAGCTATGCACATATGACGTTGTTATCAATTTTTTTGAGGAATATATTGTTACTTGTTTTGGATGTCATTTTTGCATTAGTAGGTGACAATGGTCCAACATTCGCTTCTTTAAAAAATTTGAGATGGGCATTTTATTATGGAATTACATTGAAATTTTCTTCTAACTACTAACCATAGGGGAATAGGTTAGTTGAGGCCACAAATAAGTACCTATTGACTATCATCCATAAGTTATTGGACAAGAACCCTAAAGACTGGCATACCCAGTTGTAGTTTCCTCTATGGGAAGATTGTACCCAACAAAAGACTGCCTTGGACACCTCCACATATCATTTAGTCTATGGTCAGGAGCCTGTCTTTCCCATTCACCTAAAGATCCCCACATTGCAGCTCATCAATGAGTATTATTATGAAGGAGAAATGCTTGAATCCCGTCTTGTTGAGTTCCTCCACTTGGAGGAAAAAATGTGACAAGGCCATTGAAATTTTTTCCAAACACTAGGGAATAGTTAAACACTAGTTCGATCGACAGAGCAAAGATTAATGCCTTCAAAATTTCTGATCTAGTCTTATATTGGGATAAATCCCACAAATGAAAGGGAGAACATGATAAATTCAACAAGCTTTGGCTTGGCCCCTTTCAAATCTCTAAAATACTTGGAGATAATGCTTACCACTTGAAAACCCTTGCTAGTGATGACATCCCACTTCCCATCAATGGACAATATCTAAAGCATTATTTCTTGGCCCAAGTTGTTCTCAACTCAATCTTTGTACATAGTTAGAGTAGGTTTCTTTTGCATTGCATCCTTCCCATTTCCTTTCATTGTGGGGCACAATTTTGAGTAGTTGGAATTTCTATTAGGAAGTGAGTCTGGTCTTTCTTTGATAAATCTTGATTCCACTTCTTGGAAAGGTTTGGTTAAGTATACCAACAACAAATTATTTTAATTTTATTGTTTCGTCTACTCTAAATCATAAGATGTCTTGTCATATGGGTGAAATATTTCACACTTCACAAACACATCTAATAAGTGAAAGGTCTTCTCAAGTTGCAATCTGGCTACCTTGGGTAAGGTGAAAAATCTTGATTTTCTATTTCGGTGCCACTAATATCTTTAGCTCTGAGATAGGCTTCAATGCCTATGCATTGAACATAAAAGAAAATTAGAAAGAACAAAGAGAATCTCATAGGAAGAGGAAAAATGTCCCAATTCATCATTTTGAGGGGATCTAGATAACTCTACTGAGGCTATAGACGCTTGGCTGGCAATATAGCTATATTTGGGGAGACATTAGTGATAACCTCATTGGGGCTATCGATGAATGACTGACAACGATGCTCTATCCTTGATGCTTTTGGAACATGAGTCACTTACATAGCCTTATGTAGGGTAACTTGTCATCCCTTGTTTAAGAATTTATCAAACTAGGAATAATTAACATCACTTGTGTACACAATGTTTTCTCCCTTATGACTCACCATTTTTGTACTTCGAGGTAGTTCTTTAGACTTCATACTCATGAGCATCTGTCTATCTGGCTTGCAACACCAAATATTCTAAGTTATGGATCATTATTTATCTTTGAAATTCTCTAGAGCATTTTCCTAGCACGAGTCACCATTTGTTATGTATTTTCACACACGCCCTATGAAACGGGGACCCCTTCTTTTCCTTTTACTTTTACATTGGTTTTTCCTGCATTCATTTGGTTTTCTTTTTCCTTTGCTTTCTAGCATTTGGTCTGTGTTGCCTTCAAAATTTTGAACCCCCTTGAAAATATTAAAAATTTGACTAGGTGTCCTTTTGCAGAAGTTTCCATATGGATTTCCATAGGCGGGATGCCATCAGGTAGATGCCGGTGAAGTTTGGGTCATTTTTGAAAACTTCAATGTAGGGCACCACCTGTAGAATTCTATTTATGAAATTCCACAAGGGTGGTACCATTACCTTCAACACCTGCATCCCATATCCCCACATTGATTTGACACTCGCATTGCACTTCTCTGCATGACCTTGGCACCTGCGTATTGAGTTTTTTATTCTAGGGTTTTGCATGATTAACGAGAAACCAACCATAATTAATGAATTTGTGCCTATAAATAGGGAGATAGTACGCTCATTGTGACACTTCAAATTTTGTAATTTTGTGTTTACCACGAGCTTGGGAAATCATTTGGACTCAGATCTTTGAGGATTTCCTGCTCATGTTGTGATCAATCAAATAGGCATGATTTCCCATCACCCTTTTTTTATTTCCTTGTAATTTAAAGCATTTTGGGTCGGGTTATCATCTATTTAAATCATAAAACTTTAAACCAAGTTCAAAACCCCCATGGAGGTTTCCTTGTGAAACTCCATGTCTATTGTGCCAAACTTTTGCTTGGGATGTTGTTGTTCCCACATTGTTTGAACCCGCATATTGCGAAAAGTTCTATGTAGAATGGAATGATGGTCATGCTAGAGAATTGATGCAACCATCCATGGCCCCTAATGTTCCATCTTTTGTATTTCTTTGAAAGGGCCCTTAAAATTTTCAAACCTTAAACCACTGCATTATCCACGTGCTAAAAAGAATGAACCTCAAAATATGTTAATTCTTAAACTTTTTATAGGAATCAACGTGCGTAAAGCCTTATGTGGAATGCCACTACTACCATGTCATTTAATGACACGAATGATGGCAGCTTTTGACCCTTTGGCTCCTGCATTGTAGATTTCCGCATCAACCAATGTAGGTTATGAAATGAATGGTGGAGTGTAAAGCTTTAAACCCTAGAATCTCCCACATGCTAAAATGGATTAACTCTAAAATTTACCAAGTCTTTATGCATTGCAGAAATTTGGTCGCGGGAAGCTATTTACAGAATGTCATTCCGCTCATGTCATTTTTAATGGCACATTTATTTCTAGCTTCCGACATAATGGCTTTCGTATCTTGTTTTTCCGCATGAGCCGAATTTTTAAAGTTGCTAAGTTATAAGGCTTGAATGAATTTTGAATGATCATTTCCCATGTGCCAAATTCATGAGCCTTGAGATTGCTAAGTTTTCACATCTTGCAAAAAACTCAATGTGGACTTCTATATGTGGTTGTTGTCTCACCGGTGCCATTCTCTTTGGCTTCTTCATTCAATATCCCTACAATCCTATGGCACCCACAACTCTCTAGCCCACAAACCTTAAAAACCCACAAAATTCTAGAAATTGCCTCAAGATTCTAATTTATATATTTATGATGATTTTGGGTCATATTGTTGTGTTTCTCAATTGGACTAATGTCTTTCTTTTTCTCTTAATCAATTCAACTTATTACGTGTCATTCTTGTAGGTTCTATGGAAAAAATTGAGAAAGAAAGGAAAAGCAACAGACTAAAAAAGATTGAGAAAGAGAAGGAAAAGATGAAGTAAAAGTCCATGGCATGGAGGTCACCTCCAAGGTTGCCTTAGACTGGGATAAAATATTAGATACCGACCTTGGGCACATCAACATTGATGAATTTAGAGAACTTGTCCTAATCAATCCAAAGAATGACATGGCTAGGAGAATTCAAAAGAGTGGCATTGCGAATGCAACAGGTTTTCCACCATCTCTAGTTAACCCCAAGCTCATTCATGGGTGTGGGGAGTTTTACCATAAGGATTCATGAAAGATCATCACTTCAGAGGGATGAGTGGTGGCTGACTTATCACTTTCATCCATTGCACGTACTTTCAAGATTCCATTGGGAAAAAATTATCAATGATAATATTTGTGCGCAATATGTTTCAATAAAGAGTACCCCAAAGTTTTGTATGATATCTTATGTTGTCTATGTGTTGGAAAAAACTTTCCATATAGAGGTCTTACATGTAAGGAAAATATAGGGATAGGTCTCAATCAAAACATAGTTTATGACTGCTACCCTTAGCTCCAATATAGAAACTTCAAAATAAATTACAATAGGGTGAACGATGCTTTTATTATGTATATTCTTAGATCTTTTTCAAATGAATTTGGGAATAGAATGTCATATTATGCTAAAGTGATGGTGAAGAACTTTTCCTATTGGTTTATCTAGTTTGAACATAAGTTCACATACTTCAAAATTGAGGGTTTTTCTAAGACTCCATATAGACTACTAAGTTATTTGACTGATAAGATGGTCCTACTAGAGCTTACATGACAATTGCGTACATCACATAAATTTCTACATTCAAAGAATAGAGTTGGGGTGCCTTACCCCATCAATCTTGGAAGGGGAATGTACGTGTTCCTGACAATAATCTCAGCAGTGAATTCTGATAAGATTCAGGAGTATGGAATCCTTTTCCACATTGCAAGGGGAAGTGTTGATCCCTAGGGTAAATTGAAAAAATAGGTTGGAAGGAAACACACACATAAAGTGCATGTGGAGAAATTTTGGGCTAATTGCGAGAATGACTAGGACGTTAGGAAGAGACTTTATATGAGGATGTCTTTGGAGTTCGTAAGAGCTCTAGATATATATAGTTATCGATTAGGTATAGGAGGATGATAATAGGCTGGATGAAGCTACATATAGGAAAATAGTGATAGTCCCGTTATCACTAATTGATTGGATTGAAAAGGAAGAGACCCACCTTGATGTTGTCACCCACCCAGTGCTATATAGAATAGAGCAGTGGCTCAATGATCAAATTTCCCAATTGGAACAACAGGGAACAAAACTTACCTTTGGTGAGTGGGATTGAGAAAAGGATTAGAAAAATGGAGGAAAGATAGAGGATGATCCTGAGGTAGGCTCATTAAGAAAGAATCTGAAATCTCATCTTACTACTTCCTCTTAGAAAAGGAAAGACACATCTAAGAGGAAACCCACATAAAATCCACAAGTATATGAGAGAAAAGTTGTGGAGGGATGAAGGCCTCCAAAGAAGGTGAAGAAGGGAGTATTTTTTTTATCATGGAGACCATCAAGGAAGAACCCTCTCCTCCCAAGGACAACACTTAAATGCTATCACCCACTCATCCATCCTCACCACTTCCATCCACTGTACCACTCCCATTGGCTTCCACTCCGCTCCCATGACCTATATCTTCTCCACCTGTCATGGAAATCTCTTTCCACCTTTCATCCACCACTCCAACCACCTCCATGATTATGGTTGTGTCTTCTTTGTCTATGCCATCATCTCCATCTTCCTCCTCACTTTCGCCTTCTCAGCCTACCTTCTCTACATTACCACCTACTATCCCCTTTATCTCACCTTTTCCAGCTACTTTGCCACAATCCTTCATAGAATATTTGAAAAATATTCCCAAAGGATTTTTAGAGACTCTATTATCCCCATATGCTAGACTTCTCATGTCCCAGCTTGCTGCTGCTTTACCTACTCCTCCTCCATGGATCTAAAATATGAAGAATATTTCGAAGAGCCAGAAGGAGGACTAAAAATTATGGAGCCCAATGAAGAAGCTTCTAATGATGAAAAGGAATAGACACTCAAGGGAGGTGAACAAAGCAAGGTTTTTCAGGAGTAGCTGCATGAAGAGAACCTCAAAGATGATAAATCACAAGAACATCGAGAGGAGGGAAGGTTTTAAGAAGAAGAAGAAGAAGAAAAGGAATATGAAAAAGAAAGGGAAGCATATATTGATGCTACTAAAACCAAGAAAGTCATAAGAGAAGAGAATATTGGGGAAGAGGAAAAGATAATGGAGGAAATCCCCAAGGATGAGACCAAGATACAACATGAAGAACAAAATGATAAGCTACAAGAGCATGAGATCAACACTACGTCCTTCATAGAACAAATACAGGCTCCTTCTTGGTTGGAGTAGAAACTAAAAGATAAAGCCCCAGTAGTATAAGATCCAAGGGCTCATTTTGAGGCTATTTTGGCTCATATAGGATAGAAGCACAAGGAGAGGAAGAAAGAAAAGGTATGGTTGCACATCATGATTGACAGCTCAAGATCTTGCACCATCCACGTGGCCACTCTAACAATTGAAAAATATGTTGCCACCATTCAAGCTTCATAGTACCAGGTCACTTCTATTAACATTGGAGCAGCTACTAGAACATAGAAAATTGAATAATTTCAAGGTTCAATGTCAAATTCTAAATAAAATGGATAACGAGTAGGCCACCAAGAAGGAATTGAAGGAAAAAGTGGTAGAATTAACAACCTTTATTCAATAGTTGGTCACCTCTAGTGAGGAAGTATCAATTAAGGTTCCCACCCCTACAATCTTGTCTAAGGAAGAAGTGAGCAAGGTAGAACACATGAGAAGTTAGACTAAGTCCACTTCTGATTGGATCAACTGAGTCGCTACTACATGAGATAAAGTTGTAGACATTGGGGTGGAGATGCATAACCACTTCCTAATTTTGAGAACAAAAGTTGACATGGAGGTTGAGGAGTGTAAGGCCTTCCCAGGGTACCATGATCTTGTTCAAAGTTGCATTGTATTAGAAACTTGTCTACAAAATTTTTAGAAAAATAATAGATTTTGACCAAGGAAAAACTCAATGAGCTAGAAGCACTACTGAATTTGACACCATTTTCCGATGGCCGTTTGTCGGTCGTTCGACAAATCTTTGTCGGAAGAGCAACGCAATGGCGAAAATCTTTCCATCGTTATTTTTTCGTCGAAAGGCCGATGACAAATTTAACGTTAAAATAATGGCAAAGAATTATCAGTCGACATCGTGAAATACCTCAGGATTTCGATGGAATATCGATGAAAACTTTGTGTATCATCCAACGAATTACACCAGAAGTTCATCGCTGGCTCGACGAAATGGGCAAGCAATAGCGTCGAAACAACAACAGACGTTTGTTTCCATTGCGACGAAATAGGAAAGTAGTAGCGTCGAAACAACATGAAAAGTTCATCGAATGTGCGACGAAATAGGAAAGTAGTAGCGTCAAAACAGCACCAAGAGTTCATTGACTTTGCGATGAAATTAGCAAGGAGTAGCATCGGAAGAACACCAAAAGTTCATCAAAAGTGCGACGAAATGGGTAGGGAGTAGCGTGGTGGCAACGTCGAAAGATTGTTGAAAGGGCGATGAAATGGGTAGGGAGTTACGATGAAATATTTGTTGCAGCTATAGAAACTTCATCGAGCCTTTCTGTTGATTCGTGGGTTGTTGTTGTCAAAATTGCAACGAAGAAGCAATTTAAAAAAAAAAAAAATCATGGAAATGTACCATTGCGGATACTGACGACTGATCATACATACAGACTGCATATTAGTTTGATGCTTCAAACGATGCATTTCTTATATTGAAAAGTGCATTACCTTATTGAGCTTCTCTTTGTTTTTAGAATAGTTTAATATTATCTACTTAACAAGTCCAACCACGTGACGGTGGAAGCTCATTTGGCCCCTCGCCCCCCTCACATCACTCTCAATTCCCCATACCCAATCATATAACATTAATCATTGATTCATCCATTAATAACATGTAAAATTCATTGATTCATCCATTAATAACATATAACATTCATTCATTAACATATAATATTCATTCTTTCAGTTTTTACATATTATCAAAAATATGGTTGTCATGATATGATTACAATCACTTTTTTTTTTGTTTCTTTTTCAAAGCTACATAAAGCGTGGAGTATCATTTTCTAAATCAATATCGTCCCCCTTTGGTTGTTCGCCCTCCTTGTGATCTTAATGTACATGTAATGCTCATGGCGTGGACGCTTCGGGGATCTGCTGCAATAAGAAAGAAATGTTAAACTGATATGTATTATTATTATTGTTACAAGTATTTCATTAATTAAAAGAACATTAGAGTGGTTCTCTTTACCTGATGGGTCCACATCATGTTCCTGAACTTTTGTTATAGACTCATGCTCAACATGTTAAACACCCTCTAAATTCTGATCTGCAGTTGAAACACGAAAGGTTACATTAATTAATACACCAATTGAAATTAAATATGTTTAAGAGAACATGAGGGTGGTCCTCTTTACTAGATGGGGCCACATCATGTTCCTGATCTTCTCTAGCCTGATCATGCTCAACATGTTGATCACGCTCTACATGCTTTAAAGTTGAAACATGAAAGGTTACATTAATTAATACACCAATTGCAATTAAATATGTTTAAAAGAACTTTAGAGTAGTCCTCTTTACCTGATGGGGCCACATCATATTCCTGATCTTCTCTAGCTTGATCATGCTCAACATGTTGATCACGCTCTACATGCTCTAAAGTACTAGGATGCACACCATGACCTTCATCTACACATTCTACTCCACCCTCACCAGGATGCATCCCAATGTCATGTGCATTATTATCATTGCTTGAATGTTTAAAACAAATAGTCATGTAATTACTTTATGGTGGAAATTAATATTGAATAGATTGCACAAGTATTCAATTTTAAATAAAATTTACTGAGTTTATTTACCTGCGTGTTAGATGCAATGGAAGATTGTGTTTTCCCAGTCAAGACTCTTAGGCATTCAACCACGACTCCATAGCCTTGCTGGAAGGCAATCTTCAGGTCCTCTTCTGTGGGAACTCTGTTGAATTCAGAGCCCTACATTTTTGTAGAAGATCATGAATTTTGCTTCTATGGTGTGATAAACCAAAATTGTTTTCAATTTATTATAATTTGGATGCAATATTTCATTTATTGATACTTATAATTCATGTGGCTAATTTCATATAACCAATGAGCCAAGTTTGTGCACTGTGTTTTTCTAGTCTTTCCTTCATTTCCTTCGATGTGTCAGGCAACCTATGAAAAGTTTGAAATACATTAGATAATGTAAAAAGAAAGAGTAATCAGTATATAATTACATTATTGATAGTATCACACATAGCATACTACTTTTAAAAAAAAAATTAATGGCATTTCCATAGCATATAGACATTGAGAGCATATAAAATACAGAGTTCAATCCATTAATTATGGAAAATAGATTTTTGTTGGTTATATTCATATCGCTGATTACATTGCACAAAACATACTACAACTACATAAATATCAGATGGTGACAGTTGTCTATGCTACCACATTTTTCATACATGTCTACCAAAGCATTTTATCAAATAGTTCACCGCCTTTGTTGCTATGGCTAAAGGCCCAAAAATAGGTGCTTTCTAAACAAGCTATGGATGCTTGGAAAAATATATCAAAGCATACTAGGCATTGTGCATAGACAAGGTAGTGAATTGTTCTTAAAAAATTCTCAAAGAAATGTTGTCTCATAGATGGAATGCCATGACAATCCATAGTAATTTTCTTTTGTCATGGCATTCATATGGCATTCCATCACCATGAGACCACATTTTTTTCAAGCATTTTTTCAAATAGTTGACTACCTTTTCTATGCTACCACATTTTTCATACATGTCTACCAAAGCATTTTATCAAATAGTTCAACGCCTTCATGATATGGCTAAAAAGTAAAAACCTCAAATAGGTGCTTTCAAACAAGCTATGGATGCTTGGAAAAAATGTACCAAAGCATAATAGTCAGCAATAACATAATAAAGTATCGATTGTTTGAAAATGCCTAAAAGAAATGCAGTTCTCATTTGATAAATGCCATGACAATCCATAGTAATTCTGTTTGTCATGCATTCGCCATGGCATTCCATCACCATGAGACTACATTTCTTTTGAGACATTTTTTCAGTTCAATCACTTGTCTATGCTACTACATTTTTCATACATGTCTACCAAAGCATTTTATCAAATGGGGCCTTACATTTTGCTGCTATGGTTAAAAAGTCTAAAACAAGTGCTTTCTCAAACAAGCTACATGGACGTTTGGAAATCTATCAAAGCATAATAGTAATAAGATAGATAAGGCAGTTGGACTGTTTCAAAAATGCTCAAAGAAATGTGGTCTCATGGTGATGGAATGCCATGACAATCCATAGAAATTTGTTTGTCATGGCATTCATTATGGCATTCCATCACCATGAGACCACATTTTTTTGAAGCATTTTTTCAAATAGTTCACTACCTTTTCTATGCTACCACATTTTCATAAATGTCTACCAAAGAATTTTATCAAATAGTTCAATGCCTTCCACAGATAGCGTGGCTAAAAGTAAAAACCTCTCAAATAGGTGCTTTTGAATGCTTATGGATGCTTGGAAAAACTACCAAAGATATTAGTAGCATAACATAGACAAGGCGTTGAATTGTTTGAAAAAAATGCCTAAAAGAAATGTAAATATCGGTGATGAATTGCATGGCAATCCATAGTACTTGTTTGTCATGGCATTCGCCATGGCATTCCATCACCGCCGAGACTAAGCATTTCGAGACATTTTTCAAGCCGTTTCATCAGCCTTGTCTATGCTAACGTGATTTTTCATACATGTCTAACAGCATTTATCAAACAGTTCATTGCCTTGCTACTATGGCTAAAATCCCAAAATAGGTGCTTTCAAACAAGCTATGGATGCTTGGAAAAAATCTATCAAAGCATAATAGTAAGCAACAAGCCATGGTCTCATGGTTTTTTTGCACGAAAATCAGCTCAATTTTATTCACTTTTTTTGCAGATTTTAAACACCTTTTTTTGGCAATTTTGAAGTTTGAAACGGAAAAAAATCATTGACCAAAAAGTCAATGATTTTTTCAAAAAATAAGGGAAAAATCTTCCAACCTGCAGTTTTTTCTTAAATCATGATTAATTGGGATTTTTTGCAGATTTATGCTTCTATATCACAAACCTTCCTTGGCCTGGTGGTGTCTTTCCTTTTTCCTTTTTAGCCTTCTCCTTTCCATCGGACACTAGGTCCTTCCATTCCCTATCTAGAATCATGGGGGGATGCTCGTACTTTTTGTTCTCTAAATGTGATCTATATTGGTCCCTCACATACTTTAGATAGGTACCAGCTTTCTTAAGGACCTTGGTTCGGTTGAATGTTTTATCACCGAACAACACAACTAAACAGTTAATGAGCTCATTTTTAAATCTTCATTTTGGGTATTCCACCGTGTACGTATGGTGGGCCCGAAGAGCTCCAATGTAATATCACTTAGATATTTATAAAAAACATCATTTCCTACAAAATGATCATGGGATCAATAGTCTAAAAAGATAAATCAATAAGTAAATTTCAATTGGATTATATAGAATAATAATTAAAACATTTTAAAGTACCTGGGACCTTCTCTATCTTTATGGGAATGATATCCTTGGTCACCACAAGTGTGACTGGAAATGTTCCCATACTAGTAATACGGGAAGATCTAGGAAATGCTGCTAAAACATCACCAGTACCAGTGGCCTCTGCATCCCCAGGTACATGTCTTGACGCATGTTCTGGTATGTGTTCGCTGCTAGAGTGTGTGTTAATGAATGCCCGCATGGTATGTGTTGCCGACATTTCAAATGACAATATAGGCACGGATGATGGGGTTAGATAATGTGATGTATGCCTAGGAAGATCAGGATGGACACTTGTACCAACCCTTACTCCTCGGGAAGCACTTGCAATACCCTGATCATGGCCAGGAGCATCATGAGGAGGAAAATAACCCTATAAAACAAATACATATTTTAGTTCATGACATAAAAGTACAAAATATAAAACCATGAATGAACTTATGTTATAATTAAAGACCTCATGACAACTTACTTGCAAGTTTTGTAATCTCTCTATCAATACTTTAACCCTCTCTCTTATCTCATCTGTTTGAGGCATTTTGAACATCAACTGAGTCATTTCTTCATTGCATATTTTCATGAGCTTCTTTATCATTTCGAAAAGGTTTGCTGAATAAGCCATGCCATCATTAGAAAATATTGACTGCACCTCACTATGGATGCTCTCCTCTACTGCTGGTGCCTTTCCCCGATCAGTTGACTGCAACAAGAATATTAAAAACATTATTGAAATTAACCCAAAAACTTATGAAAAAAACATAATAATAAAACATTTTCCTCGTATCTAAGTTGTACAATTACAATGAGGTAAACCTGTCGGGTAGAAGCGGCTGAAGATACATCGGGATCTGTGCTCTGGGCTAGAGTTTTCTCCGTACAATCAATGTCCCCTTGTGACAAAAATTAAATATTAAAAAAAATTACCGAAATGAAACTAATAGACTTACGAAAAAAAACATAAGAATAAAATGGTATATTGGAGTCATTAATTGGAGGTTGGGTAAAATGTTACATAGTAATGCACTCACCCCATATAGTAACCGGTGGTTTGCAACTATGATTCAAATTGTAATCGATTAGCAACTCTTCCCCAAGTAGCTATTGATTTTATCACACATGAATACACGGTTTCCCTCACGCGCCTTGAATATGCAATTGGGTTGCTTATTTGTTGACCCAGGTTGTGTAATGTTTATAAACCCTGCAATATTCCCATGTTTTGGCCTTCCGTCAATGTACATAGCCATTCCTTTATTTTGATCCTTATCTTTTAGTTGTATATAATTTGCTGACAGTGCATACCTACGCATACTTCGTGTATATCGAACTAGTTGCATCCAATGTTTGTAACTGTAACAGGGTCCAACATATTTCATCAATTCAGTAACTTTGTCGTAACAAACCTTTATGTCGTCCATGCAAAATAGGCCCAAACCATGTAATGACGATGGTGCTATGCGATATATCCTCTCGTTGACACAAAAATCGGTGTTTATTGGAGGAAGTTCCTTGGGTACCCATTGTTTTGTAGATGTTTGTACCTCAAGGGCACCTGGCGTTTTCTATGCTCTCATCATCATAAGAACATGACCCCCTTCAGCAAGAAAAATTCCATGCTTACCACGGAATTTTCTTCTAATCTTTTGACCTCTAGTTGATCTCCCTCTTTTAGACATACTACATGTCTCGCTTTCCTCTTCTCTTCCTGAATTTCCCTCGCTCGAGGAAGACAGATCTGACAAATACCTATTTGGTGGTACCTGCACTCATAAGGATGTTGGATGAAGTTCTTTCATGGTGATGTGATCCCAAGGTGACATTATGATTAATCTATCATTTGATCACTAGAATTTCACAGGTTATAAGGTAATCAAGTCTTGATAGATTGCAAGCTATTGTTACTACCGTCCAAATGTGTCCATCACAAATCAAATCTACTTAACGCTTTAACTCCCAAACTTTGTAACAAGTGTTAAATGTGACTATGGTCCACCAGTTACACAACCAAGGCCTCAAATGTATTCTCTAATTGTAATCAAAGGACTTTTTCTCTTCATTCAAGTAAATAAACTTGAAGGGAAACACCACCAAGTGGTTTATTGGACACCTACATGACTAAAAATAGCAGCAAATTAACATTTAATTTCCATATGTCTAAGTAGTTAATGGGGAGGGAGTGTGTACTAGGCCTGGTTAAGTCATCATAAGTTTATGCTTTGGCAATAAATTTTTTTAAGTCATCAATATTAAATCTTCCTATGTCTAATTGCTAGGAGATTTTTGGTATGTTTTAAGGTAGGATGATTGATGAAAGAGCCCAAAGACTAGTCTTTCTCCATGGTATCCAGGTACACATAGCGGTCTTCTATATGGTTGGACATGATTTAAAGAACTTAGCTAAGAATTATTCATTTAACCTAAGGTTTTCTCATAATGCCATCATTCAAAAAGTATGATCAAATTCTTCTATTATGAAGAATTGGTCTATGTGCCTCTAGTAATCACTATAAATGTTTGTAAGGATAAAATGACTAATTGCATCAAGTAGGAGAGAATCAACTTTGAGTTCTTCAAAGATTATATTCCTCTATTCATAATTTTAAGGGTTGTGTGTGGAGGAGGTTATCACTACCAAGAAGGGAGGAGACCTTTCCTTATATTCTTTTATAATTTTCATTATTCTTATTTATTTTACACCTACATTTACAAATACACATACATATGCATTTACTGTTTTCATTTATTTCTCATGTAGTTTAATAGTTTAATCTGATGGAGCCTCAAATTTAAGTCCTTGGTTTCCTTTTGTTACTAGTTTGTCTTGATTATTGGGAAGGTACTTGGGGCTGGAATTTTGCTTTGCTTCCATGAAACCTTGGTGTTCTATCTTTGGGTTGGGTCTTTTATGTCGTTACCTTTAGAGGAGGGGTTCTAAAAACAACTTATGTCCCATTGAATCGTCTAGGCCAGGCCCCTTTTTAATAAAAATGCTAAATATTTCACCTGCCCCTTTTATTTATTAAAGTCTGGGTTGGTCTGTGCCTCGCGCTTTTAAAACAACATTGAGACATCGACTGTTGTTTCCCTAGGCGATGTCCCTTTCCCCGTATTTTCTTCTAAGTATTTTTAATGTTTTGCAGGGGTTATTTTGATGACCTTCGATTTCCTTATGGTTGATTTTGACTGTTCCCCGTGATCTCACGATGACACCACCGCTGGTTGTTTGGTGATCGCGATATCGCGGGCGAGCGCCACGTGTCCTAGTTTGTCAATGCTGAAAAAGAGTAAAAAAAAGTGTTTAATATGTGTATTAGACTTTAGTGCGTTATTGAGTGGGTTACTAAACCACATGTGAGATGCACGTGCTAATGATAAACGGAAATGTTTTAACCTTGTTGAAAAAAGTTGCTTGATGGATAGGTATTGATGTTGCTCCCTGTTATGTATGATCGTGATCACCGATGAAGGGAATCAACGGTTGCCCGCTATCGCGTGATCCTAAACTGAAGGGAGTTTAATGATTGTGATATCGTGGGTGGGCGCCATGTGTATTCTTTTGGCACTGCGTATTATGGTGGGTCCTTGATAATGACGTGGAGATGTTGTTAGCTTCTTTGAAGGTGACCGTTTGATAATCTGATAGAAACAAGAGATTGACAGCGAAGATTTCAATTTGTGTCAAATACAATTGAAGCCATTGGTGCGGCGTGCAAGTAAGCTTTAATGGCAGACGAGACGTCTTCTAGCCATTTCTCATAAATTCTAAGTATTTAATTTTAGGCTATCTTCACCACAAGGGCATTCAAGTGTTTTCGAAGCGGTCTAGAGCCAAAGATAGAGTTTTTTCAAAGCAATTACAACAGGGTTTGATTTTTTGCAGGGTGTGAAATCCCGTGAGTTACTTTCTTTATCACTGTTTCTGTTTGAATGTGATTATTGTGGAGGGTTGTTTTGTGTTGGTCAGCGGTTTTCTGGATTAATGTTCTAGGGTTACTAGTTCTTTTGAATTGTGGGAAATTGCAAAATTCTACTATAATTTTATTTTGGGTAGCCCTAGTTTGTTCACAAATTAGATCTTAGGAGAAGCCTTGGTTGTTTGAAATGGTGCCACTAAAGCAACATTCTGACCTTATTGATTATTTGCAAAGGAATCTATACGACGATTTCCTTGACCAATTCCATTTGTCAACAAATGACAAGAAGAGGGGTTTGATCTTAATAAATGGGACAACCTTAGGTGAGGGATTAAGATATAAAACTTATAACATTGCGGATGCTAGGGTACAAATGACGGGCTTGGAAATGTTTAGGAGATGGTATGGGCAGCAAAATATGTCTCATCCTTTTTCAAATTGTTGGAGATATGATATAGGAAAACTTGTGGTGCCGAATGTATTTCTTGATGTTGACCTACTCAGGGTAGTGGCTGCACGATATGATCTCGTCACAAGGATTATCAGGGATAATGATGGCAGGGTTTTACTGAATATAAATGCAGATGAGATTCGGCAGGTTTTTGATTTAAGTGAATACAGCTCATTCTTGGTCCAAATAGACCTTGATGAAATGAAGCAGGAATATGCCAGGGCACAACCTTTTTTCAGATTAAAGTTGCTTCCTCCTCATCTAGCCAGGGCGGTCAGTTCAATGATTCACATCATCCCAACTGACCAAGAGCCTTTCAGGTTGAGTTGTTTTGCTGATCATTTCTTGGCAACTTTTTATTCACTTTGCCAAATTTTAGGTTTCAGCCCTAATACCATGATGCCCATTGCTTATATGTTTATGGGGGCTCAAATTCAACATCCTAACTTTTTTGTAGTGTACAACTATGCTTCTTTCCTTGCTGAAAGGATACATGAGGGTTTTTTGAACTTGTATGTGGGGGACACTGGTACTCCTTTCTTTTAGTACTCCTTATTAATGCATATGTTCTTGTACAAGAATGCCAATTTCTTCTCAGAGAAAATGGAGTTGAGGCAGGAGATGAATGGAGAAAAATTACCAGTGCAGGCTTGGAGTGCAGACTTGTCTTACAACAAGGGAGATGCCAGTTTTGTGCAGTTTGATAATTGCTTTGCTTCCAGGTTCAGAGCTAGACTGATGGTGAATGTTCCAAGGATTCCTAAGGATTTGCATGACTTCCTCCGACCCAAAGTGAGGAAGCTTGATTTGAAGGTGTGTCATAATTGGGGTGACATCATTCTATACCCTATAAGCGTTGTCCTAAGGGTTTATGGTTTCCAGGGAGCTCCTCATATTCTCCCATATAATGTACCATCAAGAATGGGATTTGCAGAGGTCATATAGCAACTAGGTTGCATTTATGAAGATAATTTGACAGGAAAAGGAAAAGGGACTTTGTTCCCTGATTATATTGTTGTTTCAGACTTTGTTTTTTCCAAGGGAGGATGGGTTCACTTTGAAAGATATTTTGATGACTACCATTTGAAGAGTGGATCTAGGAGGCAACATGACCCTGAGGGATTCTTTTCCCTATTTAGGCAAAAAATTAAGGGTGGAAAGTTTGCTCATGTTTTCAATTTTCCTGAGGATTTGATTAGAAATGAGTTTGATTTGAGCCAACAAGAATTAAATAAAGAGAAGTGGATTGCTTATGAGAAAATGCTAGCCATGGTGCATAAACTGGATCCAAAATATGATCCATTGATGGAGTTCACTCCATTTCATAAAAGAATTGATTTCTTGATGAATAATTTCAAAGAAATCATGAGCACCCTGAGAACCAAGTAAATAAACTTGGAACTGGACTGGGGAATTAAGGGATTAGAGGTGAGGCCTAAATAAACAAGGCCGACCTATCAGCCACCAGTGGATAAGCCTCTATATAGGAGGAAGAGAGATGATAGCAGTGATGAAGAAGGAGGAGATAAAAAAGGGAAACAAATAATGAAAACATCATCACAACCGGGTCGTGGGATTAGGAAACCTGGGGGGATAAAGATTGTGGATGTAGATTCACCACCTAGAAATAACCCTATAGAGTTGCCATCAGAGCCAAGCCTTAAGAGGCGAAGAGTTGAGGAGTCACAAGAGGCTCTGGTGGATGAAATAATCATAATTGATTAGGACATGCAGGTTGGTATCCCCTCCCCTCCTAGATCAGCACAATTGGTGCTAACTGATATGGATATAAAGGGGCAGTGTGTACAGGACGCTAGGATGGTGGCTTGCAAGGCATTCTTGGATGATGATGCCTTCGTGAAAACTCCTGTGTTCTTGTAGTTGATCTGGAGGATGAAACTTGAAGAATATCAGGATAAATGCAAGACCAGGAGGGAATCAAGACCTGATAGGTCTGACTAGGAGAATGATGATGAAGTCAAAGCTAAATTAATGGAGCAATTCAAAAGCATCACTCCTGATGAAGGAAGGAAACTTGTATCTCAGGCTGGTGTCTTACTCCTCCCTAAATGGGACATAGCTGATGCTGTAGCATTTAATGCTATTATGTAGTCTAAGCATCCTATGCAAAACAGTGAAGAAGAAGTCAAGGCAGATCTACAAGACTCTATTTTTAGTGAGAAATATGAAACTTTAGCCATATGGGCATTGGCACCTTAAGGTAGAAAACCAAATGTGGCTGATATTAGCCCAAGTCTAAGGGGCGGGCTCATTATCAAGAGAGCTTCTGAAACCTCAACAACAGAAGCCACAAGCTTGACACTAAATGTGGCCAAATTGGCCCAGAAGATAGCTGAAAGAGATGAAACTGAAAAGAAAAGCCTGATGGAAAAGTATACTGCAATAATTGGGGAGTATAATAGAATGCAGCAGAAAAATGTTGTGCTGCAGTCTGAAGTAGATAGATTGAGATACATGCAGGTGGGAGAATCCTCCAGTGCTTCTGCTATCAAAGAATTACCTACTACTTTGGGGTCATTTCTCCCTATTATCCCAATCATTTCTACTCCTGGATCCCCAATTCAGACACTTTCTAATAGCCCTGCACTAGGGCTAGTCGAAGAGGAAGATGATTATTCTGCAGATCCTACCAAAAAGTAGACGATGAATAAAATCACATAATTACAAGCTACCCTAAGGGTGAGTGAGGATAATGCTATGGCTAAACACAATGAGGTGGTTGACACCATTTTGAGGCATTTAAATGAGAAGGTTGATTCTAGATTGCCAGCTGTACATTCTTTATATTCTTTATTCTTGGGTGAAATACAAAACATTAACAAAGATCGGGAAGTGGTTCTACCTCTGGTTGAGAAGTGGATCCCTCGGGCCACTGATTTAGATGTTATGTTTAAGGCTTCCAGATTTGATGTAAATAACAAGCCCTAGTCATTAAAGCCTACTCAAATCTTTGTGAAATCATTGAAGGGATTCTAGGCCCTGCCTGATGATTTGAGTAGGAAAATTAGAGAACTAGTAAAGAGTTTTGATGATTGGAATGACACTTTTCTGCCAGATGTAATAGATGCACAAGGAAATATTAAGACACTGCAGCAGTGGCAAGATAGGGTAGAAGAGGTTATTAATGTACAAATCAAACTAATTTGTGATGACTCAGACCATGACTTGTTGGTAAGCAACATGGATAAAATAATTAATACCATCATGTTCTTAGAGTCATTTGAGAGGGAGGCCAACCAAGTTGCGGTGAAATTCACACCTTACAATACCAAGGTGAGGGAGGTGGTGAATTTTAATTGGCCAATGGATGAGGAATATCAGAATTGGGTGGACAAGTACTTAACCGAAGAGGAGTGAAATGGTGTCTATTACTGGCAACTGACAACTCAATGGTTATATTATAACTGATTATGGTTTTGTTTCCATGGCGGATTTGGGCACAGGTTCTGAGGTTTAACAAATGTTGTAGCTATTGTGTGATGAGTAGAAATCAATGAAAAGATGCTCCAAGACTTGGTGGTTTTGATCATAGTTTTGAATTGGCACATAGCGGTCCAATTGATCAGTGACATGTGTAATTTATGGCCCGATGCTTGTTGCTCCTTCATTTTCTATAAGAAGGATTTCAAGGCCAGAAATAAGGGTTGGCAAGTCAGATATTTTGAAGGTCGAGTCTAGGTATAGTTGTAGAGCAGATTGTAAGAACCTTTTTGAATGTTAATGCAATTTAGGTTTGGGGTTATCCTGTAATGGGTTTTAAAGTTATGGAGATTTGATGTTTCGTAAGGAGCACTAGCATTTGAGCTATGATGTTATATCTCGAGCTCATGTCTCTCCTCTATACAAACATATCATAATTTTGAATACAATAATCAAGGATTATGACGTTCATCTCATTGCTCTGATGTGTGTGTTTTCCGTTTTGGATTTAATTCAAAGAATTAATTAAAGTGCTTGGATGGAATCATGGATGGGTATGTTTGTAGAGGGATTTAGTAAGAAGTATTGGGCTAGGACAAGAATTGACACTATTGTAATGAAATATTGCCAGTGATCATGCGTGCTAAGTATTTAAATCTATTGTTGAATCATGAATGTTTGTGAATTTGACTCCCCAATGGTATATGGCACTGATCTAAATTGTATGAATTTGTGAAACTCTGTGTTTGTATGTCTTTTCTTAGGGCTTGCCACCAAATTGCAAATAAAATGACTATCATAAGTTACGAAATAATGTTGTAATCATCTCATGCTCCAAGTAGTTGATATTACTGGTGAAAGGCCAATTCATTTTAGTGGTATCCTATTCTGTTGAGCTATTTGTGGGATTATCTGTGAATCGTTAATGATTGTTTATGAGTTTGGTGCAGAGATCATAAACACATTATAGGGACCACCCTCCTGGGTCTTGTAGAGCCCAAAGTGTAGGAGGTTATTAAAATCCTCGTCAATTGGTCCAGGTCCTTCGAGCTGCCCTTGATTGGAATTGGCAATTCCATAGGTAGATTAGAAGACCAACCTGGTTTATAGGAAAAAACACCAACATGATCAATTTCATATTATATGTGAACTGAAGACTTTAGAATTTCAATTACATTAATTTATGGATATGTTGTATCTATAGCACTACAAAACCATATGCTCTTTGCATTTACACTTGCATTTAGAAATGCACATTTATATACATAGATATAGATTTCTTTAATGATATGTTGTATTTATTGTTTTAGGAGAGCATCCAGTAATTGCATTTACATTTACATTTAAAAATACATATACATACATATATATGTGTGTGTGTGTGTGTGTGTGTGTGTGTGTGTGTGTATCATTTATATTCAGTGTTTAGAAACAACCCATTAGGTCTGTACATGGATAAAAATTCATAAAATCAAATCTCCCATACATGTTTTGTTGAAACCTACGCCCTATTCATGCATCCTACAATTACTACAGTATCCACGGGGCCTCTTACACAAGCTACAGTAGTCACAAAAAGTGTAAGAGCCACTTTATATCATGTTTGGACTACAAAACCCTGAAAAATAGGGTAACTCAGATAATGATTTGTTGGTGAGCTGTATGGACAAAATCATTAGCACCAGCTCATTCTTGGAGTCTTTTGAAAGAGAAGCAAATCAGGTGGCAGTTAAGTACAAACCTTATAGTGTCAAGGTGAATGAGGTGATCAATTTTGATTGGCCAACTGATGAAGAGTATAAAGCCGGTCCAATTGATTTGGTGACCGTGTGCTTTCTACAGCCAATGCTTGTTGCTCTTTCCTTTTTTATAAAGTTTCAAGGCCAAAAGTAAGGTTTAGCAAGTTAGATGTCTTTTTGGTTGAGTTTAGATGAAGTTGCAGAGCAAATTGTAAAGTCTGATGGTTTTAGGGAAAATTCAACTTAGGTTTTGAGTCATTTTGTAGTAGGTTTTGAATTCATGGGGATTTCATGTTTTATGACAGTACTGGCATTTGAATTGATA
>VDFB02193867.1:84358549-84380051 GCA_007258455.2 Sequoia sempervirens | reverse complement strand
GAACTGGACCCTTTGACAAATATGATGATAATAATAACTCTCCTACCTAATAAGCACTAGCACTAATTCATTAATAGCTCTAGAAAGGACACAATGGCATTTGTGGCTTTCCTCTTAATTGAGAGGTACAACTCCCTCATGCAAATTAAATAAAAGATACGTAGCTTTTAACCAGAAAGCAATAAGGCAACTGACATTAATCCATAAATATGTGATTAATGTGAAATAAATCCTAATGGATCATCAATTAGACAGCTCAAAGATTGTACTTAATTAATGACGAAATCTAGTATAAGCATGAAACAAAATATTTCATAATTGCAATGGAAGAAATAAATGTAGTCGGATAAATCTTGCATAGAAAATGTATTCTATTTCGCACCTGACTCATAGGTCAGTACGATCAACATTACATTACATTTACAACACATAGATTGAAAGTCACTGCAATTAGAAATAAATCAATAAAGTAAACCCTAAGTGTTTCTTCCTCAATTACAACACAGTATAATTTTTCAAAAATTGAACCTTCATTGAATGACCCTTTCGACTAGATATAGGGGTTGTATTCCTCTCTTGACGGTTACCGATTGGTTGTGGTAACATCTTCTTTATTCCTAACTATCTTTCTTGAAAATAGATGGCCATGAAAAGACCTCAAACAATTCATGAGCATTTCTTGATTTAACTCTCACCTCGTGGCCATCAATTCTAGAGCGGTTCTCATACCTCACCAATTGGGTATTAAACAACTGTCACACATGCAAGTTGCCCCATAAGGAGATAAATTGGGAATGTAACTTAAATTCCATCATATCAACCATTAATTAAGACCACTTCACCATCCTATCATCTTGATTGTTCTTGGTTAACATGTCTCCCCAACCTGAACTATAAATTCAAAAGGAACAACCTCACTTCACCATCCTATACGTATAAAACATGGCTAGCACTCAAAGTGATGGTGTATCCATGAATTATTTTTTCACCATTGAAGAGATCGAGTTAGCCCTCCTTTTAGGTGACTATCTGATCAATTAAAGGAGGTCTTCATAGTTGAAAGTGAGATTTAGGAGGTGTTGTACAACATATTAGGAGATACCTTTCTGAATCAAGTTCATGTGCACAATGCAACACTCTTGGAGCACTTTTTCTACATCATAATCCGCACCTCTGAACATTGTGGTTGGGGGATGAGGGAAGTAGAATGATTGGTGAGACCAAAATACCTTCATCAGGTGAACATAGCCATTGTTGGACTTAGTAGCTATCCACGGAGCAGGCTAATAGGTAATGCCTTTTTCATTGCTTCTATTCCTCAGAATGAAGCCCTGGAAGAAGCAGTAACTCTCTTGCACACAAGGCTTGTGAGGAACAACATGGGACTGTTTGCCCAGTTTTTATAGTCGCATGAGAATCTACTCTCACCTACTCAAATAGAGTGTCTCCAAGTGGTTGTAGAAGCAATCCATGTGTTGGTGTTCACCCTTTGTTCCTAAAAATGATTTATTGTTTTGATATTATATAGTTCCCCATTTCTATGTAATCACTAAAAATTTTGTATTTCCAACAGTACACACACACACACACATATATATATATGTAATAAAGTATAGCATTTTAGTACTAGTGTTGATTTTTTATATCCTGAGCAATTGTGTCTTGATTTAGGTTTAATTTTTCTAAATATGGATGGAATTTTCTTTATTCAACTATGCATAAATGCTTTGTTTGCACTTTAAAATGATTATTTGTATGATGGCCACTTAATTTCTTTAAAAAAATGCACTCTAGTGGTAATGTGGAGACTTTGTAGAACTATACAAATTGTTGTTGTAGTTATAGGGGTCACTCGGATTCTCGCCTAGCATAGAAAAACTTAAAACAAGGTTATTAGCAATCTTTTTGACAAGTTCATAAACTTTAGGTACAGACCGCTCACCTTTTAGAAGGACTTCAAAACATGTGGCAAGTTATGACAAAACCCCAAAATATCGCTTGACTTAAAAGATGATGAAAGAAAGAATTGTGGCGGTAAAATGGTTAGTTAGACGAAATGGTTAAAACACTGCCCAAGTTAGAAATATTCAATAAAACACCACCTGGGTAAAGACTTAGCCAAAATTAAATATAACCTGGGTGTCGGTCTACAAAGAGGGGTCCAAATTTTGGACAACAGTAACCAAACAAGGTTATTATTTTCAAAACCATCATATTTCAAAAAGGTAGTTAGGAGGTAATTATAAAATGGTTACTAGGTACTAGTTACAATAAGTTATCAAGAAGAATCCTATAAATGTAAGGATTTTTTATTGTAAAGGGGGGAATTTTATAGAGGGGAAACTTTGGAGGAATTTTCATAGACTTTTTTATGACTTTTTTCTTTACACATTGCTAGACTTAGTAGCTATCCATGGAGCAGGCTAGTAGGTAATGCCTTTTGCATTGCTTCTATTCCTCATAATGAAGCCCTGGAAGAAGCAGTAACTCTCTTGCACACAAGGCTTGTGAGGAACAACATGGGACTGCTTGCCTAGTTTCTACAGTCGCAAGAGAATCTGCTCTCACCTACTCAAATAGAGCATCTCCAAGTGGTTGTAGAAGCAATCCATGTGTTGGTGTTCACCCTCTATTCCTGAAAAGAATTTATTTTTTAATATTATCTAGTTCCCCATTTCTATGTAATCGATAGAAATTTTGTATTTTTGGCAGTACACACACACACACACACACATATATATATATAAAGTATAGCATTTTAGTACTTTTGGTGTTGATTTTTTGTATCCTGAGCAATTGTGTCTTGATTCAGGTTTAATTTTGCTAAATGTGGATGGAATTTTCTTTATCAACTATGCATAAATGCTTTGTTTGCACTTTATTTAAAAAAATGCACTCTGGTGGTAATGTGGAGACTTCGTAGAACTATACAAATCATCGTTGTAGTTATAGGGTCACTCGAATTCCTGCTTAGCTTAGAAAAACTTAAAACAAGGTTAGTAGTTGTCTTTTGACAAGTTCATAAACTTTAGGTACAGACCGCTCACCTTTTAGGACTTCAAAACATGTGGCAAGTTACGACAAAACCCCAAAATATCGCTTGACTTAAAAGATGATGAAAGAAAGAATTGCGGCAGTAAAATGGTTAGTTAGACGAAATGGTTAAAACACTGCCCAAGTTATAAATATTCAATAAAACACCACCCTGATAAAGACTTAGCCAAAATTAAATATAGCCTGGGTGTCAGTTTACAAAGAGGGGTCCAAATTTTGGACAACAATAACCAAACAAGGTTATTATTTTCAAAACCATCATATTTCAAAAAGGTAGTTAGGAGGTAATTATAAAATGGTTACTAGGTACTAGTTACAATTAGTTATCAAGAAGAATCCTATAAATGTAAGGATTTTTTATTGTAAAGGGGGGAATTTTATAGAGGGGAAACTTTGGAGGAATTTTCATAGACTTTTTTATCACTTTTGTATTTACACATTGCTGGACTTAGTAGCTATCCATGGAGCAGGCTAGTAGGTAATGCCTTTTGCATTGCTTCTATTCCTCAGAATGAATCCCTGGAAGAAGCAGTAACTCTCTTGCACACAAGGCTTGTGAGGAACATGGGATTGTTTGCCTAGTTTCTACAGTCGCATGAGAATCTTCTCTCACCTACTCAAATAGAGCATCTCCAAGTGGTTGTAGAAGCAATCCATGTGTTGGTGTTCACCCTCTATTCCTGAAAAGAATTTATTTTTTAATATTATCTAGTTCCCCATTTCTATGTAATCGATAGAAATTTTGTATTTCCAGTAGTACACACACACACACACACACACACACATATATATATATAAAGTATAGCATTTTAGTACTTTTGGTGTTGATTTTTTGTATCCTGAGCAATTGTGTCTTGATTCAGGTTTAATTTTGCTAAATATGGATGGAATTTTCTTTATTCAACTATGCATAAATGGCTTTGTTTGCACTTTAAAATGATAATTTGTATGATGGCCACTTAATTTCTTTAAAAAAATGCACTATGGTGGTAATGTGGAGACTTCATAGAACTATACAAATCGTCATTGTAGTTATAGGGGTCACTCGAATTCCCGCTTAGCTTAGAAAAACTTAAAACAAGGTTATTAGTGGTCTTTTTGACAAGTTCATAAACTTTAGGTACAGATCGCTCACCTTTAAGAAGAAGGACTTCAAAACATGTGGCGAGTTATGACAAAACCCCAAAATATAACTTGACTTAAAAGACGACAAAAGAAATAATTGTGGCAGTAAAATGTTTAGTTAGACGAAATGGTTAAAAAATTTCCCAAGTTAGAAATATTCAATAAAACACCACCCGGGTAAAGAATTGGCCAAAATTAAATATAGCCTGGGTGTCAGCTTACAAAGAGAGGTCCAAATTTTGGACAACAATAACCAAACAAGGTTATTATTTTCAAAACCATCATATTTCAAAAAGGTAGTTAGGAGGCAATTATAAAATGGTTACTAGGTACTAGTTACAATTAGTTATCAAGAAGAATCCTATAAATGTAAGGATTTTTTATTGTAAAGGGAGGAATTTTATAGAGGGGAAACTCTAGAGGAATTTTCATAGACTTTTTTATGACTTTTGTCTTTACACATTGCTGGACTTAGTAGCTATCCACGGAGTAGGCTAATAGGTAATGCCTTTTGCATTGATTCTATTCCTCAGAATGAAGCCCTGGAAGAAGCAATAACTCTCTTGCACACAAGGCTTGTGAGGAACAACATGGGACTATTTTCCTAGTTTTTGCAGTCGCATGAGAATCTGCTCTCACCTACTTAAATAGAGCGTCTCCAAGTGGTTGTAGAAGCAATCCATGTGTTGGTGTTCACCCTCTATTCCTAAAAATAATTTATTGTTTTGATATTATCTAGTTCCCCATTTCTATGTAATCGATAGAAATTTTGTATTTCCAGCAGTGCACAAACATATATATAATAAAGTATAGCATTTTAGTACTTCTGGTGTTGATTTTTTGTATCCTAAGCAATTGTGTCTTGATTCTGGTTTAATTTTACTAAATGTGGATGGAATTTTCTTTATTCAACAATGCATAAATTAATTCGTTTGCACTTTAAAATGATAATTTATATTATGGCCACTTAATTTCTTAAAAAAAATTCACTCTGGTGGTAATGTGGAGATTTCATAGAACTATACAAATCATCGTTGTGGTTATAGGGGTCATTCGGATTCCCACTCAACTTTGAAAAACTTAAAACAAGGTTATTAGCTGTCTTTTTGACAAGTTCATAAACTTTAGGTGCAAATTGCTCACCTTTTAGAAGAATGACTTCAGAACATGCGGCGAGTTATGACAAAACCCCAAAATACTGCCTGACTTAAAAGACGATGAAAGAAAGAATTGTGGCAGTAAAATGGTTAGTTAGACGAAATGGTTAAAACACTGCCCAAGTTAGAAATATTCAATAAAACACCACCCAGGTAAAGACAGCCAAAATTAAATATAGTCTGGGTGTGGGTTTACGAGGGGTCCAAATTTTGGACAACAGTAACCAAACAAGGTTATTATTTTCAAAACCATCATATTTCAAAAAGGTAGTTAGGAGGTAATTATAAAATAGTTACTAGGTACTAGTTACAATTAGTTATCAAGAAGAATCCTATAAATGTAAGGATTTTTTATTGTAAAGGGGGGAATTTTATAGAGGGAAAACTTTGGAGGAATTTTCATAGACTTGTTTATGAATTTTGTCTTTACACATTATATAGAAAGGGTTTCTAAGATTGTAAAATTTCATAAATATAATATGAAATACTTTTTGCTCATATGTTTTGAATGTATTTCTAAGTTATTATTACTAGTTTTTCCATGATGAATACCGCTACCTGGACTAGCCCTACAAAATCACCAAAGATGCCATCAAAGTTATAATAGGCCTATGGGTATAGGGAGAAGTTCCTACCAAATAAATCCATCAAGAATGCAAAGGTTAACATGATTAACCAAAGTGACATTTGACTATCGAAGCCTCAATGTCACTAAAATAACCAATCTGACAATCAAGTATGCCACCATGGGCACTTCTTACAAGGTATACTACACAAATTGGGAGGATTCAAGTACCACCACCGCAATTCATGTAGGCTATAAAATGGTCACGAAGGGGAAGGATATTGACCTATGTGAGGTCTTATGGCTGGAGTTCCTAGAAAATATTCAAAGGATAAAACAATCTCACTACCAATCCAAGTATTGGACACTATTAATCTACCTCACTTTTTACTTAATGTAAGAACTCCCCACCTTTGTGAGAAAATTTTGGGATACTAGTTGATCAATTGTGATCCAAATTCAAGACCATGTAAAGTGATGGGGGTTGAATCGTCTCAATATTTTTACCCTATTTTTTCCTTTTTATTTTATCTTTATTTCCTTCCTGTCACTTTTTGTCACGAGAAGTATCGATATTTGATATAATGTCAAGGAAATTAAAACTATTAGAAAATATCGGTATCTATGGAAATACTAATTAATTTGTGGTTGAAAAGGTAGGAAATGATTAAAGGAAGTTGTTAAAGTTGTTAGGGATGTGGATGGATGAGGAGCAAGGAGCTACAATTTAATAATCTATACGCTATTTTTGATAGAATTCTATTTAATTTGTTATGCGGTCAGCGGCCATCTTTTGTTGTATATTGAACATATTTGGTTTGTTGGCCATAGGATGAAACAAACCAAAACAAACCTTATCAGTTCTTGCTAGTATAAATATGTGTATTTTGAAAAACTTGATATAGAAATATAATATAATATAAGAACATACTATTTTTTTGAATCATATCTTCGAGTTGTTGATGCCTGTGCATGATTAGTGTGGTGTAGAGCAGCATTTTCATTTCATCACCAAACAACCAAGGAGGAAAGGCCCACTCCTTGTGTTGTCCAATGATCTTTTCCAGTTTAGTTTCAGTGTGGTAATATGTTTGATTTAATTTTAATCATTTTCCTTTCACAAGTTTGGTTATTTAAATCTGATTGCAATTCAGTTTTGGGTTGATTTCTTATCAGTTATCTACAATTATGTTTCTAAATCATTGTGTGGGAATTAATGCTTTGATCTAATTCATTACCGTTGGTGCATAATCTATAAAGATTCTTTATTTTTGTCATTACATAATTTTTTTATTGCACAATCTATTATTGTAGAGTTCCTGGCATAGTTCCTGTCACAAATAGGAACAGTGAAAGATAAACTAGATTTCTAATTAGATAATTTATTTGTGTGTATTAGTTGCATCCATCCCCACTTAATTCATTGTTTTCAGCACTTAGGTAGACTACCACAACACCTTTCACAAGTTTATGATCCTTGGATTGACATTTAAGGAACAAACTAATGAAACTACTAAAAAATTCTTGAGGATTGATCTAAGTATATTTACCAATTTAATAGAATCACAAGGATAGTTTATCTTCAATGTCAATCCATAGTTTTGTCCAAACATTTTGGTATTGTTGCCAAGGAATGGTGTTAAAGGCCTACTAGTCTAGTGAATTAAGTTAGGACTAGTGCACTAAGGTGCAAGTCTATGTGACCATCAACCTTGCCCGGGTAATTAACCTTAGTGTGCTTTATTATAAATCATATAAATGCATGTATCATATAGGGACCGTAAAGGAAGAAATTTGTTAAGAAGGATAAGTGAAATATTTCACAACAAGAAAACTCACAAAATGAATTAAAACCATTAGTTGTGCACACCCCATCTAAGAAATAGTTAGTTGAACTAGATATTGAGTGATGTGGCATTGAGTCCACCACTATCAAGTCTCCTTCTAGTACCCATTAAGAATCATTTGAAGAACTATCTAAAAGGGTTGCTAAACTATTTCGAGAATCTTACAAAATTTGGAGTGGGAAGACCCCAAGTGACCTTCATCCATTCACAACTTTTTTCACTCCTTGGGCATTTGGAACTATGGACAACAACAACAATAACAACAAGAACAATGAGAGAGCATTGACCAACAACCCTGTTACTTTGAGTTTCCCATTGCACATACAGAAGAGGATTCCCCTATGAAGAACATACCGCACTCAAATTTTCTTGTCTTTCAAGGTATTTCTATGGAAGACCCCGATATGTTCCTTTTTAAATTTGACATTTTGTGTCATAGTTACAATTATCATACGGAAGCACAGAAGTTGAAACTATTCCTGGCTACTCTAAAGGATGTAGCATTGAGGTGGTTTATGGGACTAGGACACAAAACCATTCATAGTTGGGATGATATGAAGACAAAATTCTTGGAAAAATACCAAGAATATTGTAGGACCAAGGAAACACGAGATGAGATATTCCACATCATGCAATGTGAGGAAGAAACTTTAGAAGATTATTTGGAGTGTTTCCTATTTAGTCTACAAAGAACCAGACACATAGGGTTGACCCATGACACTGTAAAAGTGCTCTTCCTTAGGGGATTAGAGATGAATATTTTTATACTTTAAATCTTATGGGTGGAGGAGATATTTATAAAATAAGGTTTGATGACATTTGTCATGTGTGCAAGAACTATTCAAGGTCCACCCGTTCAACTAGGGGATATGTCGGGAAACATATCTCTCCCGAAGGGACATCAGGAGTTACAAAATGATAATTGGGTACATTAGTTGAGGACCTCAAGACTGATTTATTGAGTCACATGGGTAAACAGATAGACACCCTGTATACACGAAGGAAGCAGGACGAGGCCAAAAAAACCCTTGTTATTTTTATTCCTATTTGTCATTAAAGGCATAATGGTGAAGAATATTCATACAACAGAAAAAAAAAAATATCTTCTATAGAAGATGCTAGCAGAGACACCATTCTAAAACCTCTTCCTATAGGCATGACTGAAGTAGAATATATAGATGAGCTTGTTTACTTTATGGGCCAAAGGCGACCTTAGAAACCATGAGGAATGCCCCCAATTGATTATCAGTCATCACCTCAAAGTCCTTTTCAACAAAATCCTTTCTCAAACAAAATTTGATGGTGTGGAGATTGGAAAAAACCTCCATACTACCCCCAATGGACACAACAATATACACATGGTCCATAATTATGGCAAGCATGGTGAGTGCCACCACTAGCATACCCACAATATCAATCATTTCCTCCATATCCACCACCTTTAGCAATAAATCCCTATCAGCAATCCCAACAACTCTTACCACCTATTCCAACATCATCTAATCAACCATTTAGTTCAACTCAACCAATGAAATAAATGCCTATGCCTACACAACAATCACCCAATCTGAATAATAAGGTGGCTCAACTGATCTATAACAATGAGGTGGTAGGATACCCAGCTTATCCTATCAATACATTAGAAATTGATGGTGTACAACTAAATTCAAGAAAGAATGTTCAAGGGCCAACTATCACAGAGGTGGAGGATTCTCCAGTAGAACCAGAAGAAGAATAACCAAAGCCCCCATTTCTTGATAGGTTGCAAGAACAACCAAAACAACAAGAAGCATCTCAATTATATTTTTATTTTATGAATAAGTTACGCAATGTTAACATTAAAATTCCCTTATTGCAGGCCATTTGAGATGTTCCAACGTATACAAAAGTAGTTCAAGAACTATGTGGGAGAAAAAAACATAAGAAACAAGACCCCAAGATAGTCCAATCCATTGGACAACTTGCAGATTTGATGATGGGAAAGTTTTTTGTTCCTAAGTATGCAGATCCTAGGAGCCCAATGATAAAGGTACGTATTAGTGATATAGTTATTCTGAATACACATGTGGATTTAGGAGCAGCCATAAATGTAATGAAAAATGAGACTAAGGAGAGACTAGCCCTTCAAGGACTAAGGCCTACTCCAACGATCTTGCAAATGGCGGATCGTTCTCTTGTAAAACTAGAAGGTATGATTGAAGAAATTATTATTTCTATTGAGTCTTGGGAATATCCCATATATTTTATGATTTTACAACCAAAATTAAGCTAGGGGGATACCCCTTAATTTTAGGAAGACCTTGGTTAGCCACAACTAATGCTTTTATTAATTGCAGGTTTGGCAATATGGTGATTTCGAATGGAGAACAAACGAAGCAACTAACATTCTATCCTCCAGCACATAACAATTATTGGAAGCAGATGATTCATTATGGATCAACAGTGATTTAGAAGAACCTTTACCTATTTTGACAATTGATCAAAATAGGGAGTTTGAAGAAATATCAGAAGACAATATTCTTAATAATTTCTTGCAAAATTATTATTTGGTTGATAATGTTTTAGAGACAATGATTTTTCCTTCGAGTATAAGTGACAATTGTCCCTTTGGGAATTTTCCATTAGTAATTCACAATCTATTAAGCATTTCATTACTTTGCATCAGTTATTACCACACACTTGTAAATATAGTCCATTTTTAGTATCTGGGAATTCTGATTCATCCTCATCCTCTTCACAATTGCTTGTTGTAAATACTCCTATCCTTTCTCAAGATATGGAAGTTTTAGGTCTGGAAAAATTCTTAACATAAATCCCAACTTGAGTGCCTCACAGCTAGAAGACCTTATTCTTATGTTGTGTTCCCATAAAGATTCCTTTGCTTGAGATTACCAAGATATGAGAGGTATACATCTTGATACTTGTACACATCATATATATATAGAGAGGAAGGAAGTAGACCTGTAAGACAACTACAAAGAAGACTAAACCATGTCCTATGGGAAATAATTAAAGATGAACTTCTAAAGCTACTCAACATAGGATTTATCTATCCCATCTTTGATAGCCAATGGGTGTCACGTCTTCTAGTAGTTCCCAAGAAGAATGGGAAGTGGTGAATATGTGTAGACTATAGAGCCCTTAATAAGGCTACCAAGAAAGACCATTTCACACTCCCCTTTATTGATCAAGTCTCATATACCCTTGTTGGAAAGAAGTTCTTTTCCTCCCTTGATGGATTCAATGGTTATAACCAAATTTGTATAGCCCCAAAGGACCAAGAAAAGACTACCTTTACTTTCCCATGGGGTGTTTTTTCCTATAATATCTTACCTTTTGGGTTGTGTAATGCACATGCTACCTTCCAGTAAACTATCCTAAGTATTTTTGTAGATTTAATTCATGATTGTGTGCAAGTGTACATGGATAATTTTACTATTTATGGTGGAACGTATGGGGAAGCAAAGGAAAATCTATAAAAAATTCTTAAAAGATGCATTGATACTAATATTTCTTTGAGTATGAGAAATGCCACATCTTAATGACTGAAGGTGTTTTCCTAGGACAATATATTTCTACAAAGGGAATTGAAGTAGATCCCAAAAAGGTAAAGATAATTCAAGACTTTCTTGTGCCTACTTCTCAAAAGGATGTATGTATTTTTTTGGGTCATGTTGGATACTGTAGATGGTTTATCTAAAATTTTAGCAAAATTGCCTCACTTGTTTTTCTTTTGCTGGGTAAAGATGTTGATTTTTCATGGACTCTAGAATGCTAGAAAGCTTTCAAAGAAATCAAAGGGAAGCTTATAACTACACCAATTCTGCGAGGACCTAATTAGGAACTATCGTTCCACATCCATACCAATGCTTGAGACAATTCCATGGGAGTGATACTTGGACAAAAGGAATATTCTCTCTTTTATTCCATTTATTATATCAGTAAGAATTTTATTGGTGTAGAGGTAAATTACATTTTCATTGAAAAGAAATTTTTTGTTGTAGTCTATGTGGTAAATAAATTTTTCCATTATATAACTAGGTATAAATTCTTTCTACATACGGAGTATTCTGCTATTATAATTTTGATGAATAATCCATTTGTTATAGGATGAGTGATTCGGTGGTTGCTTTTGTTGCAGGAATTCGATATTACTATTCTTGACATGTCGGGATGTGAAAACATCATTGTTGATTTCCTATCTAGGTTGTAGAGTAATAATGAACCAATTCCTATGGATGATGCCTTTACCAATGAACATCTTTTTTCCATTTCTGTAAAAATCCCATGGTTTTTCGATATTGCTAATTATCTTGTCACATGTAGGTTTCCACCCTACTTTTCTCCAAGAGAACGACAAAAGCTTATAGGACTTAGTGGGTAGTATAGTTGGGTTAATGGTTTACTCTTTCATACAAGAATTGATAATATCATGTTTCGATGTGTTGTAGAGGAGGTTATCTTTGACATGCTTCGTGCATGACATTCTAAGCCTTGTGGAGGCCACTTTGTAGCACAAGCTGCTAACAAAGTTTTGACTACAGGATATTATTGGCCAATAATCTATAATGATTGTAAGAGGTTTGTTCAACATTGTGATAAGTGTCAACGTATGGGCCAACCTACACACTCTAATGAAATTCCCTTACACCCATAATTATCAATTAAACCCTTTGAAAAATGGGGTTTGGATTTTGTAGGACCCATTAATCCTCCTTCTAGGGATAAAGAGTGTATTCTAGTTTGTATTGGTTATGTAACTAAATGGGTAGAAGTAGTAGCTTTGAAACATGCTCAAGATACAAAAGTTTCTAACTTCTTATACTCTAAGATGTTTACCAGGTATGGCATACCAAGAGAGATTGTTACAAACCAGGGACCACAATTCACCTCTAATTTGGTTACAGCTCTAGTGCGAGAATATGAAATAAAACACCAAAAATATTCTTTGTACCATCCACAAGCCAATGGGCAAGTGGAGGTGACCAATCAGGAGCTAGAGAATATCCTCATAAAAATTGTGGCACTACACAAGAAGGATTGGGTAGATCTACTTCCTAAGGAAATTTAGGTCTACAAAACAAATTGGAAGACAACCACTGGCTTGACACCATATGAACTCAAGTCTATGGAAAAAATCTTTTATTTCCCATTGAATTTGAAGTAAAAATTCTCTGCACTACTCTTCAATTAGGGATGAGTCTCAACGAAGCCCAAAAGGAAAGAATCACTCAACTCCATTCCTTAGATGAAATGTGCTAGGAATCCCTTTTTCATGTAGAGGTGATGAAAAAATAGAGGGCACAATGGCATGACCGCTTCATTCATCCATTAACATTCCAACCTGAGGACTAGGCATTGCTTTATGAATCTTGGTTCCAGGACTTCAAAGGGAAATTCCATGCTCAATGGCTTGGTCCCTATGGGATTGAAATTGTTTACGATAATGGTGTTGTTAAGTTGTACACTATGGATTCAGAGTGCATGGCTCTTCTTGTCAATGGGCACCATTTGAAGCTATACAAATGGTCCCTTTCAAAATAAACTTTTTCTTGTACTATGATGAAGGAACTCACTCTTGTTCTTGCCACCTCCCTGGAATAAACTGATATATATATATATAAATGCAATAAAACATCCAATAACAAAAACCTTTAGGTGTTGTTGACCAGTTAACAATTGAAAACTGAATTTTGATGGGTGTTAACTGCTAAATAAACTTAGAGGTGAAAACTAGTTTATCGGTGCCTCTAAGTGGTGATAGGGTGAAAATTGGGATACAAGTGGTCTATCATCATAAAAGAGTTACAAAAAAAATAGAAGCAAAATGGTACAATAGCTTCCTGTCACTTTTGTGCCAAGAATTCTTAGGGGTTCGATATTCATGTCGCTACCTACTCTATGGTGCAATAGCATTGCTCATTGCTCATGTTGCATCAAGAGGTATCTTTTTGTCTCCCTACTACTTTCATCGGCCTTCACCCTTTGTCATCACATCATTTCAGTTTCTTATTCATGTGAGCTTTCTAGTTCTACTAGGAATTATTTCCTGTCATGCTTTAGACATGAACTTTTCCTTGACTCGTCTAACTTTTGTGCTTTTTCACAATATTCCCTTTTGTTGACAACTTTCATCATATGGGAAAGAACTTTATTTTTGTCCTTCTCCTTCCAGCTATCATTTCTTCATTCGTCCTCCATTTTTCATCCTTCATCCTCTCTGGCAGCATCATTTTCAATATTTGCAATACATCCTTCTCATGTGGCAATGGTCTCCTCTGTTGTCCTTCTAAGATGTGTTTTCCTTTCAAATATTTATTGCTAGTTGTTTATTACTCATCATCAGCCTTCATCCATGTGACCAGCTTAGCTCCACGTTGTCTTTCGTACTTCTATTGATACTGATATATTTGATAGTTCTATTTTTCCTTCTACATTTATTAATTATTGTTCTTTCTGTTGATTAAATGATGAAGGGGCCCATGGACGGCTCATTAAACTAGGGGGAAATGCTAACACCTTGTTACAAAATCATTCTAGTTGTCACTTCATGACATCATGGTAAATTCAAATCTTACCTCACCGTATACTCCACAATAAATGTGCTCATACCCCACCGTCATTTCAGCCCCTAATTGTCATTGCTACTATTCATAACATTTTACCATTGTCATAACATTTTACCATTGTAACTTTTTCAACATTTCCTATTATTGTCACAAATTTCTTTAGATTTCTCACTATTACCACTTCCTAGTTCACCATGGCTAATGATCAAAGAACCCATTATGAACCTACTTCAATGGAGGAGCTATGGACTCGCAAGAATAAAGAAATTTATGAAGTGTTCAAATAGGCCCAATGGGATGTTTATTTCAAGAAGTTGTGAGGGTTTGATAAAAGGGTCGCTCAGGAATTTGCAATGAATTTTGATGGTGAGTAGGTCTTTGTGAGGAGTGTCCAATTTTCTATCACTACTAATATTATATCAAAGGTAACGGGGTTACCATTTTCTAGAGAAGATTACTTCCCAAATAACAAAAATAAGGTTGTCGACCTCCAGCCCATGTGCAAAGCATTTATGAGAAGAGGCGAGTTTGTGGAGATGGTTCATGGTCAAGGCATGAAATTGGCTTCTTTTCCCATAATCTGGAAGGGTGTGGCTAAGTTTATAATTCAATACATTACTTGTGAAGGCCAGTATGTGTATGTTCATGCTCAACACTTTAGGTTAATGTTGCATTTGTGAAAGGATCAATTAGTGAGTGTGCCTTATTTCCTTCATTATTCTTTGTATTGTATGAGTAGGGTAGTTCAGAAAGGGAAGAATAATTCATTATCCCACCATGTTTTAATCAAGTTGTTAATCATCCATTCCCTAAAAATGCTCTCTCCCTCAAGTGAGTGGGACTCATTTGTTAATATAAATGACAACACTAGTTCTGAAGCTTCTGAAAACTCTTCGGATGAATCTTCAAAAGAAGTTCCTAGCGCACTCGAAGAAGGTTCTAAGGAAAAAAGAGACCTTGGAGTGAACCCTAGTTCTTCCAAAAGAAAAACCCATGGAAATTCATCTACAAAGTCCCCAATTCTGACTCCTAGGGAAACTAGGGGCTCAAGTGCTAAATCTTCCAAAGTTTTAGATGTTGAAAGGTTGTCTGCCAAACCTGTTAAAAGGAAACAAACCCTTTATGCAGATTATGAAAAAGAGTTGTCTCCTAAACCTTCCTATGATAGGAAGGGAAAAAGGAAATCAAAATCTTATGCCAACCCTATGAACAAACTAGAGGATCTAGCTAATGTTGTAAGTCATATGGGTAGTCCAAAAGAAAAAAAAATTGACTCAGATCTCGAAGTTTTATCTGAAGTCATAAAGAAACAAGGTAAGGGTAGCAGGGAACATAGGATATCAACAAGAAAAGGGGTTCAAAAACCAAAATCAAAGAATATTTCTAAGCCAAACATTGTTGATATAGATCAAGAACCCAAGAGTCCCATTGCTGAAAATTATCCTGTTGATGAACCCTTATATGAACAGGAAGAAAATATTTTATTTGAACCCTTATGTCCATCTCCAATAGCTTAGAGTATTGAAGAATAGCTAGAAGAAGTTAGTGTAGATCCATAAAGAACAAAACCAGTAGACCCTACAGGGGAGCAAGAGAAACTTGACAATTCACCCCTTCTTGATACACAAATCAGTGAAGGAAATCTATAGTTAATTGAGTATATGGCAATGGAACAAAATGTTGATAAGACACATTCCCAAGGTAATCAGGAGATAGATGAAGAGAATAAGGATTAGGAACTTGGGGAGAAACAACAAGAGGAAATCCATATTTTGAAGGATGAGCTTGCCTGGATAAAAGAAGAAAGTCATTATCTCCAAACCCAGCTACAAGAAGCTTAGTCTGTTAAACAATAATAAGTTGTCAAGATTAAAAACCCTAAAGAGTAACTTTCACAAACACTTTAGGACAAGAGAACTTCATATTCTCATCAATGAACATGAGCAGTAGGTTCAAGATTTGAAGCAGAAGTGGGCTATAGAGATTAAAGGCACTATGCATACATTACTTGGTTGGTGACCCTTTCCTTTACATGGGGACATGCAAATCCCTCAACTGGGGGGAAGTAATGGGGGTTGAATAGTCTCAATATTTTTACCCTATGTTTTCCTTTCTCTTTTATCTTTACCACCTTCCTGTCACTTTTTTTATCAGTACAGTAAGTATCGATATTTGATATAATGTGAAGGAAATTAAAACTATAAGAAAATATCATTATTTATGGAAATACTAATTAACTTGTGGCTGAAATGGCAGGAAATGATTAAAGGAAGGTGTTAAAGCTATTAGGGACGTGGATGGATGAGGAGCAAGGAGTTGTAGATTAATAATCTATAGGCTATTTTTGATAGAATGCTAGTTAATTTGTTATACGACTAGTGACCATCTTTTGTTGTATATCGAGCATATTTGGTTTGTTGGCCATAGGCCGAAATAAACCAAAACAAACCTTATCAGTGCTTGGTAGTATAATTATGTGTATTTTGCAAAACTTGATATAGACATATAATATAATTTAAGAACATACTACTATTTTGAATCGTATCTTCAAGTTGTTGATGTAAATGCATGATTAGCATGGTGTAGAGAAGCATTTGTATTTCATCACCAGAAAACCAAGGAGATAGGGCACACTGCTTGTGTTGTCCAGTGATCTTTTCTAGTTTAGTTTCAGTGTGGTAATGTGTGTGGTTTGATTTTAAGCATTTTCCTTTCACAAGTTTGGCTATTTAAATTTGATTGCAATTCAATTTTAGGTTGATTTACCATCAGTTATCTACAATTGTGTTTCTAAAGCATTGTGTGGGAAGTAATACTCTGATCTAATTCATTACCACAGGTACAGAATCTATAAAGCTTCTTTATTTCTATCATTACACAATTTTGTTACTGCACAATTATGTTACTGTAGAGTTTTTGTCACAATTCCTGGCATAGTTCCTATCACAAAATAAGAACAGGTAAAGATAAACCAGATTTCTAATTAGATAATATTTGTGTGTATTAGCTGCAATCATCCCCACTTAATTCACTATTTTTTAGCCCTTAAGTAGACTACCACAACACCTTTCACAATTTTAAGATCCCTGGATTGACATTTAAGGAACAAACTAGGTCAACTACTACAAAATTCCCAAAGATTGATCTAAGTATATTTACCAATTTAATAGAATTACAAGGATAGTTTATCTTCACTATCAATCCACATTTTTTTCCAAACATAAAGCATTTCCAAGATACCACATCCTACACTGCAACCTACCAGGGTTTCTTCAAATCCCTATAATAAAATTTACAAGCTATGGAATGTGTCTCTTATGAGGTGGTCCACAAATACATCAAAGAAATCACCTTCCTAGTCGACAAGAACTACACATTCATGAAGGTGATTAAGCCCAAAAAAATCCTAGATACCCAACTCTCGTATGAGAAAAAAAAATAGAAATATACAATTATACCCACACTCCTCAACCTTCTCAAGGACCCGCAAGTAGAGAAGTTCACAACTTACCAAGGGTATATGGAAAAACTAGCTAAAAATAAATCAAAATAACATGTCAAGAAAAATCAAGAGAAACTGTAGACACGTCAAATTAGCATTATGCATATTCGTCCGCTCATTGAATTGATCAAACGCAACAAATCCATTCATCAGGTAAATCAGGTCAATCCAAAGGTTTAATCAAATAAATACCATTTCATCTCTCATAAATCATTCAACCTTCATCTTGCATCATCCCTTTAATTAAATAAATCAGGACTTTATTTAATTCAAATCCAAATCATACTTCATCCTTTTTTGAATTAAATAAATCAAGTATTTAAGTCATAAAAGTCAAAGCATCCTAATCATCATCCTAGCTAATTAATCCTGATTAAATCTAATGCTAATCTCACCCACTTGCATTCTCTAGATTTGGCCACTTGCACATGAAATTGCATTTAATTGATTTATCAAAATCTTTGTTTTCAACTTGGCATAAAGGGAGAATATTCTCCAAGTTTGAATCTCCCCCAAGTGGACATGTACACCCAACAGAGCATTTATGAGGCCTTACATGTCTCTTACATGTCCCCTTCCAAAGGTCAAACTCAACATTCATTGCAAATTTGAATTCAAATTTTCCCCCTCTTGGGCACTCTTCCCAAATCTTGCACATACATCAACCAATCACCACTTGACAAGTGTCCTTCTTTCATTTGTCTATACTTAGTCCCACATTGGTCTCTCTTCAACACTTAGCATTTTGAAAATCTATAAAATAGAGGTTTCATCTCTTATCAAATCCTTCACAACCTCCACAATCACTCATGCAAAGTCACTCTCCATTGGAGAACTGATTTTTTTCATCATCACTCCACCATCTTCATAGCATTTTCATCTTGAGCTTTGATCAAGGATTTGGAAAGGGTCACTAGCACATGTGACACCAATCCACTATGGGATAGAATTTAACTCTTGTTTTTCTCATGCTTTCACTTAGCTTATGTTGATAACTTACTTTGTTTGCATAGATAACATGAGCAATTATTTCATAGGGATTCTATATTTGATTTGCTTGATTTAACTAACAATACTCATGGATGTTTGTTTTTTGAGCAAAATACAGATTTAGGGTCTATAGAAACTGCATGAGAAATGGGGTTTACCAAAGAAAAAAATAGAGGAGCAAAGAACATCCACTCCTCAGAGGTCCAAAAGGATCCACATCAGTACTCCACTTGTAGATCCTTCACAAGGTGAAAGTAGTAGTTCGAGGAAGAGAAGACTCGCCACCACACCTCCCAAGAAAGAACAATCAGAAGAGGAAGCCACAAAGGCCCTCCTAAAAATAAGTTTGAAGAAGAAACCCAAGTGAAGGAAGAAGAAGGCACACAAGGAGGTCTCCCCTCAAATGGTGGACATAGAGGAGGAGGAACAAGTAGTACTAGAGGACACTTCTCTCCCAGAGGATATAACTATCCTTGAGGTATCACCCCTAGTTGATGAAGATCAGTTGTATAGTTGTCTAGTCCACTAAGAGGTGTTGGATATGACCCTCCAAAAATATCCAAACATGGTAGGTCCAAATTAATTGATCATAGAGAGGGAAATAATTAGGTACATGGTAGCATCCAACATATCATTAGAGGACTTAATGGATCAATTCTCAAACTCCTTGACCATTGCACTAAATGGGAGAAGAGAGAAAGCAACTAAGGAGGATAAATTAAAAGATTTAGCTATTAGGGAATTTGCTACTATAATTACACCTTTACAAAATCAAAAATAGTATAAATTCATACCAAAGAGCTCCTATCAAAGTAGAGGTTAGAAAAATCAATGTAGAGAAACCATAAATTACTTAAGCAATCCAAAAGGAGATAAAGGAGGCTACAAAAAAATCCTATCAAAAGTTGTGCAAGGAAGAACTAAAATATAAAGCAACCACCTTAGAGAAAGAGCAATCTTATCCTCCTCTACAAGATCTAAGACACCCTCCTCCTCCACAACATCCTTTATGTAGTCCATCAAGGAATTTTTGGATAGAAAAAAGCAGATCCAACCAATGGAATCTCTGTAGCTGGTCCAAATTTCTCTTGTAGGCTCACAAGTGGATATTGGGAGCATCTCTCCCTTATATAAATTCCAATTAAGGGATATCTTACGCCAAACAACAAGGATGAAATATTGAATTCATTTGGAGAACTCAGATCAGTTGGAGGAGATAGTAAAAGACATACAAAGAAAGTTCCACACACCTCTAAGGGGACTCATCCCAAACCTTGGCTAGCCAGTTGAGAATTTTGGTAGATAAGGTGATCAAGGACACTCAATTACAAAAGAAAACAATCAGGAAATAACTTTAGGAAGAGTAACAAAAGGAAAAAAATAGATGAAGAAAGGAAGAAATGTGCTACCACATACTTTGCCTTAGAGTCTTAGATCAACACTCTAAAGAATATTGAAGGAGACCTCAATGCATATACCAATTTTTTCTATAATTTCCAATAGTAACAACTCTGATTAAGGCTCAAATGGACTAGCTAGAAGTTTAGATACTTTAGAGATCCATATCATATAACACCCTTCAAGATATAGATCTCCAATCTAGGGTACAGATTGAAGCACTTCATGCCCAATTCCAACAGTTATAGGATCAAAGGGACAAGAGTTGGAATAGATTCCACCAACTAAGAGAAGTAGTAAATCTAAGGCTCACACATATCACAAGAGTTCTCTAGGAAGCACAATAGTTATCATAGAAGATGAAAATTCCCTAAAAACTTCCAAAGGTAGAGACGCTACTACTACAAATCTAGGTTCAAAACCAACAACCATGCTTAGCTAAAACACAATGGGAAAACACATTTGGTAGACTCAAGGAGATATACAAGGATATCCTTCCAACATAGTAGCATTGAATTGAGGACAAGTCAATATTTTGAAAGGGGGATGATGTTGGCAGGAAAGAGCTATAATGCAAACACCGCCAAGAAAATCCTTTTACATCTTGTTGCAAAGAGCTTGTGAACCTTAAGATTTAAAATATACCATCTAGAGTAGGGGTAGGATAGATGGGTCACATCCCATCTTGTAGATATATGTAGAGGGAAAGATATGACTAACAGTGTAAGAGAGAGGTATATAGTGGTTTGTATAGGAGAAGATAATGAATTCACTCTTCTAATAAGATTAATATTTAATGTTTATCAAAATTCTATATGATGTTATTTGTCATTTTGTGAATATATAATCAATTGGGGAATCCTCTATCCGAATCTAACCATTATTTCCTTTATATGACTGAGTCTAGGGTATAAACTACAACGCTCAGAAAGTACTTAGGGCTAAGAACTCTAGGTTGTGTTTCCCTAATTTTCTTGCTAATAGATGTTTAACCCATCCTATTCAATTGTAAATGAAAGGATGTTCCTTGTGGTTATCCAAGATGTCACTAATACAAATCATCTATAATTTTGGATCCTATTGCGTAAAACCCATAAAATGTATTATTTCCTTGTGTGTTATTTTATTCTTGAAAGTGGTTTAGTTGCATTGAGTGTTTGGAATAATTTTATTTTTTTCAAACATAGTACTTTGTAATTAATTGATTCATGAGTGGAGCATTAGATTCTCTTAGTGAATTTTATTATTTTAAAATAAGTGCTTTGTGTGAGGTTTATATACATTTGTATGCTTTT
>VDFB02193867.1:84231012-84358449 GCA_007258455.2 Sequoia sempervirens | reverse complement strand
AGGTGGACACCTATTTTCATTTGGTTCATTTTAGTGAACCTGACCTTTAGATCCTTGAATTTCTTATTTGGAGAACATTGTAAATCCTAGATATTGATTGCATTAACTTTTCATTAGATTTTCATTAGTTCAATTGCATTTAGGGCTCCTAAATCGTGCATTAGTGAAAAGTGCATATAGGTTGCATTTTTGCATCTTGCATCATTCAATTTCATTGGAAAACTGTACTTACAAATAGTCATTTAAACATATAACTTCGAAACCTTAAAATAAACTTAGAATTTGTTGAATTTGATTTAAAAACCCTAATCTGGGACTCATTCACCCACCTGGGCGATATAATCCTGATATAGGACTTTTTCCAAAAATTTTGGTTATTCTGTGTTGTCTATTTTTCACCATACGAACCTTCCAGAAACCCTCATTGGGACTCATTCACCCATTTGGGATATTTAGTCCTGAATCAGATTTGAATATGCATTTTACAACATTTAAAACTTTATTTCTATGCTTCTATTTGTTGCTATTAGATCCCTATTTTAGCCTGTTGATTTTCTGTTTCATTCATTTTGTTAGATCTAGCTTAATTTGGTTCATTTATTGCATTGCCTGATTTAAAAATTTGGTGAATCTAGCAAGAAAAAAAAACATTACAAACTTAAGAAACTCAAATTTCCATGTCCCATGTTTGCGACTGAAAGAACCTTACACATACTTTTAAGTCAAGGACTTATAACTTTACCACCCATGAGAGAAAATCCAAAACCAAATTATAAGAATACAAACATGTTTCATTTTGAATATCATAGAGTTATTGGACATAGTACTGATGAGTTTCGTGCTTTAAAACAAATATTTAAAAGGTTTGATATCATAAAATATTAGTGATATCAATTTTCCACAATCCATAATGTTATTGTTGGAGTGATTTCCTCGGATTTTGACATCATGTGTGAATTTTGCATCAACGTTTCAGATCACACTCTGTGATCCATCATCAGGATAACAGTTGAGAGCAACAAGAGAAAAAAAAGGGCAATTGCAGACCTAGACCAATCTTAAAAAGACCAAAAGGTGAGAGAGGGAAAGATGCACGTGGGTAAAGACAACCAAGAACCTACGAATATAAAAAGAATTAAAAGAAAAGAAACCAAGAAAACCAATGGATGAGACTCAATAATTGAGACAACAACAAAAATTGATGAAACAAAAGAAAAAGAGAAAAGGATGAGAGGTGAAAGAGAAAAAGACTACGAAATTTTTTAAATTGAAAACCAAGAGAAAGGAAAATAAATTAAATACAAATCAATAAATAAAGACACAACATCCTACCAAAACTAAAAAAGACAATTAAAAACTTAAAAAATAAAGAACATATATATATATATATATATATATATATATAAGAAGACAACCAAACAAACAAAACTCAAAGGAGGAATTAAAAATAAAAAATGAAAAGAAAAAAGAACTTCAAGAACAAAACAATGAAACCAAGAATAAAATGAAGGAGAAAATTCAAATATATATATATATATATATATACATACCACATGTATATATACACTAACATACAATTATATATGCAAACATATATATATGTATATGTATATATGTGTGTACATATATATATATATAAATAATTCAAAAGCCAAAAGCGAGGAAGGGAAAGAACCCCAAAAAAAATTAAAGAAAGAAGACACAAAGATGAAAGACAAAAATAGCAAAAAACAAAAAGGAAAGAAATGAAAGGAGAACAATTAAGAAAGAAGGAAGAGACATAGAAGAAGAGAAACCCAACCCGAAGGTAAATTAGAAAAGAAAATAAAAGAGACCAAGCACCAAAAAAAAGGAACAACACACGAAAGTACCCACAAACAACAAGAGCACAAGCCAGAAGGGCAAGACCCTCGAAATGGAAAAGGGCAAGATGGACAAAGCGGGGAGGGGGGCGGCATGATGAAAGGGGAGAGGAAGCAGCAAGGAGACTAACGGGACGAAGGAGGATGATGAGATCTAAGGTTAGACAACAAAGGATGCCATGACTGACTCAACCTCCAACCCTCATCACGGTTCAAGTTAGAGGGGTGATTGTGGATTGAGATGGCTTCTTTAAGTTTCCTTTTAAAGAAGTTATCTTCTTTGAACAAGATTTGAGTGTCTTCCAAATAGATGTGGTGTTTGGTAGAGGAGGAGTGGTCAGCTAGGGCAGATTTGAGGACTCATTCATGTCTGATATCAGCACAATGTTCTTTAATTCTAGTGCTGAACAAGTGGCCCGTTTCACCAATATAAGGAATTCCACAGGAACAAACCACCTTATAAACTCCAGAGTCATGTAAGATATCCTTGGAGTCTTTCAAGGAGGGGAAATGATTTCTCAAGGAAGAGAAGGGCTTGAAAGCACACCGAAGGCATTTTTTATGAAGGATCCTTGAGATTTTTTGAGAGAGACCATCAATGTAAGGGAGGGAGGCTACTGGGAGATCAGAGAAGCGAGAGGGTTTAGCAATGGGAGTAAGACTCGACTTGGCATGGGTAAAAGCTCTAGCAATTTGCTTACTAGAGTACCCATTCAGTCTGAAGACCTCGCGAAGATGGCTTAACTCAAGGGGGAGGTGATCCTCATCACAAATTTGATAAGCTCTCAAGGTGAGGGTTTTGAGGACACCACTTTTTTGGCTAGGGTGGTGATGAGAGGAAGAGAGGAGGTAAAGATCCGTATGGGTGGCCTTACGGAAAAATCGATGACCAAGGGATCCATCGGGTTTCCTAAGAAGAAGAATGTCAAGGAAAGGAAGTTGCTCACAAGATTCAATTTCCTTCATAAAGGAGATGCAAGGCACCAAGCTGTTGAGGTGGTTATGAAATTATTCTAGCTTATCCAATCCATGTGGCCAACACACATTGGTATCGTCCACATAACGCTTCCACCATTTTTTAAATTTTTAATTGTCTATTTTAGTTTTGGTTGTGTTTGTTTTCATATTTTATGGTTTTGTTTTTTTTTTAGTTTTTAATTGTCTTTTTTAGTTTTGGTTGTGTGTTTGTTTTCATATTTTATGGTTTTGTTTTAGACTTCTATATATATATTGAGCTTCTTAGTTTTTTTTTCCTTTTAGTTTTGGTAGGATGTTGTGTCTTGATTTATTGATTTGTATTTAAATTTATTTTCCTTTCTCTTGGTTTTCAATTTAAAAATTTTCTTAGTCTTTTCTCTTTCACCTCTCATCCTTTTCTCTTTTTCTTTTGTTTCATCAATTTTTGTTGTTGTCTCAATTATTGAGTCTCATCCATTGGTTTTCTTGGTTTCTTTTCTTTTAATTCTTTTTATATTCTTAGGTTCTTGGTTGTCTTGACCCACGTGCATCTTTCCCTCTCTCACCTTTTGGTCTTTTTAAGATTGGTCTAGGTCTGCAATTGCCCATTTTTTTCTCTTGTTGCTCTCAGCTCTTATCCTGATGATGGATCACGGAGTGTGATCCGAAACGTTGATGCAAAAAATTCACACATAATCAAATCCAGAAATCACTCCAACAACATTATGGATTGTGGAAACTTGATATCACTAATTGATACCCTTCATGGGAGGGGACTGTGCTTCAAATCTAAACAACTGGAGCTACTAAGAATTAAGCTTGCAAAGAAAGTTGCAGACCTTGCTTTCCTAAAAAGATGTAGAGATTCTAGATTGATTCCCTCTTTTGCTAGAGTCACCCACCACTTGTGGAGTTTTGGCACTAAACATATTTTCATCCAGGCTGGTCTTTCACTCCTCAGATCAACCATCAAATCTACCAGGGCATCTATCAACCATCTTAACTCTCGACTTCTTCCGCTTCATTTGGAGCTTGCAGCTTCCCTACGTCCTGACTTATGGATCAGACTAGATACTTCTTCGCATGCAAGAGCCATAGGATGATAGGACGAATGTATCAAAAGGCAAAAGAAGAAGTTTTTAAATCTGCAACACAAAGGTTCATCCGTGTATCCCCCTCACCAATCGCCTCACCTTCAAGCTTCTCTCAATCCAGTGTCTTCTTCCTTGTCTTCTCCAACATTCCACACCTCTACCCATCATCACTCCCCCGCACTATCTTATTCTCGTTCCATTCCTTGAGGGTCCAGGTCGTTGGCGTCGGTACCTCGGTAGTGTCTGATTGAACCTTTTGGGCTGTGCATTGTGCAATCCTCAGTGGACCGTGCATCTCCTAATCACTGCCCTCTTCAAGATAGTCCTTCCACAAGCTTTTCTCAGATTCTCATCATTCCAGAAACTTGTATAGGGAGGGCGTCACAAAGAGACCACCCTTCTTGGTTTGCACATGTTGACTGCATTTCAAATGATGTGCCACAAGGAGAGTTCCGTCTCTCTATCGATACTTCACAAGGAAAGCATCAGTCAGAGACATGTATTTCTCCATCGCCAGAGAATTCTTCGCAGCAGGTTCAGCGCATCTCTTCCTCGGCATCTTCCTGCAATCAACGGTCCTCTTCCAACGTTCCTCTCCCAACAAGCCTAGGTACGTCCTCGAACTCTGTTTCTCCTCTTGTCAACTCTCACATTAATTGTTTGGATCTCCCCTTCCTAAACTACGACGATCAATCTTTATTGGATCATGTGGCTCCCGTAATCCAATCGTCTAAAGACATTGGCTTACGTTGTGCTTTGCGAACTACCTTTACTCCTCCAACTACTTCTCATCCTGCCCCCTCTTCCACCCTCCCCCCGTCCTTTTCTTCCCACATGTCCACGAGTTTGGAGTCTTCTCCTCCTCGTGACCCTTTTTTTTCGTACCATCTCTTCCTGCTCGCCTTCTTGTGGTTCGCAGCTTTCCCCTCCCATCGGGTCTTTTTGGGCTGTACGTCACCCTCATTTGCCTCTCCAATCTGCGTGTCTCTCTTCCTGTCCTTATAGCCCATCCATTACTCATCCCATCAAGGATTGGGAATCCAAACTAGTGGTCAACTTGTCTAGCGTCACCTTAGACCCCTGTGCCATCAACGTCTTAAAAAAAGGTTTGGGATTTGTGGTAGCTCCTCAAGCCATTCCGCACATGGAATTTCTCATTAAAATTGAGAATGCTATCCATTTTCTCCCTTTAGAGATTGCTGAGGAGGTTAGACAAGATTGTGCTATTGCGCTACGACATGCTAAACCTCCAAAGTGCAATATCCCCAAAGTTGAGCTTTTGGCCTTTAACAAATTACTTAGCAACGACGATATTATCATCTCTAAAGCAGACAAGGGAAATGCGACAGTCATCATGAACAAGCAAGACTACAATTCAATAATGCTTGCTCTCCTCTCTTATCCCACTAGCTATAAACCCTTATCTCACAACCCATGCTCCGAGATCTTCAAAAAAGTCAAGTCTTTGGTGTCCTCTTCCTCCTTCGATGATGAGACAAAAAAGCATCTCCTTCCTCACAAGGAAATAACCCCTCGCATCTATGGGGCACCCAAAATTCACAAAGATGGAATTCCTTTGAGACCCATTGTTGACACAATTGGGTCTCCAACCTATAATCTGGCTTCTTTCCTTTCCAAACTTCTTTCCCCTCATGTGGGGAATTCTGACTCCATCAAAAACTCTAACCATTTTGTCCAATTTATCAAGGACAAAAGGTTAGAGAGCAAAGATCTCCTCGTGAGCTTCGATGTTGTCTCTCTTTTCACTAAGGTTCCCATCCCTGACTCTATTTCTATAGTTAGATGCAAATCCAATGAGGAGATGGCAACTTTAGTGGAACTTTGCTTAAGATCCACATTTTTCTCTTTCCAGGGGGTCATCTATGAGCAAGTAGATGGTGTGGCTATGGGTTCCCCCCTCTCGCCTGTCATTGCTAACCTCTTCATGGAACATTTTGAAGAGATGGCTCTGCACTTGTTCCCTCTCAAGCCAAAATGGTGGAAGCATTATGTGGACGATACCAATGTGTGTTGGCCGCATGGATTGGATAAGCTAGAAGAATTTCATAACCACCTCAACAGCTTGGTGCCTTGCATCTCCTTTATGAAGGAAATCGAAACTTGTGAGCAAATTACTTTCCTTGACATTCTTCTTCTTAGGAAACCCGATGGATCCCTTGGTCGTCGGGTTTTTCGTAAGGCCACGCATACAGATCTTTACCTCCTCTCTTCCTCTCATCACCACCCTAGCCAAAAAAGTGGTGTCCTCAAAACCCTCACCTTGAGAGCTTATCAAATTTGTGATGAGGATCACCTCCCCCTTGAGTTAAGCCATCTTTGCCAGGTCTTCAGATTGAATGGGTACTCTAGTAAGCAAATTGCTAGAGCTTTTACCCATGCCAAGTCGAGTCTTACTCCCATTGCTAAACCCTCTTGCTTCTCTGATCTCCCAGTAGCCTCCCTCCCTTACATCGATGGTCTCTCTCAAAAAATCTCAAGGATCCTTCATAAAAAAGGCCTTCAGTGTGCTTTCAAGCCCTTCTCTTCCTTGAGAAATCGTTTCCCCTCCTTGAAAGACTCCAAGGATATCTTACATGACTCTGGAGTTTATAAGGTGGTTTGTTCCTATGGAATTCCTTATATTGGTGAAACATGCCGCTCTTTCAGCACTAGAATTAAAGAACATTGTGCTGACATCAGACATGAACGAGTCCTCAAATCTTCCCTAGCTGACCACTCCTCTACCAAACACTACATCTATTTGGAAGACACTCAAATCTTGTTCAAAGAAGATAACTTCTTTAAAAGGAAACTTAAAGAAGCCATCTCAATCCACAATCACCCCTCTAACTTGAACTGTGATGAGGGTTGGAGGTTGAGTCAGTCATGGCATCCTTTGTTATCTAACCTTAGATCTCACCATCCCCCTTCTTCCCGTTAGTCTCCTTGCTGCCTCCTCTCCCCTTCCGTCGTGCCGCCCCCCTCCTCGCTTTGTCTGTCTTGCCCTTTTCCGTTTCGAGGGTCTTGCCCTTTTGGCTTGTGCTCTTGTTGTTTGTGGGTACTTTTGTGTGTTGTTCCTCTTTTTTGGTGCTTGGTCTCTTTTATTTTCTTTTCTAATTTACCTTCAGGTGGGGTTTCTCTTCTTCTGTGTCTCTTCCTTCTTTCTTAATTGTTCTCCTTTCATTTCTTTCCTTTTTGTCTTTTGCTATTTTTGTCTTTCATCTTTGTGTCTTCTTTCTTTAATTTTTTTTGGGGTTCTTTCCCTTCCTCTCTTTTGGCTTTTGAATTATTTATATATATATATGTACACACATATATACATATATATATATATATATATATATATGTTTGCATATATAATTGTATGTTAGTGTATATATACATGTGGTATGTATATATATATATATATATTTGAATTTTCGCCTTGATTTTATTCTTGGTTTCATTGTTTTGTTCTTGGAGTTCTTTTTTCTTTTCATTTTTTATTTTTAATTCCTCCTTTGAGTTTTGTTTATTTGGTTGTCTTCTTATATATATATATATATATTCTTTATTTTTTAAGTTTTTAATTGTATTTTTTAGTTTTGGTTGTGTGTTTGTTTTCATATTTTATGGTTTTGTTTTTTTTAAGTTTTTAATTGTCTTTTTTAGTTTTGGTTGTGTGTTTGTTTTCATATTTTATGGTTATGTTTTAGACTTCTATATATATATATATTGAGCTTCTTAGTGTTTTTTTTTTTCCTTTTAGTTTTGGTAGGATGTTGTGTCTTGATTTATTGATTTGTATTTAAATTTATTTTCCTTTCTCTTGGTTTTCAATTTAAAAATTTTCTTAGTCTTTTCTCTTTCACCTCTCATCCTTTTCTCTTTTTCTTTTGTTTCATCAATTTTTGTTGTTGTCTCAATTATTGAGTCTCATCCATTGGTTTTCTTGGTTTATTTTCTTTTAATTCTTTTTATATTCTTAGGTTCTTGGTTGTCTTGACCCACGTGCATCTTTCCCTCTCTCACCTTTTGGTATTTTTAAGATTGGTCTAGGTCTGCAATTGCCCATTTTTTTCTCTTGTTGCTCTTAGCTCTTATCCTGATGATGGATCACGGAGTGTGATCCGAAACATTGATGCAAAAAATTCGCACACAATCAAATCCAGAAATCGCTCCAACATCATAAAAATAGTCCCTTAAAAGGGTGCTCTTCTGCTCCTTTCCATGCATTAGTTGTAGGATCATAATATTCTCTTTATTACATGCTTTACATTCATTGCAAATCATTTCAAAATGCAAGGATATCATTCTCATCACCTACCTCAACTCATTCTTGTCTTGTACATGGTGGGGGTAAGAATTAGATAGCCTTGTCCTAGTACCACACTTGTTGTTGTCCCTTTGGCTAGTTGTCTGCCTTCCACATACGATGAATAAGATTGGGATGCAGACGACCTGCTATAGGTTGACTATCATGTGCCTTACTAGTCTTTTATTTGTTTTTTTTTTCATGTGTGTGATTGCATGTGCGTAATGTGATCTCCCATACCGTTCTGTTTGATGTATGTCTCTCTCGTTATGATAGTCCTCTATTTGTATCTACATTATTCTATATGTTGTACACCTTTATCTTTTCTTTATCTTGTGTTTTCCTTTTAGGGATCACGCAAGGCGTTGAGACATTTAGGTCTCTTGCATGTTGACCCAAAATATTATCCTTTATCTTTTCTTTGTCTCGTGTTTTCCTTTTGGGGATGACGCAAGTCATCGAGACATCTAGGTCTCTTCCATGTTGACCCAAAATCTTTTCTTTGTTTTTGCTCTCTTTGTGTCATTCCTCCTTGATCCATGAGTATTTGGGGAATGTTGATGTTTTTGAGCTCTATAACAACATTGTAGAAAAGATATACTCACCCCAAATCCATGGATCCCTTATGCGTGATTTTGGGATTTCATTTTGAGGGAAACCCCTTTTCATGATGTAGCTTCATTTGGAAACATATGACTTGGCATAGGGCTTTCCAAATAATCTCTCATGTCCTCTTTATTGTTAGCATTTATCATTTTCTACTTTAAATTAATTTCTCACAACATGGTGTTTAACATTTTCTTTAAAGTGGGGGCATACATTGGCATTATTCTTGTACATTTTACAACTCATGTTTCATTGTGTGGTCTTCTTACTTCATTTGATCTGTCTTTTTCTTTGTGGTGACATTGGGCATGATGTCCTTCAAGAGCATGATCTCTCTTAGCGTACTATGTTATTCTTAGTGGTTTGATGCGACACACTACATCACCTAAGTTGTGAATCTTATATTATTCGATTGGTCCTCTCTTGGAAACATTAGGCATGATGTTCCCTAAGTTGAGACCTTACATGAACTAAGAAAAACCCCGTTGAACGTACCCTACACTATTTTTCATTTACAATAATGGTTATATGGCCACCTTTCATAACACACTTTGCTTGCCCATGGAGCCATCTTGTTTGTTCATGGGTGTTAGCATGTGAAGTTTTGCTTGCCTCATTAATCCTGTAGTTCATATTGTCATGTGACACCTTATCAAAGTTATTAGGAGGTATAGCTTTGGTATGATTAGTAGGTATGGGATCCAACCTTATGCATGACTTTCCCATAGCCACTTGCATGTCTATGTGGGAACATATTGGTCATGTGCATATGTGTCTCATTAAGGGCTCACCTAATGGAATTTGGATTCCATTAGCCCATGTGAGCGTACATTTTGTTTGCATAGTGGACATTGTGTTCCACTTGTAAATAATTTTTGGACAAACAACTAAGGCTTGATCCACATCAAGTTGGACAAATAGTCGAGGCTTGATCCACCTTCTTCTTCTTTCTTTCTTCTTTATTTCTTTGACAGTGTATGCTAGTACCTTGTTGTTGCTTCATACATCATTCACATGCATGTTCTTTTTTGCCTATGTTGGTTTTCCAAAGGATCTTGATCCTAGGGGCTTGATAATCCCTCTTGATCATTTCCATCTTGTCTCAATAGCATTGGTACACTTGGACCCCTCTTGATGCAAATTTGTTTACTTTAGTGTGATTTTGAAGCAAGTTCCTCCTCTCACTAAAGTGGGGGCTAAATGTAGTGTAGAAAAATGTATCCCTTTACATTTTCACACTTGTTTGGGCCCTCCCTGTTAACATTAGGCTCATTTATGCTTTAATTGGTCCTACTTTGCATCCATAAGCCTTATTAAATGTATTTTTCTAAGGATAATCCCAACATTTAACAGATGGAAAATCATAATTTAATATTTGAGGTTATGTGTTTCAAATCTAGTGATCTCGGACTCATACACCCCTTTGAGTGTATTGGTCCTACCTAGGTCTCAAGACCATATTTAAATGTTGCATTGAACTTAAAATTTCTTGGAGTTTGTGTCCCGGGTTTAAGCCACTGGGACTCATACACCCAACCTGGCATATGAGTCCCACTTTAACTTGGACCTATTTTAATTCAAATTCTTGGCAAGATTTTTAGTGTTGTAATTTTGGGAAATTAGATATAAACAAGTATAAATACAAGGTTATTTCACATAATTTCTCCTAACAAGATCTAAGATTTCAAACATTCAAGCATTATAGAAAATTTATGATCAAGAGCAAATCATCAAGCATTTGGAGTAGCATTCAAGATTCAAGCATCATGTAAAAGTCTTCATGTATCATGTGTGTTTGTGAAATAACATTTGTGATGTAGGTTTCATGATTCAAGCAAGCATTCAAGAAAAAATATTTAAGCATTCAATCAAGAGTCAAGATCCAGATCCATTAGAGCCATTTCACACAAGTTTACAACCTTTATTTCAAGGGTTTCATGAGTTACAACATTGCATTTTTTCATTCATCATTCCTTCATGCTATTTCATTTCATTTCAAGGTTTAATTACCAAAACGAGGTTTGACCAAGGAAAACCCCTATTCCCTAACAAAAACAACATTTTTCCCTTTTGATGTGTGTTTGTAGATCTAGGTGGATTGGAGCTTGAAGATCCTTTGTAGACAAAGTTGCAAAAGTTGTCAAAGTTGTAAAGAAGTTGTCATCTTCATGAAAACTCACCTACATATCATAATTTAGAATTATCGGACTTGAAGAATGGACAAGAAAAAAGCTATAGAAGATCACAAGAGGCTACAAAAATACCAGTGAAATTGTAATACTGGGACTAAATCACCCCTCTGGGCGTATGAGTCCTATTGTACCCTTTTTGCTAGTTTTCTGTAGATCCTAAAAAAGTCACTAGAAGATTCCAAATTCTACCCAGATTCCTGTAGCAGGACTAAATCTCTTAGCTTGGCATATTAATCCAAATGCACCTTAAAACAACAATTTCAGGGTTATAGACCTTGCTTTGAATTCATCATTCTTCCAGGTACCCTTCTATTTCATTCTCTTCTATCCATCTGTTTTCATGCTCTTAAGTTTCTATGATTTTGTGCATATGTGTTTGCATTTCTCCTTTGAAGCTTCATTTAATTGTGAACCCCCATTTAATCACACGAGGAAACCCTTATCCCTTCCCTCAATTGAGTCACTTGGTTAAGGGATCTTGGTTTCCTAATGAACTAAAGAGTGAAATAGGTCCCAAAGTTTCATCTCTGAAAAGGTGGAACCCCATTTCTTTTGGTTCAACATCTATCTCATGGTTATGAATAGGTGTTAGTTTTTCCTTTTCCGCTTTCTAGCCAAAAGCATACCAAATTTTATATATTTTGCAAAAAAATCAAAATTATATCAAAAGAGGGAGTTGTACCTCAATTAAAATTTAGAGGAAGATTACCAATGCAATGGTAATCTCTCCAACTGATATGAATTGATTGGTCCTTCTTTGTAATTATATTCATTTTGTATTTATTATAAAGGAAAAATTTGTTAACCAAGAGGTTTTTGGCAACTCTGCTAGGGAAACAGATTGAGAAAGATTTAGTACTTTATTTTTGAAATCCCTGGTCATGCTGGAGTCTAAACCCTATACCAAAGGTGATAGAAGGAGAGGTCTCTTTGATCATATTTTTGAGGTCATATTGAGAGGTGAGTTTGATGTGTCTTTAAGGAAGAGAAGGATGTTTATATCTAAGAGTAGACCATCTTTTCCAACCAAAGAAAAGCCTCCCATTTCTACTGATCCACTTGTCACCTATCAAACCTTTGTCTTGCATGGGACTTCTAACCTTGTAACTATTAATATTAATCAGAGAATGGATTGACTAGTCCCATGGGGAGGGGTCATTATGCCATTGTCCCTTGGAGTCCAATTGAATGACCTTCTCACGAGATATAGAAAGAATCTTCCAAATTTTAGGGGTGATGGGAAAGTTACTCTTGATGAGCATTTGAATGTCTTTTTCATTTCCTGTAGTGTGTTGGGAGTTCAACATGAAGATGTATAGTAAGGATTTTTCTAGATTCATTGACGGATGCTATCATTGAATGGTTCTATCATTTTCCCAATGGGTCCATCAGTACATGAGATGACATGAAAATCTAGTTTGAAGATCATTTCAAGAGCACAGAGAATGAACACACCCTTTTAGCCAAGCTCACACAATTAAAAAAATAAATACATTAGTCATTGAGAGAGTTCGTGGCTCAATTCAATAAGACAGTAAATTGACTTGAGCAAGAAAAGAGACCTGGCAAAAATCTCAAGTGCTTCTTTATCAATGCTATGCCACTAGATATTAGTTTTCATTTGAGAAGGAACATAGTGGCTAACTTGGGAGCCACCCAAACATTATTTGTTGAATTGGAAGATGACTTCATCAAGGCTAGTAAATGGAAAAAAGAGCTTCAAACATGTGATGCTCAAGCTTCAATGAATACTGATCCCATGGTTCAAGAAATTTCAAATGACATGATTTCCCTTAAAAGGAAACTACCTAAAAATGCTTAGTCTTACTAGAAACCTTACCAAAATATTCTAAGAAGAAATCTAGGTCAACAATTTGGGACAAATCATAGATGGTAGCAATTGCCTCCCACACAACAACTGGCAATAGAAGCTCCTCTTGGCATAAGCAACATGTGTAGCTTTCATCAGACTGCTGACAATCAAGGGGATAATTTTACTGAAATTAGTAGATATTGGGAGATGAATGAGGCTCAAGGAAGAGCAAAGATGAGAAATGAAGAGGAAACTGTATCAGGATAATATGGCAACTCTGAAGTTAGTTTCCTAGAATTTACTCCTGATACTGAAAGAGGCTGAGATGTGTACACTACTTTAGATGATGCTCCTTGTATGGTACTCACCCAAGGCCAACAAAGATCGAATAAAAAGGTACAGTAGATTCCAATAAAATTTCCACTCCTTTCAAATTCCACTCTTTTGCTTCTAGTTCTTATAAAGTTCTAGATATCGTTCCCAAGAGCCCATTTGTTCAAGCCTTTGATAAAATTACAACCCCTTTTGATATTGTGGATTTCTATAAAAATTCAAATTCAAATCTCACTTGCTGAGTGTTTGAGATCTATTGAGAAAATGTGTCTCAAAACCTTGCAATTACATAAGGTATTGTTGATACATAAGGTACTGTTCATCCGACGACAACGGGGGGGAAGGGGGGGTGTGGGGGGATCCCCCCCAATGAGGGGTTCAGGGGGATCATCCCCCAGCTAGGGTCCAGGGGTAGCACGCCCTAGCGGGTGCTCAGGGGCAATGCCCTCGAAATAATTTTTTTTATTTATATTTTATTATTGTAAATCTGGACCATTCATCATTATGTCTTATATCCAAAAACTAATATTTTATTAGCTTGACTTTCCCTAGAAGGAAAACCTATTTTATGAAGGCATTGTATTACGACTGTGTATTGTGATGTATTCTGAGAGTCTGATAGAGACCATGTTGCCCCTAGATCTCTAAGTGGTGATAGTCCTGTGAGAAGCTTGCTTTGCAAGTATATTGTAATCTTTGTGATTTCTGAATAATATATTGGGTGGCTTTTGGAGTATGGGGTTTTTCTCCCGAAAGGGTTTTCCCCATGTAAATCACTATGTTGTGGTATGCATGATGTTTGTGTTTATTCTTGTTTAAGTTTATGTAATTGTTAAATATTTGTAAAAAGTTTTGCAATATTCTCCTCTCAAGTAAGTGTAGGAAGTTGTTCTGCTTCCTTAGCTTCCTTACAAGATCAAACCTTAGTGAATTGGATAAGTTAGTAAAGTTCATTAAGTCTATTCATTCTGAAGCTAACCTAGTTGAGGAAGCTTTGGTAAACCATGAAGCCTCATCCTCTAAATCACCTTCAACTGCTAAATTCCTAACTCAACCATAGTAGATCAAAAACCTAATCCTTTTTGTGTCCTTGTATATCAATGGCCAAATATTAAGTAACTGTATCATAGATTCTAGAGCATCAGATAACATATTACCCTCTGAAATAGCCAAGGTATTGGGCCTTTCTTTGACAAAAACCTTTGGAAAATGTTATTCAAAAGATTACAAGCAAGTTCCTTTAGCGGGGCATATCAAAGATTCTTAGGTAGCTCTAGCAACTCATCCCAAAAAAGGCTTAAGTTGACAATCTTAGTCATAGATATACCAACAAGTTATAGCATGCTTCTTAGTCAAATTTTCTATAGAGATTTAGGCGGGGAAATCCAAATGGACTAGTCTCAGGCATTTATTTTTCTTGGGAATAAGAAGATCTATTTGGAACTATAACCTAAGCCAAATTTACTATCTTGAAGTTCGAGGATCCACACTCTCAAATCCTATACATAGATTTTGAATTTGGTAATTATATGTTGTTCTCTGTGGACATAAATAGTGAGGCCTCTTTTGACCGTGACATCTCTTCCAAGGTATGGAATTTAGAGTTCGATGGAATTGTTCTAGTTTTGATTCTAGTACAAAGGTGGTATTGGTATCACCTGATGGTAATAGGTTCCCTTCTTCATACAAGTTGAAATTCAAAAACACCAATAATACTGTTGAGAATGAGGCCTTATTATTGGGAATGGTGACTACTAAAGAAAAAGGAATCAAGAAGCTGAGGGAAATGGGTGATGCAATACTAATTATCAAATAGGTAAGGAAGGTGTTTAATGTAAAAAATAAGAGGTTAAGACATTATAGAAATAGGGTGTGGGATGAAATGGAATCCTTTGATGCTTTCTATTGAAGCAGTCCCAAGGGAAAAAAATACTAGAGAATACTCTTTGGTTGTTTCAGCCTCCTTACTTCTCCCTCATCTTGACTTTAAGGATGTCCCATACAAAATTAAAATCACATATTGGCCTACTATTCTAGAAAACTCAAAAAACTAGCAAGTTTTTGAAAATGACATGCAGATACAAGACTTCTTGGAATGCACAAAGATTTTTGTAGAAGTCTACTTTAAAGGTAGTGAAACTACATGTGAAGAGTTTTTTCCAGATAAGAAGAAAGAGTTAGGAGAAGGTATACTTAAATTAAAATAAAATAAGATATCTAAGGGTTTGGTTTCTTCAAAACAATTGTTTGACAAACATAATAGATGCATTAAGAAAAAAATGACTGAATTTGTAAATAATTTATGAGAATATGAATATGTCAATATAGGGATGCTTGATAACCCCAAGCTGGTATATATTGGTAAATGTTATATTGTTGATGAAAGGGCTAAGTTGATTCAACTGTTGCTAAAACATAAAGATCACTTGGTATTATGATGATTTGAAAAACTTCATGGGTGGACAGTTACGACATCACATACTCCTTGAGCCTGGTATGCTACCCTTTAGAAAAAAATAGAGAAATTACAATCTAAAGGTTGCTGATGCCATCTTTTGGGAGATAGAAAATATGCTTAAGGTCCAAATAATCTACCTTATCCATCATTCCACTTTTGTGGCTAATATTGTTCCAGTCTGTAAGAAAAATGGAGAAATAAGAAATTGTGTGGATTTCAGGAATTGGAATCAATCATCCTTAAAGGAAAATTATCCACTCCCGATGATGGATCATGTGTTGTAAACAATGGTTGGTTTTGAAATGATGTCAATGCTAGATGGATTTTTTGGTTATAACCAGATCAACGTGAACAAATAAAATCAATATAAGATTGCATTTTTCACTCCTTGGGGTACTTTCACCTACAATATAATGCCTTTTGGTTTAATCAACGTTGGGGCTATGTTCCAGAGGGTGATGGAATTATCTTTTGGTGAATTACAAAATAAGATTATTTTTATATATTTAGATGACTTGACCGTGTTCTCCAAGAAAGTGGACAACCATTTCAGGGATTTAGAGAGGATTTTGCAAAGATGTAGAGAACATCATGGCATATCTCTAAATCCTAAGAAATCAGTTTTTAGAGTTACAGAAGGTAAACTTCTGGGATACATCATTTCTAAGGAAGGGATTAGGATTGATCCAGAAAGGGTTAAAGCCATTCAACAACCAAGTCTACCTTCTAACAAAATTGGTGTCAAATATTTTTTGGACAAGTAAATTTTTTATGGAAATTTGTCCCAGACTTTTCAAAAATCACTAAGCATATAGCCAAAGGAAAACAAAGGCTTCAGATGGAGTGATGCTAGCAAATAGGCTTATGATGATATCAAGATGGCCATTGCTGATGTCTTGATGTTGGTACATCCAAGCTTAAATAAGGATTTCATCATTTACTATTATGCCTTGGAACATACAATGTCTGCAATTCTCCTCCAAGAGAATGGCTAAAAAATTGAAGCTCCCATTTACTTTATGAGTATTCCACTAGAGAAGCATGAATTGAATTATTCTTAGGTTGAGAAACATGGTTTTGCAGTAGTTAAGGTGGTCAAGCAATTTAGGTTCCACATCTTTCATTCTCATGCAAAAGTTTTTGTTCCTGATGCAACAGTAAAAAGTGTACTCACGCAATAGGAAATTAGATGTAATAAAAGAGGTTCCTAGGTAGCTAAGGTGCAAGAGTATGACCTGGAAATCAAGCTACTAAGTTGGTAACAAGCAAGAGAATTTACAAGCTTATCGTTGAAAATGAACCAGAGGAAGATGAAGTTTCCTTGACAGTATTGTTTGTGAGTTTGTAGGATTCGTGGTTTTCAGATGTGGCTTACTGTATTACCTATGGAGAGTGTTCTTCACACCTTTCTCTGGAGGAGAGAAGGAATATAAAATTAAAGACATCCAAGTACGTGATTTGGAATATATGCTTCATAAGAAAGCTTTAGACAAGACATTTTTGAGATGTGTGGACAAAGAACAACATAAGCTTCTTAAGATCTTTCATGAGGAAGCTTGTAGAGGACACTTCTCTTCCTCCATCATAAATTTCAAAATCCTTCGACAATGCTACTACTATCTAGGAATGTTCAAAGACACCTACCATTGGGTAGTGAATTGTAAGAAATTCAGGAGATTTATAGGCAAACCCTAGTTAGCTGCACTTCCATTGAGACCGATAGTGATTGAAAAACCTTTCTAGCAATGGGGGTTTGACTTCATGAGACTAATTAATCCTACTTTGAGTGTGGGGAATACTAATATTTTGATAGGCATAGATTATTCCACCAAGTGGTTCAAAGTGGTCCTTGTGAAACACACAACTTTAGAAGTGGTTTGTGATTTTATTAAAGAAAATATTCTGGTACTTTTTGAAGTTCCCAAGAAGCTGGTAGCTGATAATACAACCAATTTCTCCTCTTTAGAAGGTGTTATGTTTTTTTATGATCATGGAATGTATCTCTCACATTCATTAGAATATTATCCTCAAGGGAATGGACAAGCTCAATTTAGTAACAGAAATCTAGTGGCTATCATGAAGAAGTTGGTAGATGAAAATCAACAAAATTGGATTAAGAAATTGTACAAAACTTTATGGGCAGATAAAAATATGCCAAAAAGGGCTATTGGAATGTCCCCATTTGAATTGGTTCACAAAATTCATACAACTCTTCCTTTTCCCCTAGAACTGGCCACCACAAAACTACAAATGACCCTTGAAGATCAACCGTTCCAAAATTCCTTAGAGGAGAGAATCATATATTCAACAAGCTTGAAAAAAGAGAGAGGACATGGTAGATAGGATTACTTTGCACCAGGAATGAGTCAAAAATATTTTTGTTAGAAGAGCTAGACCTAGGAATTTCATGGAAGGCAATATGGTTTTGTTGTGGGATAAGAGGTGAGAACCTAAAGGAGCTCATGAGATATTTGACTCCTTATGGAAGGGTCCTTTATGAATTCAACAAGTTCATGGGAATAATTCCTTTAAGTTGGCTTATCCAGATGGCACAATCTTGCCCCTACCATACAATAGGCAAGATCTAAAATTGTATCAAACTTGAAATCAGGTATCCCTTGCCATTGTATATAGTAGTTTAGGGGTTTTTGTTTTGCATTTTTTTTTCAGTGTGCATTCTAGTTTTGGTTTGTTTTGATCCTTTGCCTTACTCCTCTTTCTCATATATCCCTTCAACTCCATCACCTAATGGATCTTAACTAGAGATTCTTTGTTCTTCTGCATCCTTGTTATTCTACATCCCTAGTCATAGCTAGTTGTTGCCTAAGTTTTAAGCTTGGTCCTAAATATTTGAATTTTTGGGTATTCTTTTTTATTTCCAAAATTTTCCATCTTGTATGTCGGTCTTTGGTCAGTTTTTCAAACCTTGTCGGTCTGTGACCCCACTTTCATAACTTGTCTCTCCATCGACTTGATTTATCTTTTGAGTTATCTTCCTTTTGGCGTTGCTCTTTTAAACAATTTCCAATCCTTTTCGACTACCGTGTAGGTTCTATAACTCATTTGTCTTGTGAAGGATTTCTCTTCAAAATGGTTATCTTTGAAACTGGGTAGGTTTTGTGGTTTCGAGAAATTCTGCTAGGACCAACATCCCTTTTTGAACCACACCTAATTCTAGTGAAGTGTTGAGGACATCATCCAAAGTGAAGCCTATTGAGAAGAGATTTATGAATGAAAAATTATCTTGTTGGGTATGATTGAATTTTTCTAACTTCGTTGGATTATGATTATATTTTAAAAGCCGTTCAAATATTTGACTTTATTGAGTGTAACAAGGTTGTTCGATATTGGCACCAAGTGGGATATGTGTCAAAAATTAAATGATCCTAGTACTGAAGTGGATGAAATAAATAATTGATTGTGCATAATTAAGCTATCATATGAGACAATCATTATTTTCAAAACACATAATTTTAGAAATCGAGAAGAACATACAAGTGACATACCCAAAATTTTCTCTTGCAATTAGAATTTGTTTTCTCCAATATAGCATTATTGAATTCTTCTCAAAGTGAATGTCCAAAAAAATAAAATATAAATATTTGGGATATGAGAATTTAGCTAGCCTAGATAGCTCTTTTCCTAAAATAGGTGATACGAGGTTAGGGCATATAAATTTAGATGCTTTCTGGGAAAGGGTTTGCAAACCAGAAAGGGACCCAATTACTCAAAGGGTAGTAGAAAGTGGTCTTCTTTAGGCTGTTGCGTTCCTAGTAGTATTACAATACACATATCTTGTGTTAGAATGCATATCTCATTATAATCTAGAGATGAGAGAAATCCTCATTGAAGAAAACCATTTGCTAGTAACACTAGATAGGGCCACCATCAGTGGATGTTTTAGGCTGCCAAAGAGGGAGGTATATTTCGAGTTCAATTTTACTTTATCTTTTTTTCAATTCTCAGAAAAGAAGGGATATTATCATAAATACTGTAACGCCAAGAAAGTGCAGAAAGAAAAGATTAAAAGCAAGCATGCAATGCAAATCTAAATGCAATCTAATGCTAAGCAACAAAGAACAAAGGAAAGTAAAAATGTAAATAAAACTTGAACAATCTCACCAAATTTGTACGTATTTCCATGATTCATCTCGATTGCCCTTCTCCATTTTGCTTGTAGTATAATTTCCCTCAGATTTTCAAGAGTTCGTGCAAGTATAGCCTATGATAGTGATTTAGCAAAACATCGAAGATTCAAGATAGTTGCTCTAAAAATTCATAAGATTTCAAGAGAGATTGGAATGATGAAGACCAGATCAATTTATAGGAAATTGATTATTCGAGCGACAGGCCAGGATTGAAAGATCAACGGATGGTTGAGATTGACTAATTAGTCATGCATTCTGATAACAGTTAGTAATGACACGAGTGATATAAATTAGAAATAGAATTAAAGATTAAATAAATGATTTAATCTTCAAGTTTGGTATTCGAAAACAAAAGAATTATCTTTGCATGACAAAGATGAAGATGGATTAAAGCAACTCTTGTTCAAATGCACGCACAAGGTTTAATTAATTAAATATGAATATTTAATTGATCCGCATGTACACGCAAATGAGTTAGAACTGGAAGATTGAATGATTTGATGAAGAGATTACTCGAGAACGCCACTCAAACATTAAATCAAGAGTTAACTCAGCGATTTGAATAGATCTTTGAGTCGAGTAAAAGTGAATACTTAGATAACTCACACAATTATGTAAATATAGAGGAATGCATTAAAATAGAATTCATGAATTAAATAATTCATTTAATTCAAGATTTGATATTTGAAGAATGATTAAATAAATAAGATTTATTTAATTAAGTGATAAAGGGGTTTAATGAATAATTAAATAAATTAAGAATTTATTTAATTATAGTTGAAGTATGATAAAGAGTAAATTAAATAATAATTTATTTAATTTGACAAGAAGAATAAGGTTAATTAATAACATAATTAAATAAAAAGCGTTTATTTAATTAATCGATAGAATAAAGAAAAGTGTGAATTAATTAAATAATTAAGATTATTTAATTAATAGAAGAAATGAAGACTATAGAGAATAATTAAATAATTGACATTATTTAATCATGACCATGAAGAATACAAATTATGAAGAATATTGAAGTTGCAGGCTTAAACCAGATTTTGGTGTCTACAAATACATCACAAAAGAATGTTATGACCCCCTAAGAAAGGGAAATCACAACTCCCTAAGAAGATGAATAAATGAAATTTTAGGGAAGAAATATCAGATATCATTGTTCTTTTGTATAGGGTCAAAGGGAGTATGAATTCCCATGTTACTTTGAGGAATGGATGTATTTCTTTGTATAGGTTATATGTGCTTGCCATTAATATTTAGACTGGGCCACTATAATCGGTGACAGGTTGAATGACACAATAAGAAGTTTTTTTGTTAATCTAAGGTCATTTTATACATCATCCAACCCTTTCTATGTATTGGCTTGTACAAGGACTTGGATTGGTTTGAACCTTGTGGGGGATTTTGATGAAAAAATTCAAATCTATGACTACTATCTTGATTTTCAGCTTGAAAAGAGTTATAAGAATTTTTGAAGGGTAAATGATGTGTTCAACATGAAATTGGTCAGGGAATTACAAGGTGATCTAAGTTAGAGGGCGTCCCCTGAAGGTTTCAAACTTTTTACCAAGTATGGTAACCTCTTCATTCAATTTTAAATATTTACTTATCTGAGAGTTGGTGGATTTGATGATTTTCCTCTCACATTGTCGAGATATTTTGAGGATAAATTCATTTTGATAGAAGTCTATTGATGAGTTGCATAAGTAAACAAAATATGTGTAGATAGAAAGAAGGCTGGGATTCCATTTCTAATTATTATAGGATATTATGAATGTAGGTCTCAATCTAACATCCTTAACTTGAAAAGAGACATTACAAAGTTTTTCTTTGATACTTATGAGAGAAGGTTCCAATTCGATAGTAAAAATTATGTAAGAAATTATCTTTTCCTTGTTCCCAATTATTATCATGTGCCTAATCTTGAAGATTTCTAGGAAGAATGTGTAGATGGAAATGAAGTGAGAAAAAGGGATTGGATGAGGCTCTCCTTAGCTCATATATTCAACTTTAAGTTGGGATGGAATATCAGGGAATAGAGTATGATGAATTGAATTTAGTGGGCCCAACCTATGCCCAGTGGATATAGACACAACCCTTTCCATCCATGGATTGGAAAAGTATAGAAGCTGAGGATATTTTGGCCAGAACCTTAGAAATATTGAAAAGGACACAAGTTTGGTTAGCCAAAAAGAAAGGGAAAACTACAAAAGCCCCATCAAAAGAGAAGAAGGGAGTGCTAGATCAATTAGGTGTTAATCATACAAGCACAATATATCCTACACCAACAACACTAGTGCAAATCACTTATGTCAAGCAATAGTGGGAATTGGGATGATCCTCAATAAAAGAGTCAAGGACAAGAATGAATATATGGTGATGGCCCCCTTCCCAATGTCATAGTTGAAGAAAAAATAGATAATGAAGTTGAGTGACAATTAGTGGAAAGAAATCAGGAACATGAGACTAATAGAGAATTCTAGGAAACTCACATTCAATAGCCCAAGCAACCTTAATATAGGTTAGAGGGAGATTTACATAAGGGTAAGGTTCTGATTTCTCCCCATTTGAGCATACATAATGTAATGAGGTCTTCCCTTTTCAACATAACTCTTCATTTCTTCACACCTTGGACTTCTCAAAATATAGATGCTCTTCCATATACACCATCTTGGTTATAAAATTCTCTCTCAAAGAAAAGGAAGACAATACCTATCATCTTACCAAAAGGGTCCAAAATTTTGATCCCCCTTGTACTGTGATGCATGGGTTAGGATTGAACATAATAGAAGGATCAAATTTTTTAGTTTTAATTCATTGCTATGAATGTTTATTGTCCGTGTGTAGTAAATTGTGAGTTGAATGCTAATGTTTATGAATAAGTCTGCATGATCTTAGATGAACATTTGGATATTCCTTCCCTGTGAGGATGTGCTATTTAGTGGTGTTTAATTCATTTATTTGTAGTGAATGATTAAGAATGTGTTGAGTCGAGTCATCAAGCATTGGTAGTTTGGTCTATGAGTCATGATATTTATTATTTACTAGTCCATTTTAACATTGAAGTAGTTTCTTTAAATTTAAAGCATTTCTCTCGCATCTATCTTGTGGCTATGAATAGGTGTTAGTTTTTCCTTTCCTACTTTCTAGTCAAAAGCATACCCCATTTTATATATTTAAAAAAAAGGAAATTATTTCAAAAGAGAGAGCTATTCCTCAATTAAAATTCAAAGGAAGATTACTAATGCAATGGTAATCTATCCAACTATTGTGAATTGATTGGTCCTTCTTGGGAATTATAGAGTCATTTTGTATATAATATTGTAAAGGAAAAATCTATTCACCAATAAATTTTTGGTGACTCAATTGGGGAAACAGATTGAGAAAGATTCAGTACTTTAGTTTTGAAATCCCTAGTCACTCTAGAGTCTAAACCTTACACCAAAGGTGACAGAAGGAGAGGTCTCTTTGATCCTATTTTTGAGGTTGTATTGAGAGATGAGTTTTATGAGTCTTTAAGGCTAATAAGGAAGTTTATATCTAAGAGTAGACCATCTTCACCAACCAGAGAAAAGCCTCCCCTTTCTACTAATCCACTTGTCACGTGACAAACCTTGGTCTTACATAGGACTCCTATCCCTACAACTATTAATATTAATTGGAGAATGGCTCAGCTAGTCCCATGGGAGGGGTCATTGGGCCATTGGCCCTTGGATTCCAATTGAATGACCTTATGAAGGGATCTAGAAAGAATCTTCCAAAGTTCAGGGGTGATGGGAAAGTTACTGCTTATGAGAATTTGAATGCCTTTTTTGTTTCCTGTAGTGTGCTAGGAGTTCAACATGAAGATGTAGTAGTAAATAATTTTGTAGAGTCACTAGTGGATGCTATTACTGAATGGTTCTATCATTTTCTCAATGGGTCCATCAGTACGTGGGATGACATGAGAACCAAGTTTAAAGATCGTTTCAAGAGTGCAGAGGATGAACACACCCTTTTAGCCAAGCTCACCCAATATAAAAAAGAAATACATTTGTTGATGAGAGAGTTCACGGCTCAATTCAATAGGACAATAAATTGACCTAGGTAAGAAGAGAGACCTTCTAACGAGAATCTCAAGTGCTTCTTTTTTAATGCTATGCCACTAGATATTAGTTTTCATTTGAGAAGGAACAAAGTGGCTGACCTAGGAGCCACCCAAACTTTAGCCGTTGAATTGGAAGATGAATTCATCAAGGCTGGTAAATGGAAAAAATAGCTTCAAACATGTTATGATCAACCTTTAATTTCTAATAATTCCATGGTTTAGAAAATTGTTAATGACATTATTTCCCTTAAAAATAAACTATCTAAAATTCCTCAATCTTACTAGCAACCATACCAAGATATTTTGAGAAGAAATTTGGGTTAACAATTTGGGACAAATAATAGACAATTACAATTGCCTCCTACATAACAACAGTTGGCAATAGGACCTCCTCCTGGTAGAAGCAACATGTGTATATTTCATCAGACTGCTAAGCATCAAGGGGCTAATTGCATTGAAATGAGTAGATATTAGAAAATGAATGAGGCTCAAGGAAGAGCGGATATGAGTAATGAAGAGGAAAACACATTAGGAGAATATGGTGTCTCCAAAGTTAATTTCTTAGAATTTACTCCTAATACTAAAAGAGGTGAAGATGTGTACACTACTTTAGATGATTCTTATTGTATGGTACTCACTTGAGGCCAACAAAGCTCAAATAAAAAAGGTATGCCAAATTCCAATAAAACTCCCACTCCTTTCAAATTCCACTCTTCTACTTCAAAAATTTAAATCTCACCTGCTGAGTATTTGAGGTCAAACCCTGGTGAATTGGATAAGTTAGAAAAGAAAAAAGTATAATCATTCAGAAGCTAACCTAGTTGAGGAAGATTTGGTAAAACATGAAGCCTCATCCTCTAAATCATCATCAATTGTTAAAAATCCTACCTCAGCCACAACAGATCATAAGCCTAATCCTTTTTATGTGTCCTTGTATATCAATGGCCACAAATTAAGTAATTGTATCATAGATTCTAGAGCATTAGATAAAACAATTCCCTCTGAAATAGCCAAGGCATTGGGCCTTTCTTTAACACAAAACTTTGGAAAATTCTATTCAATGGATGCCAATCATGTTCCTTTAGTGGGGAAGATCAAAGATACTTAGGTAGCTCTGGTAGCTCATTCTTGAAAAAAAGGCTTAAGTTGAGAATCTTAGTCATAGATATATCAACAAGTTATGGCATGCTTCTTAATCGAAGTTTCTACAGAGATTTAGCAGGGGAAATCTGAATGGACTGGTCTTAGACATTTATTTCACTTGGGAATAAGAAGATCCATTTGGAACCAAAACCTAAGGTAAAATTTACTATCTTGAAGTGTGAGGACCTATGTGAGCTCAAACCCTATACACGAATTTTGAATTCGGTAAAATTATATGTTATTCTCTAAGGAAACTAATGGTGAGGCCCCTTTTGGCCATGACATCTCTTCTAAGTTATGGAATCTAGAGTTCAATGACATCTATTCTAGTTTCAATTTAGGTGCAGAGGTGGTGTTGGTATCACCTGACCATGATAGGTTCCCTTCTTCATACAAGATGGAATTCAAAAACACCAATAATATTGCAGAGTATAGGGCCTTATTATTGGAAATGGTGGCTACTAAAGAAAATGAATTAAGAAGCTCAGGGTAGTGGGTGATGGAGAACTGATTGTCAAATAGGTAAGGAAGGTGTTTACTATAAAAAATGAGAGGTTAAGATATTATAGAAACATGGTTGGGATGAAATGGAATCTTTTGATGCTTTCTCTATTGAAGTAGTCCCAAGAGAACAAAATACTAGTGCAGAATCTTTAGTTGTTTTGGCCTCCTTGATTCTACCTCATACCGACTTTAAGGATGTCCCATGCCAAATTGAAATTATATACCAGCCTAATGTTCTAGACAACTCAAAAACCTAGCAATTTTTTGAAAATGACAAGCAGATACAAGACTTCTTGGAATGTGCAGAGATGTTTGCATAAGTCTAATTTGAAGGTAGTGAAACTACGTGTGAAGAGTTTTGTCCAGACAAGAAGAAAGAGTTAGAAGAATTTATGATTAAATTAAAAGGAAATAATATACCTAAGGGTTTGGTTTCTTTAGAACAATTATTTGAAAGATGTGATAGATGCATTAAGAAAAAAATGATTGAGTTTGTAAACAGTTTAGGAGAATATGAATTTGTGAATATAGGGACGCCTGATAACCCCAAGATGGTATATATTGGTAAATATTATACCACTGATGAAAGGGATAAGTTGATTCAACTACTGCTAAAATATGAAGATGTGTTCTCATGGTGTTACGATGATTTGAAAAACTTCATGGGTGGGAAATTACAACATCACATACTCCTTAAGCCTGGTACAACACCCTTTAGATAGAAATAGAGAAATTACAATCTGAAAGTTACTGATGCCATCTTAAAGGAGATAGATAAGATGCTTAAGGCCTAAATCATCTACCCTATCCATCATTCCACTTGGGTGGCTAATATTGTTATAGTCCATAAGAAAATGGACAAATAAGAATTTGCATGGATTTTAGGAATTTGAATCAACCATCCTTAAAGAACAATTATCCATTCTCGGTGATGGATCATGTGTTGCAAATGGTCATTGGTACTGAAATGATGTCAATGCTAGAAATTTTTTATAGTTATAACCAAATTAGTGTGGACAAAGAAGATCAACATAAGACCACATTTATCACTCCTTGGGGTACTTTCACCTACAATAGACTACCTTTTAGTTTAATCAATGCTAGGGCTACATTCTAGAGGGCGGTGGACTTATCTTTTTTTGAATTAAAAAGTAATATTATTTTATATATTTGGATGGCTTGACTATGTTCTCCAGGAAAAGGGATATCCATTTCAAGGATTTAGAGAGGGTTTTGCAAACATGCAGAGAACATGGCATATCTTTGAATCCTAACAAGTCAATTTTTGGAGTTACAAAAGGTAAACTTTTGGGACACATCATTTCCAAGTAAGGGATTGGGACTGATTTAGAAAGGGTTAAAGCCATTCAACAACTAAGTCTACCTTCTAACATAACTTCCATCAAATATTTTTTTGGACAAGTAAACTTTTTAAGGAAATTTGTCCCAAAATTTTCAGAAATCACTAAGAATACATCCGACATGGTGAAGGAAAACCAAGGCTTCAAATGAAGCGATACTATCAAACTGGACTTTGATGATATAAATATGGCCATTGTTAATTCCTTGGTATTGGTAAATCCAAACTTTAATAAGGATTTCCATCATTTATTGTTATGCCTCAGAGCATATAATGTCTATGCTTCTCCTCCAAGAGAATGACCAAAAAGTTGAAGCTCCCATTTCCTTTATGAGTGTTTCAATAAATAAGTATGAATTGAATTATTCTTAGGTTGAGAAAAATTATTTTGTAGTAGTTAAGGTGGTCAAGCAATTCAGGTTCTACATCTTGCATTCTCATGCCAAAGGTTTTGTTCTTGATCCAACAGTGAAAAGTGTACTTGCGCAATAAGAAATTGGCTGCAATAAAAGAGGTTCTTGGTTAGCTAAGGTGAAAGAGTGTGACTTATACATCAAGCCTACTAAGTTGGTAAGAGGTAGGGGACTTTGCAAGCTTATTGCTGAAAATGAACCAAAGGAAGATGAAGTTTCCCCAATAGTATTGTTCATGAGTTTGCAAGATTTGTTGTTTTTTGATGTGGCTCACTATCTTATCTATGAAGAGTGTCATTAAAATACTTATTTGAAGGAGAGAAGGAATATCAAATTAAATGCATCCAAGTATGTGATTTGGAATGATACCCTTTATAAGAAAACTTTAGACGAGACATTTCTAAGATGTGTGCACAAAGAACAACAACAAAATATTTTTAAGACCTTTCACGAGGAAGCCTACGAAGGACACTTCTCTTCCTCCATCACAACTTTTAAAATCCTTTGAAAATGGTACAACTAGTTGGGAATGTTCAAAGATGCCTACCATTAGGTAGTGGATTGCGAGAAATGCAAGAGATTTACAGGCATACCCTAGTTAATTGCACTTCTTTTGAGACCGATAGTGATTGAAGAACCTTTCCAGCAATGGGGATTGGACTTCATGGGACCAATTAATCCTACTTCGAGTGTGGGGCATACTCATATTCTGAAAGCCATAGATTATTTCACCAAGTGGGTCGAAGCAGTCCTTGTAAAAGACACAACTTCAGAAGTGGTTTGTTATTTTGTTAAAGAAAATATTCTAGTATGTTTGAAGTTCCCAAGAAGCTAGTAGCTGATAATGCAACCAATTTCTCCTCTCATATGTTGTTATGTTTTGTTATGATCATGTAAAATCTCTCTCGCATTCATCAGATTATTATCCTTAAGGGAATGGGAAAATTTAATCTAGCAACAAAAATCTAGTGGCTATCATGAAAAAGCCAACAAATGAAAATCAATGGAATTGGCGTAAGAAATTATATGAAGCTTTATGGGAAAATTGAACTATGCCAAAAAGAGCTACTAGAATGTCCCCATTTGAATTAGTTTATAGAATTGGTACAACTCTTCCTTTGCCCCTAGAACTGGCCACCATGAAATTGTAAATAGCCCTTAAAGATCAAAATTTCCAAAATTCCTTGGAGAAGAAAAACATGTATTTGAGCAAGCTTGAAGAAAAGATAGAGGACATGGTGCACCAGGCATGGGTCAAAAATATTTTTGACAAGAGAGCTAGACCCAAGAATTTCATGGAAGGTGATATGTTTTTGTTGTGGGATAATGATGAGAAAATTTGTCTCAACCTTGCAATTACATAAGGTACTGTTCAACCGACGACAACAGGGGGGGTATGTGGGGGGGATCCCCCCCACGAGGGGTATCATTCATCATTATGTCTCATATCCGATGACTGATATTTTATTAGCTTGACTTTCCCTAGAAGGAAATCCTATTTTATGAGGGCATTGTATTACAACTGGGTATTGCGATGTATTCTGAGTCTGATAGAAGCTATGTTTCCTCTAGATCTCTAAGTGGTGACACTCCTATGAGAAGCTTTCTCTACAAGTATATTGTAATCTTTGTGATTTCTAAATAATATATTGGGCGGATTTTGGAGTGTGGGGTTTTTCTCTCGAAAGGGTTTTCTCCTTGTAAATCAATGTGTTGTGGTATATGATATTTGTGTTTATTTCTATTTAAGTTTCTATAAATATTAAAGATCTGTAAAAGTTTTGCATTATCTCAATATTAGTGTAGGAATTTGTTCCACTAGCTTAGCTTCCTTACGAATAAGAGGCAAGAACCTAAAGGAGCTTACAAGATATTTGATTCATTATGGAAGGTTCATTTCCAAATTCAACAAGTGCATGGGAATAATTCCTTCAAGTTGGATTATCCAAATGACACAATCTTTCCCCTAGCATACAATAGGAAAGATCTAAAATTATATCAAACTTGAAATTAGGTATCCCCTTCCCTTGTATATAGTAGTTTAGGGTTTTTGGGTTTGCGTTTTTTTTTCAGTGTGTGTTTTATTTTTGGTTTGTTTCAATCCTTCACCTTGGTCCTCTTTCTCATTCAACCCTTCAACTTTGTCACCCAATGGAACTTAACCAAATATTCTTGGCTCTTCTACATCCTTGTTAGTTTGTGTCCCTAGTCAGAGCCATCATTTGCCTATGTTTTAAGATTGGTCCTAAGTATTTTAATTTTCAAGTATTCTTTTTGTTTCCAAAAATTTCTATATTATATGTCGGTCTTTGGTCAGTTTTTTGAACCTTGTTAGTCTGCAACCATACTTTCATAACTTGTCTCTCCACCAACTTGATTTATCTTTTGATTTATCTTCCTTTTGGTGTTGGTATTTTACACAATTGTCAATCCTTTTTGGCTACTGCGTAGGTTCTATAACTCATTTGTCTTATGAAGGAGTTCTTTTCAAAAAGGTTATCTTTGAAACCAGGCGGGTTTTTGTTGTTTCAAGAAAGTCTGTCAGGACCGAAGTCCCTATTTGAACCACACCTGATTCTGGAAAAGTGTTGAGGACATCATCCAAAGTGAATCCTATTGAGAAGAGATTTATGAATGAAAGATGATCTTGTTGGGTATGATCAAAGTTTTCCAACTTCATCAGATTATGATTATATTTTAAAAGTTGTTCAAATATCTAACTTTATTGTGTGTACCATGGTTGTCCGGTATTGGCGCCAAGTGGCATATCTGTCAGACATTAAATGCTCTTAGTATTGAAGTGGATGAAATAAATACTTGATTGTGCATAATTAAGATATCATTTGAGACATAATCATTCTTTTTGAAAGCGTAATTTTGGAAATTGAGAAGAATAGACATATAGTTGGCACTCAAAGAAGTAGCTCAAGTGAAAGCGAGTGACAAATTACCAAGTAAGTGGCATACTAAAATTTTTCTCTTGCAATTTGAGTTTATTTTCTATAATATACCATTGTTGAATTCTTCTTGAAGTGAATTTCTAAAAAAATGAAATATAAATATTTGGGATATGAGCGTTTGGCTAGCCTAGATAGCTCTTTGCTTGAAATAGGTGAAACAAGGTTAGGGCATATAAATTTAGATGCTTTCTGGGAAAAGGTTCGTAAGCCATAAAGGGACCCAATTACTCAAAGGGTAGTAGAAAGTGGTCTTCTTTAGGTTGTTGTGCTCCCAGTAGCAGTACAATGCGCAAAGTTTGTGTTAGAATGCATATCTCATTATAATATAGAGATGAGAGAAATAAGCACTGAAGACATGTTATGCCTTGCATAACCACCCCATTTTATTCTGGAATAAAACGGGTCCCCCTTTTCTTTTTTTTTTCTTCGCCTTTGGTTGTCTGGTTTGGTCTTAGGAGTTCTTTTGTTTTCCTCCTAAGTTTGTCTTTCGTTCTGTCTGATCTGGTTCTGCCTCAGCCAGAGTTGGGTTTCTTTGGTTAAAATTGAAGGAATGATGCACAATGATATATTTTATATGCTTTGAGGACTAATGGAGACATTTGTGTTGTAGGATTAAATCATTCACTCGATGATATTTCTCAAGGAAGTCAGTTAGGAAGCATACCTCAATCAAGTTTGGCATAAAACTCCTGATGAAGAAAGTCGCTGAGACCCTCCTATTGTCTTGCCGACTGGCAATGTGGTTCTATTCATTTGAAATATACCAGTCGGCCAGACATTTTAATTGCCATGGGTTTTTATATATCTCGCCGACCAAAAGGAGGTCTCGCCGACCATTGCACACAAGGCTAGTGTCACTGAAAGAACTTGGGTTTGGGGAGAAGTCTTCCCGACTGATAGAAGTCTCGGCGAAAGGAGGTGGCTTCGATGAAAGGTTATGCCTTTGGCATAAGGTTTGGCCGAAGGGGTGAGGTCTTGGCGAAAAGAGGTGTCATCGGGGAGATGTCTCATCGATGGTTGTTAATCACGCTGAGGGATTCTCCCTTCGGTGTAGTGTTTTGAGCTTGGCGAAAGGTCTCACCGACCAAGTGGAGTCTCCTCGAAATAAAATGAGCTCGCCGAGGGATCTTGAATTCAGTATAATGTTTGGCCGACCTGATGGTGTCTCACCAAAGGAAGAGGGGCTCGGTGAAAGGTCTTGCCGATAGTGGGGAGTCTTGCCGAATGCGATGGTATTGGCGATGGAAAGGGATATAATTATAACTCTTGCTACTCGCCTTAATGTCTGGCCGACTCACTGGAGTCTCACCGAAGTGGGCTTGGTCTTGCTGTAATCTCTCGCCGACCAAGCCAAGTCTTGCCGAAATGGTCTGAGCTTGCCAAAGGATGAAGGGTTCGGTGTAATGTCTTTCCGACCCAATAGGGTCTCGCCGACATGGAATGGTGGTCCTAGAATGAGCTCTCGCCAAAACAAAATGGCCTCGGGGAGATGTCCTATCGACACAGGAAGGTCTTGTCGAGAGAGATTGCCTTCAGCATAACCTCTGGCCGACAGGATTGGATCTTGTCGAAATGAAATGGGCTCGGGGAGAATGTGTTGAGCTTGATGTGATGTCTTGTCAAGTGTGATTGTCTCGGCGATGAAAGGGGATATCGCTATAGCTTTTGCTGCCCGTTGTGACCTCTCGCCGACCAAGTGGAGTCTTACCAAAGTGAAATGGAGACTTCTAGCCGAATGATTTTCTCTCACTCTGATGTATGGCCGATAGCGATTGTCTCAGCGACCACTGTGGATATCGCTATGACTTTAGCCACTTGCTATGAACTCTTACTGACAGTTGTATGCTACGCCAATCGCTACTGAGAGCATAATCGCATCAAGGAGACACGACTAGTGTCTCAGCAACATGCGATTCTGTTCGAATGACCTTTTGACCACCTGGGAATCTTGCATGGCATATGTTCCACCAATCAGAAGAAGCTAAAGGGGTGGGACAGTGATAGTTTGACTGATTGACTATTCTTCTGAGGAGGATGGACGAAGCATAAACAACATGGACTTACTCTGAGATAAAAAATAATGGAATAGCTTGGTGAACAATGGTGTGGAGATCCAACGGGAAAATATGATGCTACTTCCAGAAGAGGTCAACTTGCAAAAAGATCTAGAGCAAGAAGAAGGCCAAAAGGAGGAAGAGGCCGTCAGTCTCAGGGACAGCTGTGAGGTCTACTGGCAAAGGTAGATCGATATTAATGGTAATTCTCATGGACATTCAAAGCATATATGATGGAAGTTCGAGGGTGGACACGGAGGCCAAAAATTATTGCGATGGTTGCAAAAGATCTAAGGGCTACTCCTGAGGGCGATCCTTCACCGACATGGACACAGGGGATCCACATTGAATGCAACATTAACTTCATTCCAAAAAGATCTGAGGGCCGACCCTCTTGTAACCAACTGATATTTTGTAAACCCTAAAAGAGGGGCCGAATTTCTCTTCGACATGTTTGATATATATGGCATTTTTTGCCTCTTTGAAGAGAGATTTTTAGAGTACTAGTAGAAAAAAAAAGGAGGATAGATAGAGATCTCAAGGACAGACATATTTTTGGAGCAGTAGGGATTTTCTAAAAGATAGAGGAGACAAAACTGCATCCTATTTCTTTACGATGGGAGCTTCTTTTGTCTTCTTAGCTAGAAGTTAGATTCAGCATAGACAATGATGTATCTTTCAAGTTTTCTTAGTGTAGATGGAGATAATCTGAAGACATAGGTTTTCTGTACACTGGTGATTGTGCCAGATTTGTAAATGTTGTTTATTTGTTTTACAAATAGTAGAAGCAACCGGATTTAAATCTACTTCATGTTGTGTTCCAGAATGGTATTTATCTTAGGTTAATCATTCAATTTGAGAAGCTTTCAAGGAATGAAATCTTATTTTATGTTGTGTCTAAATGGTGATTTAAAATCTGTTGTCGAAGTTAGCACTATGAATGAATGAAACTGTGTGTTAATCACAAGTTAATTTTGTTATCTAGTTTTAATTAGCAATTCCTTGAAAGGTAACAAGTTTGGTTAAGTTGGATGAATTATCATTCTCTTCGGTTCCAAAGCTTTGATCTATCTTTTTCTATTTCTTTAAAAACCTTGGTTAAAGTAGGTTTAAATTCATGTTTGATCTTAGAACAATCCACAAGCTCAACACCAGCAGGCCCCTTGAACATTATAGTTCACATCAACCATTGAGTGAAATCAACACAGTCGAGAACCGATTACCAAGACCTTGGGAGTTAGATATCCATGCGTTATTCTTTCTCTTTCAGGAGAACATAATAGTGATATTCTGTTAACTGTTGCTATGCTCATCTGAACCATCAACATAAGTTGGCACTAGAAGGAGGGCCTAGAAGAGAAAACTAGATAATACTAGGTTTTTCTCACTAGAAAGGTCCCATAGGGTTCTTCGAGCAGCTGAAAATCCACCACCTTTGATAGAACTCAAGACCCCAATAAGACACAAGAGTCACAAGACTGGGGCAACCATCATACCACCCTTGTCAGCTCCGCTCACTCCACCAGACTTTTCACCAATACCCCAGTGGGTACCTATCAATCCACCACTGAATCCATCTCAAGTGCCATCATAGCTGGTTCAACCCATCCAACAGCTGGCTCAACCACCACCACTACTACCAATGGCATTTTTTCAGAATAATCCCTCTCCATTAGGGACTATTCCTGGAGTTTTTCATGATATGCCTACAAATCCTGAGAAATTCTGTCCCAAATACATTCATGGCAAATTAGGGAGTGTTGAAGAGCACGTACAAGCTTTTAAGGATGCTTGTACCATATCTCAAATAGCTCACCATGATGTAGTTTGTAGGTTGTTCCCTTATTCCTTAAGGGATATGGCGTACAACTGGTACCTAAATCTTCCTCAGCGCTCTATCCTAAGCTGGACAGACCTGGAGAATGCTTTCATCAATCAGTTCGGAATTTACGTGGATCCAGCCATTTTATTCCACCAATTTGCTACCATTAGGAAGGAGCCAAGTGAACCTTTTCCCTTGTTTAATACCAGGTTTCAACGAATGTATAGGAGACTTCAGGACCCCTATCTAGTCGCTGAGAATAGTGCCATTCAAGCATACTTTAGAGTTATAGACCCTTTGCTTGGCTTATTCCTACAAAGGACTTATCAGCCCACGAAAATTGATTCCCTTTCTAAAGTTTATCATCTAGCCATCAAGTTGCAACAACAAATTAGCTCCCAACAAGGAAGTTTGGGAGGAGGTTTTCCTTCAATGGGGTATTAGATGTCTAGCCCAACCCCTTTATTCAATATTGTCCCAGGGATGTCTCCTTCCCATTATGGGCCTATGTCTGAGTTGCAGACTCAATCTCCTATTCCATTCTTTGCCAACGAAGCTCCTAACTTCTTTCAGCAATCATAGGCTCATCATAATTTGCAGGGTCATCACAACCAAGCTGGAACACCAAATCATGTCAGTCAACCACCTGTTGCTAAGAGTGTTGAAAGTGAAAAGACAATTCAACTCACAAACGAGGTGGAGACCTTAAAGAAAAATATGTCTCAAGTCACAAGTGACATGGCTCAACTTAGACTGAACCCTTTTCAAAACAAAGGAAATTATCCTAATCAGGGCAATAACAATCAGGGTAATTATCAGAATAACAACACTCACAGCTAGAGGGGTTATCAAGGCCAAAACTCCCCTAATCAAGGCTATCAAAACCAAAATAGAGGATATAATCAGAGATCAAATAACAACCGAGAATGGAATACAGGGCCAAATAACAATGGAGTTTCCCATAATTATCAGGCTAATGAGGACAGGTCACATACTGTAAATGTGGCTGACCTTTATTTTATGACTAACTGGTGTAGGCTGCATGATACTGCAACCCATTATGAGGTAAACTACCCTAAAATGGAGAAAGTTGTCAAGATGGCACAGGCAGATGCCCAAACATTCCAAGGGAATTCAAATAAAGAAGGTAGCTCAGTAGATACAACAATGAATAATGACCTATTTGAGGAAGAACCTTCATTCCCAATGCAAAGTGAGAATGAACCAGAGGAAGATTCGTATGATGCCCAAGCCTTTCAGACAAAGGGAGGACACTTCCTAAGAAATCAGAATAAGGGTCCGTTCACTACATCAACACTGCCTAATCACATGGTGCCTCTGAATCAAAATGCTGATAACAACCCTCCTCCACCAAAAGGTCCACCTGACTTCTATAACAAAGGTAATTCACCTGGTGTTTTTAGATGTAATGCAAGCTATAACACAAAATTTGATATTGTTGCTGAGATGTAGAGACATAAAACCTCTTTATCATACTTTGACATCCTAAAGTGGTGCTCTGCTCAATGAGAGATAGTGATGAAAGCTTTGGAACAAGCTGATAAATCAAAAGGGAAAAACAAGGTGGCACCTGTTGCAAACATGAACACAACTTTTTACAGAAGTAAGGTAGGTACCCCACCATTTCTTTTGAGTTTAAGAATATGTGGGAAGAATCTACATAATTTCCTGCAGGGGCTTCTGGCAATGTTATGCCATTTTCATTATGCAAGAAATTGGGATTGATCCCTATCCAAACAAACAAGAAGGTCATCCAGCTTGATAAAACAGAGGTTAATGTAGTTGGAGAATTGAGAAATATACACGTGCAAGTAGGGTCTGACCCCAGGATTTTAACCAATATAGATATTCAAGTAGCAGACATTCCTAAGACTTATGGAATGCTGTTGAGCAGAGATTTGATGAAAAGTATAGCAGGATATCTCTCCCTCGACTTTTCACATATGTGGCTACCATGGAGGGGAGTGCCTACACAGATTAGGATTGAAAGTGAACCCCGCCTCAAGCATATCATCACTGAATATGATTTCCCCAATGAGGTAGCTTATTTTGAAACCAGGATAGGGGTTTACAAAAGAGAAGAAATTTTGACCTTTTCGATTCTTGATACCAAAGATTTGTCAACACAAAAGTTCCCTGATCCCATGATTAATAAAAATCAATAGGCATTGATCAGGAAGCTGCAACAAGATCAGCTGGTCTTGGGGGAAGATATTGACTTGCAAAGTCTTTTACTCCCTAATTGGTGTAGGATACACTACCAAAATCATTCAGAATTAACCTGCCAACCCTACATCAACATTTTAAATCATGCTTCCCAAGCTGAGGAAACTAGCCTAAGTCACCTTGAGACCGTTGTAGATCACTTCTCATTTGAAACCAAAGAAGCAATAATGTTAACCAGGGATAAGATACCTTCAAAGGAAGTTCTTCCTCAAATTGAACTTACCCCAGTCACATTTCCAAACCAACATATATATGAGGAACAACCCCAAGGTTTGCTCGATACCCCTGCACTCACAAGTATACCAATACCCAAGGGATTAATCAAAGATGTAAGTGACTGTCAAAAGGATAGCCACATATTATGTGTATCTGTGCAAGAATTGGAAATTACCTTTGAGGAACCTATTGAACACCCATTCCCCATATTTGATGCAAAGGATTAAGTAGCCCCACCTATGACTCATCTTATACAAACGCCCACAATAACCTCCAAAGGATCAACCCTAGCTCATGATCAGCTATGGACCCTCACATTTGATGGATCCAAGTCCAAAACATGCTGTGGTGTTGGGATTGAATTAACCATCCCGAAAGGGAAAACTTTCTTTGCTTCTTATAGGTTGCAGTTTAGATGCACTAACAACATAACAGAATATGAAGCTCTAGCTCGGGGGCTGATGTTTGCACATAAGAAGAAAGTTACTACATTAATAGTTAAAGGGGATTCAAAAGTAGTTATCAAGCAAGTGCACAACCAATACACATGTCACAATAAAAGGCTGGTAGCATATAGAAATTGGGTATTTAACTTGATTGAAGACTTCGATGCTTTTGGGATTAGTTTAATCCCTAGAGAGGAGAATCAAATAGCTGATTCATTAGCTATTGCCGCAAGTAGCTTGGAACCCATGCAAGGCTCCACACTTAAGAGATTCTTAGTAGAATTGATTTACACCCTGGCTGTTCCTGATAATATCAAGAACTTTCAGGTTTTTGAGGATGATTGACATATCCTTGCTTTTCTAGCAAGCTCAGATGTTTTTGAAGGGCAGATCCTTGATGAGTCTAACAGGGATCAAGGAGATTGGAACCCTGAAGATTGTGATACAGAGGGTGTCCTCATTTTAAAAATTAATAGCATTCCCAAGGGAATGGTGGCCTTAGAAATAATTTTTGATTCAGACCCAAGGGCTTAGGAGAAGATATCAGCTGAAGATAAAGGAGGTGAATATGAAACTATTAACCTAGCTGATTCTGGCTGGAAAGAAATGTTTACATAGGGAAAGCTTGCCCTGAAGCAATTAGAAAAGATATACTGAGGGAATTGAAGAAAGATATTACTGCAACAGCCTGGGGGTACGAGGATCTGAAGACATTTGATGCCTCTGTTATGACTCATACTATTCCTTTGCGGCCGGAAGCTAAACCATTTCGGCAGAAACAACGTCTTGTCAACGCCCTGATTGAATCAATGATCTTTAAAGAAGTTCAGAAATTGCTTTCTGCAAGAATAATCTTCCTTGTACGACATTCAACATGGGTGGATAACTTGGTTCCAGTCCGTAAGAAAAATGGGAAGATTAGGCTATGTGTAGATTCCTGAAATTTGAATAGAGCTTCAGAAAAAGACAACTACCCACTCCCTTCTCTGGATGAAGTCTTGCAAACTGTCAATGGGTCTCGGATGATTTCATTCTTGGATGGTTATTTTGGATACAATCAGGTGATGGTTAACTATGAAGATAGAATGAAAACCTTCACTACTAAGTGGGGAACATTTGCTTACAAAAGGATGCCATTTGGTTTGATAAACGCTAGAGCAACCTTTCAACGTGCCATGGATGTAGCATTCAAAGATTTGATTGGTAAATGCATCATCATTTACATGGATGACCTGACAGTGTTCTCAAAAGATAGACTAAACCACGCTGCAGACTTAGCTAAAGTTCTTGAAAGATGTATCCAGTATGGCGTCTCCCTGAATCCTAAAAAGTGTGTGTTCAAGGTTTCTGAAGGGAAGCTTTTGGGACACATAATCTTAGAAAGGGGAATATCGATCGATCCAGACTGAGTTGAGTCCATTCTGAAGATAGCCAGGCTAGGAAATAAGAAGGAGATGAGATCCTTCTTTGGAAAGATCAACTTTGTGAGGAAGTTTATCACAGGTTTTGCAGAAATTGTAAAACCATTGAATGAAATGACGAAGAAATATGCCAAAATAGAGTGGGGTGATGAGGCAAAGGCCGCATTTTCTCAAGTCAAACAATCCATTTCAGAAGTGCCAATCCTCACCAGCCCTGACTACTTGAAGCCATTCTATATTTATTCTTTTGCTTCTGAACATTCCTATGCAGTTGTCCTAACTCAACGAAGAGAAGAGGGAGAGGAGAGGCCAATTGCCCTCACGAGTTCTCCATTTAAGAATGCCAAAGTTAGGTACCCACCTCTTGAAAAACAAGCTTTTGCGCTGGTTAGAGCTGTCAAGAAGCTCAGACATTACATCCTCTGAAGTCAAATTATTGTTGTAGTTCCTGATGCAGTTGTAAAGTCTCTACTCATGCAGAGCGAGTTGGGAGAACGAAGGGGGAAATGGATGGCCATTTTGCAAGAGTTTGGTCTAGAGATTCGCCCTATGAAACTTGTCTGAGGTTTGGGCTTGTCTAAATCCATAGCTGATGCTGGTGAGAACATTATTTTCCAGCAATACACAACACATTCCTTTTCCAACGACCCTTGGTATACCGACATCATCTATTTCATGCTCAACAATTGGTGCCTAGAGGGAATGAATACAACTCAGAGGAGAGCACTGAGAATAAAGAGATCCCATTATATGCTCAAAGGAAGATTTCTGTACAGGAAGAATTTTGAGGGGGTGTACCTACGATGCCTTGATCAGCAAGAGGCTAAGCACGTAATCGCAGAATTTCATGGGAAACATGGCACAGGTCATGGGTCCGCAAATTCGTTAGCACATTAGATCCTTAGATCGGGTTACTACTGGCTGTGTGTGTTCAAAGATTCCCATCAACATGTAAGAACATGTCACATATGTCATATTTCTGCATCAAAAGAATGCCATTTAGCCATGCCATTGTGGCCTGTTTACGAGGTAAGGCCATTTGCCCAATGAGCACTGGATTTTATCGGGGTAATTAACCCAAATTATTCTGCAAGACACAAATTTATTTTGATTGCCACTGATTACTACACAAGATGGAAAGAAGCTATACCTTGCAAGAACAACAAGACGGAGGTAGTAATCAAGTTCCTCACTAAATGCATCACAACTAGGTTAGGAGTACCCTTCACATTGGTATGTGACAATGGTTCTTCCTTTTCCTCTGCTGAGTTCATTTCATGGGCCTATGATCACAAAATTGTCTTAAAATATTCTTCAAACTATTACCCACAAGGAAATGAAGTTGCAGAATCAACCAATAAGAATCTCTTAGGGGTAATTAAAAAATTGTTAGAGAACAATCCTAGGGACTGGCATACCAAGCTAAGATTCGTGTTATGGGCAGATAGAACTAGGATCAAGGCTGCTTTAAAGACTTCACCATTTAAACTAGTGTATGGACAAGAGCCTGTGTTCCCTATTCATTTGGAAATACCTATCCTTGAGTTTATGTAGAAATTTTACTCTAATGATGATAGGATAGAAGTAAGATTAGCTGCCTTGTTGAAATTAGAAGAGCAGAGGGATGCCGCCTTGCAACAATTCTTTAGACACCAGGCTATTGTCAAACGTTGGTTTGACAAAAGAGCCAAAATCAAGGCTTTCAGAATATCAGACCTTGTGTTGCTATGGGATAAAGCTAGTGAAAAGAAGGGTAGTCACCAGAAATTTGATAAGCTCTGGTTAGGTCCCTATCAAATTGCGGAGATCCTAGGAGAAAATGCTTTTTGGCTGAGCAGTTTAATGGGAGAACCTGTTCCATTTCCTGTCAATAGACAATTTCTTAAACATTATTTTGAGTCATGAAGTTTGGTATTTTTGCTGGGGAGTGCATTTATGAAAGTAGTTTTTGTTTGCATTTTGGCTTGTAAATAGTTTCTGCGTTTCTGCTTATAAATAGTCTCTATATGTAAATAATTTGTTTTTCTGTTTGTAAATAGTCCTGCTGTTGTTTGCTTGTTCTTTCTTTCTGTCCTTTCGTTTCCTTTATTGTTTGGTGTCTGTCTTGTTTTGTTCTTTGGGGTTTCTTTGTTCTTTCCTTTTTGAAATGGTGGGTTGTTATCTGAAGTATACTTTGGTTATTAGGAGAGAAGTGGTTTAGATGTTTTTAGGTTTTCTGATTGGATGATTTTGTCCTAAATTCATTATTTTATGCCCATTGTCAATAAGAGTTGTGGAAAGTCTTGAAAACAAGGTGCAAAGTAAACAATATTCATTAACTACCTCTGAATCTGTCACAAATCACCAAGATCATCTCCCTTTGTAATGGTATATTTGTCCTAGGATGATAGTGTTGTAAGATTTGAATGAAAAATCTGATTCCCAGATGCTGTTATGAGGTCCATGGTAGTTTTCAACCTAGAATAGATGTTAAACATCTGACATATTGAGAAAAATTGAATGAAATATCTAAAACTCCAAGAGAAAAAGAAAAAGAAGAAGAAGAGAACTATCTAAAGAGAAAAGAAGACTCAATATGAATGGGTGATTCTAGTATCTCTACCAGGGCTATGTACGCCTGACTAGCAGTAGAGCAATGCTATGAGAAAACTAGAGGTATCTCTATCAGGGCTATGGACGCCTGATTGGCAGCAGAGCAATGCCCAGGATATCATTGCACAACAACTAAAGGGAATCAACTCATGTAGTTCAAATCTTGCACATTGTTGTTCAAAAGATAAGGAAAAAATTATAAAAGGATGATGTACCATCAAGAACACACATAGATTCAGGGGTAGCCAGTGTTGACTTACATTTGAGATTCTAGCTCAACCTTGGTTGTTAAAAATGACCCAACTGGAGTTGTGATGTTCATAAACCAGGAGTTTTGGGTAGCTAAATCTTTCAGTTTCTTGAAAATGGTTAAACCATTTTCCCAGCCGAGTCACCATTTGTTATTCCTTGCATAACCACTCCATTTTATTCTGGAACAAAACGGGCCCCCCTTTTATTTTTGTTTTCTTCGCCTTTGGTTGTTTGGTTTGGTCTTAGGAGTTCTTTTGTTTTCCTCCTAAGTCTGTCTTTCGTTCTATCTGATCTGGTTCTGCCTAAGCCAGAGTTGGGTTTCTTTGGTTAAAATTGAAGGCATGATGCACAATGATATATTTTATATGCTTTGAGGACTAATGAAGGCATTTGTGTTGCAAGATTAAATCATTTGCCTGATGATATTTCTCAAGGAAGTCAGTTAGGAAGCATACCTCAATCAAGTTTGGCATAAAACTCCTGATGAAGAAAGTCACTGAGACACTCCTATTGTCTTGCTAACTGGAAGTGTAGTTCTATTCATTTGAAATATATCGGTCGGACAGACATTTTAATCACCGTGGATTTTTATATTTCTCACCGATCAAAAGGAGGTCTCACCGACCGTTGCACATAAGGCTAGCATCGCCGAAAGAACTTGGGTTCGGGGAGAAGTCTTCCCGACTGATAGAAGTATCAATGAAAGGAGGTGGCTTCGATGAAAGGTTATGCCTTCGGCATAAGGTTTGGCCAAAGGGGTGAGGTCTTGGTGAAAAGAGGTGTCATCAGGGAGATGTCTCGCCAATGGTTGTTAGTCATGTCGAGGGATTCTCCCTTCGGTATAGTGTTTTGAGCTTGGTGAAAGGTCTCACCGACCAAGTGGAGTCTCCCCGAAATAAAATGAGCTCGCTGAGGGATCTTGAGTTTGGCATAATGTTTGGCCAACCTGATGGTGTCTCGCTGAAGGAAGAGGGGCTCGGTGAAAGGTCCTACCAATAGTGGGGAGTCTTGCCGAATGCGATGGTCTCGACGATGGAAAGGGATATCGTTATAACTCTTGTTGCCCGCTGTAATGTCTGGCCAACTCATTGGAGTCTCACCAAAGTGGGCTTGGTCTTGCTGTAATCTCTCGTCAACCAAGCCAAGTCTCACCGAAATGGTCTGAGCTCACCAAAGGATGAAGGGTTCGGTGTAATGTCTTGCCGACCCAATAGGGTCTTGCCGACATGGAATGGTGGTCCTGGAATGAGCTCTCACCGAAACAAAATGGCCTTGGGGAGATGTCCTGCTGACACACGAAGGTCTTGTCGAGAGAGATTTCCTTCAACATAACCTCTGGTTGATAGAATTGGCTCTTGCTGAAATGAAATGGGCTCAGGGAGAATGTGTTGAGCTCGATGTGATGTCTTGCCGAGTGCGATTGTCTCAGCGATGAAAGGGGATATCGCTATAGCTTTTGCTGCCCGTTGTGACCTCTCACCGACCAAGTGGAGTCTTGCCGAAGTGAAATAGAGACTCCTGGCCGAATGATTTTCCCTCGCTATGATTTCTGGCCAATAGCGATTATCTCAGCGACCACTGTGGATATCGCTATGACTCTGGCCGCTTGCTATGAACTCTTGTCAACAGTTGTATGCTACACTAATCACTGCTGAGGAGCATAATTGCATCAGGGAGACACGACTAGTGTCTCACCAACATGCGATTCTATTCGAATGACCTTTTGATTGCCTGGGAATCTTGCGTGGCATATGTTCCACCAATCAAAAGAAGGTAAAGGGGCGGGCCAGTGACAGTTTGACTGATTGACTATTCTTGCGAGGAGGATCGACGGAGCATAAACTACATGGACTTACTCTAAGATAAAAAATGATGGAACAACTCGGTGAACAATGGTGTGGAGATCCAATGGGAAAATATGATGCTACTTCTAGAAGAGGTCAACTTGCAGAAAGATCTAGAGCAGGAAGAAGGCCGAAGGGAGGAAGAGGTCGTCTATCTCAGGGACAGCTGTGAGGTCTACTGGAAAAGGTAGATCGATATTAATGGTAATGCTCCAGGACATTCAAAGTAGCTCTGATGGAAGTTTGAGGGTGGACACGAAGGCCATAAGTTATTGCGATGGTTGCAAAAGATCTAAGGGCTACTCCTAAGGGCGATCCTTCACCGACATGGACACTGGGGATGCACATTGAATGCAACATTAACTTCATTTCAAAAAGATCTGAGGGCCAATCCTCTTGTAACCAATTGATATTTTGTAAACCCTAAAAGAGGGGCCGACTTTATTTTTGACACATTTGGTATGAATGGCATTTTTTGCCTCTTTGAAGAGAGAGATTTTTAGAGTACGAGTAGTAGAAAAAAAGAAAGGAGGATAGATAGAGATCTCAAGGACAGACAAATTTTTGGAACAGTAGGAATTTTCTGAAAGATAGACGAGACATAACTGCATCCTGTTTCTTTGTGATGAGAGCTTCTTTTGTCTTCTTAGTTAGAAGTTAGATTCAACATAGACAGTGATGTATCTTTCAAGTTTTCTTAGTGTAGATGGAGATAATCTAAAGACATAGGTTTTCTGTACACTGGTGATTGTGCTAGATTTGTAAATGTTGTTTATCTAGTTTACAAACAGTAGAAGCAACCAAATTTAAATCTACTTCATGTTGTGTTCCAGAATGGTATTTATCTTAGGTTAATCATTCAATTTGAGAAGCTTTTAATGAATGAAATATTATTTTATGTTGTGTCTAAATGGTGATTTAAAATCTGTTGTTGAAGTTAGCACTATGAATGAATGAAACTGTGTGTTAATCACAAGTTAATTTTGTTCTCCAATTTTAGTTAGCAATTCCTTGAAAGGTAACAAGTCTGGTTAAGTTTGATGAATTATCATTCTCTTCGGTTCCAAAGCTTTGATATATCTTTTTCCTTTTCTTTAAAAACCTTGGTTAAAGTAGGTTTAAATTCATGTTTGATCTTAGAACAATCCAAAAGCTCAACACCAGCAGGCCCCTTGAACATTATAGTTCACATCAACCATTGAGCGAAATCAGCATAGTCGAGAACCGATTACCAAGACCTTGGGAGTTAGATATCCGTGCGTTATTCTTTCTCTTTAAGGAGAACATAATAGTTGTATTCTGTTAACTATTGTTGTGCTCATCCAAACCATCAGCAAGACAATCATTGTCTAGTAACCCTAGATAGGATTACCATCAGTGGATGTTTTAGGTTGCTAGAGAGGGAGGTATATTCTGAGTTCAATTGTACTTTATCTCAATGTTAATTCTTAGAAAAGGAGGGATATTATCAGAATTGCATCACAAAAGAATGGTTTGACCCCCCTAAGAAAGGGAAATCACAACTCCCTAAGAAGATGCATAAATCACATTTGAGGGAAGAAATATTAGACATCATTATACTGTTGCATACGGTCAAAGGGAGTATGAATGCCCATGAATTTGAGGAATGGATGTATTTCTTCATACATGTTATCTGTGTTAGTCAACAATATTTAGACTAGTCCACTATAATTGATGACAAGTGGGATGACACAATAAGAAGTTTTGTTGTTAATAGGTCATTTTATATGTCATCCTAACTTTTCTATGTCTTATCTTGTACAAGGCCTTGGACTGGTCAAACCATGTGGAGGATTTTCATGAACAAATTCAAATCTATGACTACTACTTTGATTTGCAGCTTGAAATTTTTTATAAGAATTTCTCAAAGGTAAATGATGTGTTTAGCATGAAATTGGTCAGGGAATTACAAGGTGATCTAAGTTAGAGGGTGTCCCCTAAAGGTTTCCAACTAGTTACCAAGTATGGTAGCCTCTTCATTCAATCTTAAACATTTACCTATCTGAGAGTTGGTGGATTTGATGATTCCCTCTCAATTTGCCCAGATATTTTGAGGATAAATTCATTCTAATAGAAGTTTGTCGACATGTTGTAGAAGTAAACAAAAGATGTGAAAATAGAAAGAAGTTTGGGATTCCATTCCTAGTTAGTTTAGGGTATTATGAATGCAGGTCTCAATCTAATACCCTTAACCTAAAAAGAGACATTGCAAATTTTTCCTTTGATACTTATGAAAGAAGGTTCCCATTCAACAACAAAAATTATCTAAGGAATCATCTTTTCCTTTGTCCCGATTATTATAATGTGCCTAATCTTGAAGATTTCCAGACAAATTGTGTAGATGACAATGAAGTGAGAAAAAGGGATTGGATGAGGCTCTCCTTAGCTTAGATATTCAACTTTAAGTTGGGATGGAATATCAAGGGAATACAAGATGATGACTTGAATTTAATGGACCCAGCCTATGCCCAATAGATATAGAAACAATCCTTTCCATTTGTGGATTTGAACAGTGTAGAGGTTGAAGATATTCAACCCAGAACCTCAATAGTCTTGAAAAGGACACAAGTTTAGTTAGCAAAAAAGAAAGGGGAAACTACTAAATCCCCATTGAAAGAGAAGAAGGGAGAGCAGAAACAATTAGGTGCTAGTCATACAAGGACAATATCTCCTGCACCAACAACACCAATGTAAATTACATCTCTATCAGAAAATAGTGGGAATGCAGATGATCCTACAGAAAAGAGTCAAGGACTAGAATGAACATGTGGTGATGGCCCCCTTCCCAATGTCATAGTCAAAGAACAAAGATATAATGAAGCTGAGCAACAATCAGAGGAAAGAAATCAAGAACATGAGGCTAATAGAGAAGTCGAGCAAACTCACTTTCAACAACTTGAGGAGGCTCAAGATAGGCTGGAGGGAGATTTACATAAGGGTAAGGATTTTATTTCTTCCCCTTCGAGCACACATAATGTAATGAGGTCTCTCCTCAATAGAACTCTTCATTTTTGCACACTTGAGACTTCTCAAAATCGAGATTCTCTTCCATCTACACTATCTTGGCTAGAAATTTCTCTCTTAAAGAAAAGGAAGATAGTACCTATCATCTTACCAGAAGAGGATGTAGTAGGAACAATTTTGTAGAGAACTCCGAAGGTGAAGAAATTGAAAACTACTACTAGGTTAATTGAAGATAAAACTTCTAGACATATGATTATGGAGGTTGCTCAACCTTCTATACAAAGGGATCCTATCCAGGTTACTAAAATGGACTATAGTGTCACCAAATTAGACTTGGGCCCTCCTAGTAGGGATGGAGATATTCATAATTTCTAGGTCACACCCTCTAGGTTAGTAGAGAGAACATAAAAAGATAAACAAGATAAAGATGAGCTAAAGAAATCCATAGAGATTTTGCCGAATTGCCTTAGGACTTTAACAGATCCCTATCCTCAACCTTTGAGTCAAGAAAGTCTTGCCTTTGATCCCATTTAAGTTTTTGGGAAGGACATGATGAGTAGAATCCAAAAGGATAGTTATTATGGGAAAGTAGTCCAGAGTTGGGTTCCTAAAATTAAAGAAAAGGGGATTGATGCAGGGGCATCCAAAAGTCCTCAGAAAATTGAGGTAGTTGATAGTGGAGTTGCAGAGTTGTAGAGTACCAGATTATTGTACTTGATTTCTAGAGGTTGTCGATTAAAGGGTTTGTTGTCGAGTATGTCTAGTATTTCCATGTTAAGTTTTAGAGATCCACATGAAGGATCGATCGAGTTGTGAAGATTTGTTTGCTGACAGTTGTTCAGTTATTCCAGTTGGTGTTCTCGAGGGAAGATGTTGTGATTCCAATACATGGAGTTGTTGTGTACATTTCTATGGTGATTCGTGTGGCTCATGGATTTTTCCAGAACATGTGTTATTGGTCCACATTGATCTATGTGCCCACGATTGGTGATTTTATTTTGAGAGGTCATGTTTACCTTGTTCTTGGCCGACAGGGTGTTGTGGTGTGTTGTGGATCTCTGAGGAATAATTTAGAAGGTTTTTTTTTTTATCAAGGATGTTATCTTGGGTCATGGATTTGTTGTGGCTGACCTTGGTTGATTCACATTGTAAGTTGTTATTATTTGGGGCTGACTTATCTGAGTTGACATGTTATTTACTAGCCATTGTAATTGGGTCAACATGTTAAAGATTAAATGATGCGCAAATGATATAAATCAAGGAGAGAGAATTTTTTGAGACAACCAAAAGAGGGATATATCGACAAGGTGCTCGATAGTGTGAAGTATGAAGAATGGTGATGAAGTATTTTGATCTAGAAGGATTGTAGAGTAGAGAGAGTGTGGAGCAGGAAAAGAAGTTAATGAAAAATTGTTGTGTGAATTATTTGTAATCCCTAGGCTGTGGCCTAGAATCTGTAAGCCCTAGAGGCATACGTAATGTGTTTTGAGATTTAATATAATGTGGAATGAGCTTTGAAGGCTTGGTTTTTCCCTATTAGGGTCTTCCCAAGATATATCTTGTGTCCGATGTTCTTGAATGTCTTTTATCTTTCTGTGGATTAGCTATTAAATTCCGTTGCATATCTGTGTGATCATGGAGTTGGTAGTCTAGGTTGCAAGGTTGGACAATCCTTAATTGGATCCTCCTACTTTGACTGCATCAAATGGTATCATAGCTAGTTACAAGTCTGTTTGCTGGTTGTGGTGTTGAAAGAAGTGTGAAACCCTAGAAGAGAGATCAAGGCAAGAATTGGTGGTTTATTTGATTTGTTTCAATGGGGAAGAGTGGGAAGAGGATGAAGAAGGAAAATGAAACCCTAATATGTGAAAGGGATACTTTGGAAGAAGAATTGTGTGAAATCAAGAAGTGTGATGCAAAATTAATTAAGAGAATGAAAGAACTAGGATTAGACAAGTATGATGCTGTTGAAGAAGAACTGAAAAATGCCAAAAGGAGGAATGAAGAACTAGAAGCAGAGATGGATATGTTTGAGGATCTTGAAAAGGAATTTGTAGAAGGATTCAAGTTGTTTAAGAAGGTGGAAAAGAGGAACAAATATCTAGACGAAGGTTTGAATTATTTGAACAAGGAAGACAATTTGCGGAAGAAGGAAATATCTGATCTGAAGAAACATGTTGATTAGTTGGAGCAATCACTTATAGCATGCTGGAAGGAGAATGAGGATCTGAGATCTAAGCCTGAAGTTTGTGATGTTTCTTGTGATACTAGTGATTTGTGTGATGTTGTAGAAGATAACAAGATGATGAAGCCTACAATTTTTGGTGATGATATTGGTTTCAAAATCATGCAAAGAATTAGATATGAAGGAAAATTATTGGGAAAGTAGCAGCAAGGAATTATATAACCTATTGAGCCGGTGATGAGATCAAAAGTGAAGGCCTTGGATATGACAAAGGTAAGAATGTTATTACAAATCTGAATCAAGGAAGAAACGGTATGTATTGTTCACATTGTAATAGGCATGGACATGAAAAGGAATTGTGTTGGGATCTATATCCTTGTAAGTTATGTGGATTAAGGGATCATTTTGAAAAGATGTGTTGGAATAAGATGAAAAGGAGAAATCCTATGACAGGTTATGAGCAGATGGATTATGGGTGGATTGATGGAGCAAAGTGGAAATATGTTACTTGTGTGATTAGGAGATTGTACAGATGGAAGAGCTCATATGTTGAAGGAAAAGAGGAATCAAGATGAAAATAAAGAAGACCTTATGAAGAGCATAGAGGGGTTTCGAGGAAGAAAGAATCAAGTGATGAGTGTCATCAAGAACCTGATGTCAGAGAAGCTAATGAAGGAGAAATAGTAAAGGATGCAAAGATAATTTGTGCAAATGAAGAAGAGTCTAAATTAATTTATCTAGAGGAAGGGGAATATTTGGAGGAATCAGATTTCATAATGGAACTGGAAGAAGGTGAAGCATTGATCTCAAGGAGAAATTTTAGCGAAGTGAATGAGAATGATCTTGAGGTAACTTGCACAGAAGGATTGCTCAGATCGCTGACCAGTGAGGCAGTGCAAGGCTTGCAAGTAGATTGCTGAACCTTGACCATGACAAGATGAAGAACCAGAGGCAACTTGCAGGGTGGGATTGCTTAGATCATTGACTAGTGAGGTAGTGCAAGGCTTGTAAGTAGATTTCTGAACCAATTCAAAGAGAAGAACTTGAGGTAATTGCAGGGTGGACTTGAACAAAATGCCGACCTTGAGGCAGTTGCAAGTACCTGTGGACAGATCGCCGAACCAATTTAAGGAAGAAATATTGATTTTGATACATTATAGACCAAAGTGAAGAGGCTCACTTTTCAAATAACCCCAAGAGTCTGACGCAGGGGCATCTAGAAGTCCTAAAAAAATTGAGGTAGTTGACAGTGGAGTTGTAGAGTTGTAAAGTACCTGATTATTGTACCTAATTTCTAGAGGCTATGGATTAAAGGGTTTGTTGTCGAGTATGTCTAGTATTTCCATGTTAAGTTTCAAAGATCCTCATGAAGGATCGATCGAGTTGTGAAGATCTGTGTGTTGACAGTTGTTCAGTTATTCCGGTTGGTGTTCCTGAGGGAAGATGTTGTGATTCCAGTACATGGAGTTGTTGCAAACATTTCTATGGTGATTCGTGTGGCTCATGGATTTTTCCATATCATGTGTTGTTGGTCCACATTGATTTGTGTGCTTGTGATTGGTGATTTTATTTTGAGAGGTCATGTTTACCTTGTTCTTGGCCAACAGGGTGTTGTGGCTTGTTATGGATCTCTGAGGAATAATTTAGAAGCTATTTTTGTGATTGAGGATGTTATCTTGGGTCTTGGATTTGTTGTGGCTGACCTTGGTTGATTCACATTGTAAGTTGTTAGTGTTTGGGGCCAACTTATTTGAGTTGGTACGATGTTTACTAGCTGTTGTAATTGGGTTGACATGTTAAAGATTAAATGATGCGCAGTTGATATAAATCGAGGAGAGAGGATTTGTTGAGACAACCAGAAGAGGGATAGATCGACAAGGTGCTCGATAGTGTGAAGTATGAAGCACGGTGATGAAGTATTCTGATTCGGAAGGATCACAGAGTAGAGAGAGTGTGGAGCAGGAAAAGAAGTCGATGAAAAACTATTGTTGTGTGAATTATTTGTAATCCCTAGGCTGTGGCCTACAATTTGTAAGCCCTAGAGGCATATGTAATGTGTTTTGAGATTTAATATAATGTGGAATGAGCTTTGAAGGCTGGGCTTTTCCCTGTTAGGGTTTTCCTAGGATATATCTTGTGTTCGATGTTCTTGAATGTCTTTTATCTTTCTATGGATTAGCTATTAAATTTCATTGCATATATGTGTGATCATGGAGTTGGTAGTCTAGGCTGCAAGGTTGGACAGTTCTTAATTGGATCCTCCTACTTTGACTGCATCAAGGCTTCCTTTGATTGATAAGTTAAGGAAGGTGTATGATGAATTTTTCACATTAAGGAATTTAATCAAATATGAATTGGTTAATTATAAGTAGGAGGAAATGCATTGGCTATAGATTTATTATGAATTAACTGATATTATTGCAACAGACATGGAAAATGCTACTTCTAAGAACATTATCTCATATAAAGAAGATAATTGGGTTGTCATGTGGAAAACCTATATAGCATGGAAACTTGAAGTTATAAGATCAAACTTCTTGAAACAAATGCAATTGCTAAAAGAATGTAGCCACCTGAACAATAATTTCACCAAGAATTATATTGACTTTGGATGCCCAATAGTGAAAGGTGATAACCAGGGGCTAGCCACGTTTGAGGAATTAAAGAATGCTTTCTTTAAAGCATTTGACACTTATTCAGGAGAACAAACGTCATGGCACGAGGACCCCCCTGTACTCATCACATGCAAAATTGATCCAATTTGGATTGTTAAGGCCACTTGGCAATTGAGGATGAGAAATGTAACTGTCCCACAACAGAAAAAGCTTATTGATGTTGTGATGGCTCTGAAGGGTTTTCAAGTATGAATGGTAACTACTCAACAAATGTTGGCTGAAGGAGAGACTCCCATCACTTCACATACCCAACAAGATTAGTAGTAGATATCTTTAAGTTTCTCTAATTTTTTATTTAGAAATACTTTAGACTCGATTATTTTGATTCTTTCAAGAATCATTTATTTTTAGTTATTTCAAAAGACTTTGATGACAATTATATCTTAAAAACTATAAATATGTTTATTTTGACATTGCAAGGGTCCAAAATTTTGATCCTTCTTGCATTGTGATGTATGAGTGAGAATCAATCATAATAGAAGGATCAAATTTTGCAGTTTTAATTCATTGTTGTGAATTTTTATTGCCTATGTGTAGTAAATTATGAGTTGAATTCTAATGTTTATGAATAAGTCTATGAACTTAGATGAATATTTGGATATTCCTTCCCTGTGAGGATGTGCTATTTAGTAGTGTTTAATTCATTTATTTGCAGTGAGTGATTAATATTATGTTGAGTCGAGTCAATAAACATTGGTAGTCTAGTCTATGAGCCACAATATTTATTGTTTTTCAATCCATTTTTTCTATGATAACTAGGCAAAGCTTGAATAAGGTCCCATAAATAAATCTTAGTAGGAGTGTTTTTGAGTTGTTCCACAAGATCATACTCCTTTCCACTATGCGAAGATAAACGAGGAGCACCAGGAAAAATGGATTAAGGTAATGGTAATGAAGTAGGTATGGTTTGTGGTTGCCTATAATTCCTTGTATTATATGTGCGAGCAACAGTATTATAACTCGGTTGTTGTGAAACATTGTTACTATTGAGTTACCTTGCAAAATTTAAGATAGATCCTGGAGGTAATGGTTTTTTTTTAGGTGGTTCTAGGATAAGCATGGGTTTGTTTTGGACTTGTGGTTGTTGTGAGGGTGGATAGAGGATAAGTTGAAGTACGATTGCATTAACTTCCCTTTATTTTGGTTTGTCATGACAAGCTTTAGTGGATGAACCTTGTGAGATGAAGTCCTCAAGGGCTTCATCTAACATGTCAAAGTCATCACTACTAAAGGGATTGAAGGATATGTTAACTTGTAGAAAGAGATCTGACATGATTAGATAACTATACTTTCTCCAAGATTTATCATTTAGTATATGGTTTTTTATTTAATGTTTTGGGATAGTTTATGGTTTCTAATGTTTGAAAAATGAAAACTAATCTATCTAAATTATGAAATGATGTAAAAATTAAAGCAAATGACCATAGATATGAAATTACCTAATACTAAAATAGAAAAGAATATTTCAAATTTCCTCAATATTTCATCAAAAGAATAACTTTCTTTAATGTTCATAATAGATTGTATCAAAATTTCAAATTACAGTTTTAACTGTAGAAACAAAAAAAAAAAGAAGAAGATAGAAATGGACCCAAAAAATTACCAAGACACCTATACAGGGACAAATTCTCCCAAGGGAAAATGGGTCCTTGCACAAAGGTTCTAAAAATTGAAATATGAACTTTCAGGTTACTGTTTAGTTTCTTTGTTTCAAGTTTTAGAATTTGTTTTCTATGAATAATTTTCTAGACTTTTTTGTCTAAATGTGAATGCAAGAAATGACAAAAAATGAACAAAGATGACAAAATTTTAAATGCAATTCTGACTAAATTTTTTGATGTAAAAGATTTGAAAGAAACTAATATGCAACTACTATGAAAAATCAATGTAATATGCAATTTTTTTGGATTTTTGAGATTTTAAACAACACAAAATACAATCTTAAAACCCTAAATGAAATGTAAGCTAAAGTAATTGTGAAACCCTAAATGAGATGTAATGCAAACTAATGCAAATCCTAGATTAGGGGTTTTAAAGACTTCTAAATTAGAATTTATGATGTACAATGTTGAGTTCACCAAAATGAAACAAAGAGAAATGGATGAGGATGGGGACATGACCATAATGGAATGATGATCTAGGACACCCTCATTTTTCCCTAATTTCATTAGAAAAAGTGATCTCCCAAAGGTAGGATTGACTTTCAACATTGAGGTATGTCAACCCTATTGGGAAAGATCTATTGTTTCCTTATGATAGAAAGTGACAAAAATAAATGAAATGCACTTTGGGGAGATAAAAATAAAATAATTATTGAACTCAATTATATGGTTTAAAACTTGAAATGCAGAGTTTATGGATAGCACAAATAGAAACAACTTTCAAGTAGATATGAGAAGGGGAAAATAGTTTGCACTTGGTTTGAAAACTAGGTTTTGTAGCTTGAAGTAGGACACATTCACCCTAGGGTGAATGGGTCCATGTAGCCTTTTTTGAAACTTCAAAGGATGATTTTGGAGTTCTTTTTCTGCACTTCCTTCCTATACTTGTAGATTCGGGCTTCTAGATCTCGATCTATAGCAAATCTGTAAAAGAAAATGTTGTTTTGTGTGGATAGGGGTTTTCCTCAGTCAAAACCCAAGTTTGGTAATTAAACATTAATGAAATAATGTAAATCTGATAAATTTTAGTGTGTGTAAGCCCTAATCTTAAGTGAATATAAGGTCATTAAGAGCTAATATGCAAAGAAACCCTACTCAAGTGCATTAGAGCATAATTCCTATATGACAATGGTAAATGATAAAGATTCAACTGGGAAGAAGTCCATACACCCCAATAAAATCTAAAATATGATAATACCTTGCTTTAGGTATCTTGATAGAATGAGACTTGAAGATGGCATCACTAGAAAACAAGTCATTAGGTTAAGGGAAATGGCCAAATGCACCTCCCAACCTAGAAGCCATCATGATCCACCATAGATATCAACCTTCAATCATGGACAATGTTGGATCAAATCTTTGACAAAATGAACTTGAAGACATGCAAATACAAAAATATGTTGCTCCAAGACTTCAACTTTGCTTGCTTTAATGTTCTCCAAAAGTTCTCCTTTTCTCCTTGATCTCTCAAACCTGATATCTTGTGAATCTAGTTTGAAATGGTGAAAAGACTAGGTTTTATAGGTTTCTTCTCTAATTTCTTGAATATTAGATCTCGATAGCCGACATGTAAAACTTGAATCTGGAGCTTTAAAATACCACCAAAAAAATATTTAAATTTTTATTTTGGATCTTTAAAGGGTGAATGGGTCCTAGCTTAAAAATCCAGGATCAATGTGTTTTAGGGTCATTAATTAATTAAATGCATTTGTTCAATGCATGTTGCAATGTCGAAAAACAATAAAAATAGGCCTTGGGAAGCATAATAGAGGGAATTAGGGGCCTATTTATGAAGGGTAAAAATGCATAAATGTAAGGCCACTAAAATAGGTCCAAATTAATTATGAAATTGTACTATCACACATAAAATAGTACAATTTTCTACACTACACTCGTAAACCAAATTTATAGTAATTTTGACAAAATACTAACACATAAAATAAAACATATAAGAATGAGAAGATAAATAGAGAAAATAATAAATATCACTTGGAGAAACCTTTTTAAAGGAAAAAATAAAACTCAAAATCACATCAAAATTATTACTTCTTTAAAATAGTTATAATAAAATCATGAGTTATATATTGAATTTAGAGAAAATATGGTAACATAACTTTGTATAAAATTGACCATGTAATCTTCATCCCAAGTATTTAATAAATAGGCCAAGGAGACTTAGGAAGTCATGAATTGGGCATGAATTGGAGAGGGATTTGAGAGGGGTACATGGAGTTACATTCTAATCCATGTGAGCCTATAGTTTTTGGTAAACCTAGTAACCTTTTATTCAATGACTTCTTATGACCATCACAAGACTAATGAGACAAGGTAAGAAGTTTAATTTTTTAGATATTAATGTTAATGAAAGGTGGATTACCCATTCCATGTGGTTACATCATATATAATATTATATAGATATTAGATAGCTCATATATACCTAAGACTTGCAATGTGTACACCACTTATTCCTAACAATCTATAACATTACCAATATTCTACTAAAAAACTCTATAGGAGTGTTACATGTCTAAAAAAACTCCCTAGTAGAAAATAAAATACTCCAAAGTGTTGAAAAGGCATATAAAAATCCTCTTAATCATATTCCAATGTTCTTTCCCTAGATTAGACATAGATTGACTCAAGATTCCAATTGCTTAGGAAATATTTATTTTGGTGCAATCCATAACATGAATTAGGATACCAAGTAAAATTACATAGGAGACATGTATCATAGCATCTATATCATTTTATATAAGCTAAAACTACTCAACTAAAATATTTATTCCCACAATCACTAGTTTGTAATCTTGTGTATTGAATTGAGCTAACACACTTCCTCTAATTGATCTAAGCAAATGATCACAACCTGAAAAGATATGAATATCGCCTTGGGCTCTGGGACATGCTTGAGAGATGACACAATAGCCTATGACCATACGCCTCATTGCCAATGAGCGCCACCTTTTTAAAGCTAATTAATTAACTCCTATTAATCTAGCACACATTGAGCTGTGCTATCACAGATGCAACTGGCTCAGAAATGTGAGCAAAAATAGGCACGTCTTTCAAGTTAGCAACTAGCTTCACATCACATTTTTTCAAAGTGGATTAGCAAGCATCTTGTCATTTTTCTATAAATAGGCCAGTAAGTAGTGAGGAAAACATACTTAGCATTTGAGTAGCTATAGGTCAGTAGCAGAGTCTTAAGCAAGCCTTCTCATAGGTTAGGTTATAGATAAATTTCGGCATTAGCTCAGAAGCCTAGGAATAGTGCCAGAGCTATGGATACTCCAGTTTGTTTAACTTCATATAAGTCACAAATGACATTCGTAGGGGAGGTTTCTACTAGGAGGCTGAAGTGGATGACCAAGAATAAGCATTCTTTGGTCTTGGTAGCCATAAAGTGGGTTTTAGACAAATACTATATAGAGTATGAGGACAAGTATTGGGTGAACACCGACATATGCTCCCACTTCATAGCATCCATGCTAGACATCAACGTCCCCTGGCCACTTATCCTGAAGCTTGTTAAAGAAATCTTCCCCAAAAAGTACTTGAATGGTCTCAGTGAGGTTGTTGCTCATGCTGCCTATGGGGTAGGCCTGCCGTCAGCCAGCGACCTGTGTCACTTTATTGAGGAAGAAGCTGTTGTTGTTTGGTTGCTGTTCCTCAACGGATTCCACCTATAGACTCGTGACCAGTACCAGCAGAGGGTTACTCAGGCCCTACATTTCCTGTTCCACAGCTACAACGTAATACCCTTCTATGACGTAGATTGGTATACTGACATCAGGAACTTGGTATTCCCCTCGTCAATGGCGGTTGTGCCGAATGATGCTGCCAATGTTTCCAAAGAACTTATGGATGAAGAAGAAGTGGACGCTGCTGTAAATGCGTCAATTGTTGCCAACCATGCCTTTGGATGAAAACCCCCTTGCCTGCTCAACAAAAGTCTCCCTGCCAACTACTCACAACATCTGCGCATAGCTGTATATAAGCCTGAAAAGAGGCCACCATATATATAATAGCTCAGATAATTGTTAAATTTTGGATTATGGCTTCCCAACCACTTTCGTAATGTAAAGAACATATATGAATAGATATATATCTTTTAAAGAAAATCCATGCTCTTTCCTTCTTTCTGTATTTCAGTTTTATGGGCTCTCAACTTTCATTCTGTTATTTCTCCACACATGGGTGTGTTTTGGGTAAAAAATTTTGGTATTCCACCCACCAATAATAATGGGTTAAACTCGCCAAAGCACAAACTAATTTGCCAAAGACTGGCCAAAGAAAATAAAATAAAATAAAAGCACTATTTACATATGTACAAAAAAGAGCTCAGCGCCTAATGGAATAGCTTAAGATGAATCCCATTGATCGGGATTCCTAAGGGTTCCTGTTCCTTATTTTCCAGCTCAAAAGCATTGTGTTCTTTGCACCGAATGATTTTAAAAGGACCCTCCCATAGGCTATCAAATTTACCGTGCTAACCTGGCATAGCAGCCCTTTTATCATACTTTAGCACTAAGTCTCCGCATTTTAGACCTTGGTCGGAAGCCTTCTTGTCAAACCATCACTTGACCACCTATTGACAGCTTGTCATAGCTATTAGGGAATTCTCCCTTTTTTCCTAAAATTACAACAGTTCGGCGAGCCAAACCTCCATGGCTTCATTTTGTTCTATCTCAAGAGATTTCAACAACTGTATTGCCGAAATCTCCATGCAGATGGGTAACAACACCTCTTTCCCGTATACCAAATCATAAGGCAAAGTATTAAGGACTTGGTTAGGAGTTATGCAGTTTTCCCAGAGCGCTTTTCAAAGGTTTTTATGCCATTCCCTTTGATGTTCCGAGCCAATCATTTTAAGGAGTCAAACTAAGCTTTTGTTCGTTGACTCTGCTAGACCATTTCCCTGTGGATAATAGTTTGATGATGTTTTAAGGAATATGCCATTCTTTAATGCAAAGTGACATACCTTCGCACCTAGGAAAGCTCTGGCATTATTTGAAATGATAGTTTTTGGAGGGCTGAACCTTGTCACCAATTCCTTGAGGAAATATACAATCTCTATTTCTATTGCGCTTTTAAGGGGAATAGCCTTCGTCCACCTTGTGAAGTAATCCGTGGTGGTCAGAATCCACTTGTGTCCAGTGCTAGAAACTGGGTTGATCATTCCGATGAAGTCCAGGCCCCATTGTGCAAACGGTTCATCCGCCACTATGGGTTTGAGGGGCATTGCAGAATTCTTCCTTCTTTCCGTGAAGAACTGGCATTTCTTGCAAGCCTTAACCAAAGAATGGGAGTCATTAAAAAGTGCAGGCCAATAATAGCCAACACACATGATTTTAATGGCAGTGGTTTTGGCAGAGAAATGTCCTTTTGCAACGCTATTGTGGAATGCGTCGAGGATCCTCTTCACCTGCTCCGAAGTGACGCATCGCATGATAACACCATTGAAATTCCTTTTGAAAATGACTCCTATTAGCGTATATCCACAATTTTGCAACTGGTAATACCTCCTTTTTTGGGATGAGAGACTTGGCAGATACCTTTCGGTTTGCATGAATCTCATTCTATCAGTCAGCCAACTGTCTTCCGATTCCAATTCATTTATCAAGATGAGCTCCGGCTGCTCCTCTGCAACAGGTACCTCCTCATTCTGTGCCATGTACTCACACTGTTCTCTTCCTTTAATAGTTTTAGTAGGCTTGACTTCAATGTCATATTCAAGGATCTTAGTGATCCAATTAGCCCTTTTTTCTATGATCTCCCCTTCCATGATATATTCACGCACACTAGAATGTGTGACATACACCAACACCTTGTTGTAGGAAATTAGATGGCAAAAATTTTCAAGTCCCTTCACTATTGCAAAGGATTGTCTCTCAACAAAATTATAATTCACCTCATATTCCTTTAGGGTCTGGGAGTAGAAAGCCACTGGATGTTCCCCCTTTTCTTCGTCATCCTTTTGGGTTAGGATAGTAGCAATACTGGACTTGCTATTGAAAGAATACATTATAAAATCCTTGGATGGATTTAGATTAACCAACACCGGAGCTATGGAAATAGCTTCCTTGACCTTTTCAAAAGCTTCCCAAGCTTTGGTTGTCCATTTGAATGTTTGATCTTTCTTCAGTGTTAGGGTGATCAGCCTAATCATTCCCGCAAAATTGGAAATAAACTTGCTGACAAAATTTACTTTACCCAGGAAAGATTGAACACCTTTCTTATTTACCAGAAGGGGGAGTGCTTTGATAGCTTTTATTCGTTTGAGGTCAATTGAAACACCTTCTCTAGACACCATGTGTCCCAATAGCTTACCCTACGGCACTCCGAATACACATTTCTTCGGGTTTAGGGAAACTCTAAACTCCTGGTATTTTTGAAAAAATGATTCCAAATGATCAAAATGATCATCCTTGGATTTAAAGAACATAGTAAGGTCATCCAAATAGATTAGAATAAACTTATTGATTAGTTTGCTGAATGCAATCTCCATCGCCCGTTGGAATGTTGCCCCTCATTGGATAAACCAAAAGACATTTTAGAATATGCAAATGTCCCCCACTTTGTGGTGAACGTAGTCTTGTGTTGATCTTCTTCTTTAACTTATATCTGATTGTAGACGAATAGACCATCCAGCAGAGAAAACATTTCTGATCCTGCGACCGTTCATAGGATTGACTCCATAGAAGGCAACAGATAGTTGTCTTTTAGAGATGCTCTCTTTAGGTCTCAGAAGTCCACACACAAGCGGATATCTCCATTCTTCTTTCAGACTGGGACCAGATTCGATACCCAAGTACTATGTTTGATTGGGAAGATAATGCGTGACTCAATGAGCTTAGTTAGCTCCTGTGCCATTAGGGCTTCAATTTTAGGGTTGAATGGCTTCTATTTTTGTTGGACTAGTTTTCCACCTTCTGTTAGCTCAATAGTGTGCTGAATGATGCCAGGATCGTATCCCTCCAGATCATCGTAGGACCAGGCCAATACTCCATACTTTTCACAGAAACTTATGAGCCTTTCCTTATCATGGTGCGGGACATTTTTTCTGACTCAGAGATTCCTACCGTCGGAGACCCGAAGGTCCACATAATCACTTTTGTCTGCCATGAACTTTCACTTATCATTTCAGGCATCATCGCAATCAAATTTTTTTTCAAGAGTAACCAATCCTTTCAAAAGCTTATTAGATTTGAGCTTCATAATTTGTCCTTCATAAGCCTCGATAATCTTTGGTTGAAGCTGATCGGCGAACTCCCCTGAGTGCTGGATAAACGAGGTGATGTGTTCATCGCTTTCAAAGACATGTCAACTCTGATCATTGTCGGGGATCGCTGGTTAGACTAGTACTCGTACTAAATGTGCATTATGAAGCAAGTCAGAGACAAGATCAAACTGAGCACCAATCACAGCCATGTGATCTGCATCGCTATTTTGTCTTTAAGGAACGGTCTGGATGTTGAAAGCTTCAAAACCATCAATTAGGTCCCAGACTCAGTGCTGATAGGATCTCATGTGGACATTCTTTGCTGTAGAAATTCCTCAGACTTGGTTAACTACCAATTCAGAATCTCTGAACATAATTAATTGCTTAATGCCCATTCATTCTGCAAGGATTAAGCCTTGGACTAACCCTTCATATTTAGCCTCATTGTTTGAACAGGAAAAATGAAAGCGGAAAGACCTCAACAATTTTTTATTTTGCGGGGATATTAGATATACCCCTACTCCAGCACCTACTTTGCTTCTTGCCTTGTCAAAGTATAGTGTCCATAGCTCATTTGCTTGGCTACCTTCGGATTCTTTGGCGACCCTTGGAAGCACTTGGTCTTCATCATAAATTACATACGTGCCCAATCCTGTAGCATGATAATTTTTGAAAGGATCATTGTCTATGTGTTCAATCAACAGAGCATCTTCTTTATCATTTCAATCTCCGCTCACCTTCTCTTCCTCTAGCAATTCAATGCAATACATTTCTTGCTTGGTGATAGAGGTATGCACGGCTTCAAAATTGATCAAGGCTTCATTAGCCACATGTTCAGAATGTAGAGCCTCCGATTCTATCTTCATTTTTGCGCCGTGTTGGGTCCTAAGTATCAGATGTGACCAATCCAAGGATAGGTATCCACCCACTTTTGAAGTAAATTCTTGGGATAGATAGAGACCAAACATAGGAGAAACATCTATGATCACTGTGTCTTGAGAGACTGTGATACTAGGGAAAACAAATAGAGTTAAAGGAAGTGCTTTGATGACACCTATAGTCTCAACTTTATTTCCATCAAGCTGCATCACCCCTCTTTTCATAGGTTCGTAGTTGAGTCCCAAAGTTTGGCTATCTGTTTAGGCATAACCATGGTACTAGCACCAGAATCAATCATGGCATTGTGCAATAACTTCTTTCCTATAATTAGAGTCAAGAAGAAGGGCTGAGGTTTCAACCTACTTCTGTTCTTGACAGGGGATTCCTTTGTATTGTTTGTAAGAACCTTAGCTGACGGTATCTGATAAACAACCTTTGCACTGGCAAATGACTCTGTTGATGCTGGGTTGATCTCTTCTTGAAACGCCTTCTGTAATAGCATCTTTTGTTCTGGGATAGCTAGAATGTCCCATAGAGACACATTAGCGGATGATTTCTTCAATTGCTCTACCACATTAAAAGGTGAAAAACTCAGAGATTTCTACTCCTTGGTTCTTGCTATAATAATTTCCTTTCGTGGTTGAGAAGGTGAAGTGACGGTTGAAGCATTGGGAATTTGATCGGAAATGCCTTTGAGTTGTGGGCTGTCCAAATGCAAAACAACTGACTCACCGGTGAATCTCCTCTTTGAGCGTGTGTTATAATCAAACTGCACTTGCGGTGTTTTGGATATGAATGCGTCATTAGCAAACACCGTATCTTCTTCCTCCATCTAGGAGAAGAACGCATGATTGGGAGCAATATTGGATTCTTGTTCTAAAGACATTCCTTGCATTTGCGTGGTAAGGACCGCACTCTCCATTTGTGGTGAGGCATATACATAACCTCCATTTTCTGTTGTTGTGCCTTGGCTACGTTGCTCTGCCACCTTTTGTTGTAGGTTGCCACGCGGACAGTTCTAGGGCATATGCCCTTACTCGAGTTGGGTGACGCACTCGTTAGCGGAGTAGGCATCGACACCATTTGGTTTGCCGTCAGGGCTGGTGGATTAGCGCGAGGCGCACTCTGGTATTGATTCTGCTGATAAGAAGATTGCCCGCCTTGATGGTTTTGATACGCAGGCTTCAGAGGCATTGCTTGGTTCCGCTTAAGAGTGGTTATATCATTTTCCATGGTTCACAACATCTTTTTGAGGTCGCTTATTTCATCTTTGGAAGAACCTGATGTAGAAGCCACATTTTGTGAGCCTGCTGCATATGTGTACATTGACTAGGCAGTTGCGGGTGCACTAGTTGATGCGACCTCTTGCGCAGAGATCAATATTTTAGGAAATATCAGCATAATAGGTCGAGGAGGCAATTTTTTGCAATCTATTAAATGATTCTTAGCTTTGATAGTGGTACCATAAGCATCTGGCAGAGTAGCTCCCCCTAAAGACTTGATCATCAAAAAAATGTTAGAATTGATGGACTTCAGATAAAATATAAATGCCAACTCAGGAGTCGGGCGTATGGTAATAGGGATCCTCTGCCAATTCACGTGAAATCAGGAATTAAAGTCCGTCAAAGCCTCCTGGGGGGCTTTTTTTATGATAGATAGTTGATAATACAATGAAGAACGATCTTCGTCATTCAAGAACCTCTTATAAAATAGATCTCAGAGCTGATCCCAGGTGTGGATTGAATTAGGTGTCAGTGTTTGATACCAATCTAGCGCCTTGCCTTTAAAAGATGCAGCGAGAAGCCTTAGGGATACATTCTATGCTGTAATCCCGTGCACCAGACATACGTCCGCCACATCCTGTAAATGTTCTGTTGGCGTTCTTGAGCTGTCTTCGGTAAACTTTGGTATAGCTTTCATGGCTGAAATCGGGATAGCGCCCTAGATAGCGGGTGCTACCGAGGTTACCAGGGGACTTTCGGCATTCGATGCTACATAGTTTCTATTGGCGGATGACAACATTGTGAGAGGTAAGGGCAGTGGGGATGGGACGGTTACCAGCTGATTTGCGACTTGGACTATCCCTAGCGGAGGTACTAGTAAACTAGGGTCGCCTGTAGTTTGGGATCTAGTTATAGGCCGATAGCTCATACACCCCTTTAAGATGCAATTTTATTAAGCTAGGGTCCCACCGGGCGTGCCAGAAAAAGAAAAAACTATTGACGCCAAAATTTGACGAGGTAATAGAGTCTTATGGGAAACTTAGTTTAAGGGGGACCTTTTGCACTAAACTGAGTAACCTCCAGATTTTTAGAGAAGCTGACTTCTTCTATAATGGGGTTTGGAAAGGGAAAATGAAGTGGATATAATAAAGTAAACTCTAACCTAAGGCAATGTGCCAAGATTTAATGATGGGCACGATAAATCATAGATTTAAGGGCCTGGATGGTGTTGTGTTCCAAAACATCAAAGACTTAAGATTATAGCATAGACAATTCATTTATTGACATAAAATAATGTTGTATACATTCTCACTACCAAGAAGAGTCATTAGACATGATCTGGGTAAGCAAAATTGCATCCAACATATATAGGAGTTCTTAAATGAAGTGTCAAGACAATATAAAGCACAGTTCACAGTTTGATCAAATAGCATAAAAACAGAAAGGTGAACAATTGGCACAGTCTGAGAATTTTTGCAATTAAATAAAACAGTAATAAAGGCCTGACATCTTTTTACTAAAACCAACATGTTTTTCCAAGTTCCAGACCATTTTTCATCAACAGAGAAAGTATATATAGTAGGAAAACCTCCCACCGCTTCGAAGAGCAGTAATAGAAAAGATCTTGCAATCCCCTGCAATGATGCCATAAAAAGAATATTCCCCAAATCTGTTGCAAAAGAAATAATTTGGAACCAAGCAATCGGTCATTCTAGGCTCAGGTGCATCTTCTGTAATGAGGGCAGTGGTACTAGCTAGGCCCGATCAGACAAGTTTCATCCCTTGCTGTGAATGATTATGACAAACAACAACCAATAGAATTATTTAGTTCATCCGGTTCATCACTTGCAAAATAGATCCGCTGCTTAGGCACATGGCAGCCTTTCGCTACTCGCATGAACCTTTCTCCTATCACTACAGAGGATTTGTGAAAATGCAACACGTGTCGAATGGGCCGAGTACCTTATCACAATGGAGGGGACGTTCATCAGCCAAGTGCAAAAGACGCGTGGGAGCATTTCGCTGCCCACGATTGCGATTTCATCTCTGCACTGAAGGATTTGCGAACACTTGATGTAGCAAGTGCATATAGTAGTTAGCAACCATGGGGCCTGCCAGCACCTTTAGGAATGAGGGCTTCATGGCAGCATTTTGCAGCCCGATGAGGCATCAAGGAAACAAGAAACAAAAACATCCTGCAATCGTGACACGTGGAAGCACAGCGGAGTTTCCTGGGATCCAAAGGGAATGCCGATACTCGAAGTTGCAAAGAGTAGATGCGTGGAGCAGCAGATCAAAGCCTTGATAAAAGGCCGAGTAGAGTTAGCGATGCATAGGCTGGCGTATAGAAAAATAAACCCGAAGGGAGCTAGTTAGATATTTATTAATAGTTCACATAAAGGGTTTTAAGGAAAAAATATATTTCTTTTTCTTTGACTTTCATTTGAAAATATAAATTAGGAAAATTCTTCTCTAAAGAGAATAATTTTTTCAATATAAGGATAAGTCTAATGTAAAATACTTTATTTCAATTTTCATATTTAAAATTCTAATTTTCTTTTCAAACTATATTTTTTTTCTAATAAAAGCGATAAAAAATTTATTGACCCAGAAAATCAATACAAAGTCAAAAAGAACAAACCCACTAGGGGTCAAAAAACCAAACCAAATCCATAAAGAAACTCCTAAATAGCACCTCATATCCTCCATGAACAAATATTCAAGAACCTATGAAAGATCCCCATGAAGCCTTTCCCAAACATCCACAACCCAAGTCCCCATCTGCTCAAATGCCTACTTAGCCAGGCCATCTGCCACCTTATTCCATTCTCGAGGGATGTGACAAAAGGTGATAGAATAAAAAATACTACCTAAAGTTATGATTTTCTTGACCATAACTACCAGCTGCCAATTCACATCATCAATATGATGCTTATTCAATAAGTCAATCACAACCTAGGAATCCAACTCAAAAACAATCTACCTCCAAACCTTGGCATAAACCCATTCCAAAGCAAAGAGAATAGCTAAGGCATCCATAAAATTATTTGAGTGATGATATTTGTAAAGTAAAAAGAAGAAAATCACCACCCCAGAGCTATCCCTACCAATACCACCAACCCCAACATGTCTAGGATTACCTCTAGATGACCTGTTAGTGTTAATTTTCAATAAACCAAGAGGGGGGGCGCCGGTGCCCACTTCATTGAAAATTATCCCTTCTACCCTGCCTCTTCCTAGGAAATGACCCGCTCCTACCATCAGTAGAAAGTCATAGAGTCCTAACCACATCCAAATCACCTGAATCCATAGGGACAAAAAGATCACACTTAGCAGCCATAGTCTCCTAGATAACCCCCAAGATTCTCCCTCATATCTGACCAACTTGAAGCTTTTTATCCAAGAAAATATTGTGGTTGCATTCCAACCAGTTATGTTAGATAATCAAGCTAGGGCCAATAGTCCAAGCAATATGAAGAAAGGAAGTTTTAGCAGGAGAGTTCCCCAACCCCTTATAAATTCTTCCAAAGAGTAGACATGTCTACATGGATAGCTCTATAAACTCCACTAGTAATGCCAAATCCTTCTAGCAAAGGGGCACTGAAAAAAGAGGTGGGAAATACACTCTTCTTGACACATGCACATAACACACATAGAAGGGCCCTGGAACTCCCCGCTTCCAAAGATTCTCCCAAGTGAGGCACCTATTCTAAACCACCAGCTAGGAAAAGAAATTACACTTAAGCCATGAAAATTTATTCCAAACCTATTTCCACCATGGGACCCCCACACACCCAAAAGCCTACATGTCAAACACCTGATAACCTAAGGCAACATCTAGTATTTACCTTTCAAATCAGGTCCCCAAGATAGAACATCTCACCCCTAAGAGAATTGCAAATTTGACTAGCTAGAGTAGAGGCCAAATCTCACTGATCCTCTGCTGATCCCCCAGGGGACCACTCCTACGAATCCTTCCACTTGTAGGAATTGGCCTGATCAAGAGCTAGAGGAGCTTTGAAATCCACCACCCGACTCCACCCAACATCAAGGAAAAGTTTACATAAATTTTGTAGATGAGGGTGAGTAGTCATAATAGGAGGATGACCATCCCAAGAATCAAACCATAAAAGAGCATCCATTCCACTGTTGTATATCCAAAAAATCCCTTGTTTGACCAACTTAGTACCTCTTTTCAGGGTACCCTAGATCAAAGAACCCTTCCCCCCAAGGCTGAAACATGACACATCTCTGCTCTCCACATCCCCAAGATATTTAGAAGTATTTTAGCCCATAACTAATGTCATTGAGAACACCACCTCCAATAAAACTTTGGCCCATTCAAATCATCCCACTACAAGCCTAGCCCACCAACCTGCTTTGGCCTGCACATAGCATCCCACTTAACCAAGCTCCACTTCTTATAAAGGAGATTACCAGACCAAAGAAACTAGTAAGAGAGATGCTCAAAGTCCTTAATAAAGCAAGAAAGGGTAGAAAACACAAAGCTCCTGTACAACAGAAGCAACTGAATCACTGAATTCAAAAGAGTCATTCTCCCTACAAAAGAAATCCACTTACAGGTCTAGTGACTAACCTTTTTACGAAACTTATCAATAAAATCTTTCCAAAACTGCCTGGGGAGTGAACAAATAGCAATAGGTATGCCAAGGTAAACAAAGGAAAGTGAGCCAATCTAAAATATGAGGATTCCAACAATTCTCCTTTGAATAGGCTTAGGAGTATTAAATAAGTAAATGAAGGACTTTCCCCCATTAATACTTTGACCCAAAGCAACCAAATAACAATCCAAGACTTCCGCAAGGTGATAACTTTATCAACTTTGGCCATGCCCATCAGAGTAGTATCATCCACAAATTGAAGATGGGATTGAGGAAGAATGTTGTTTCCCTAATTCTAGCCCAGGATGAGACCCAACTCCACTAGAGATCTAATAAATCTCCCTAAACCCTTAGCCATCAAAATGAAAAGATACAGGGATAAAGGATCACCTTTCCCAAGGCCCCGTGAAGCTATAAATATCTTAGTGGGTTCGCCATTGACCAAAATAAAGGAGGAGGAAGTGAAAAAACTTCTAACCCACTAAATCTAGGCACTGTCAAAACTAAACACCCTTAGGATCTTGAATAAGAAGGCCCATTTAACATGATCATATGCTTTGGCCATATCCAATTTGATGAACATAGCCTTCTTTCTGGAAGAACCCATAGAGTGAATCATTTCAACAACTATAATAACCCCATCAAGGATCTACCTACCAATAACAAAGCCACCTTGCTCATATGAAATTATCTTGCTCAACCAAGGCTTCAAACACTCTACAATCAACTTTGTAATTATCTTATACACTACATTACACAAAGTAATTGGCCTAAAAAGATCCAAAGAATTAGCACCTTCCTTTTCTGGGATGAGAGCCAAGAAAGTTGCATTCATGTTCAAAATTTTCTTATTCATTTGAGATTCCTGGAAAACCTCCAAAAGATCCATCTTGATAACCTCCCAAAACTCCTAGAAAAATTCCACTGAAAACCCATCAAGCCCAAGAGCCTTTCCTTTTTTCATTTGAAACACAATGTCCTCCAACTCTAGCAAGGAAATTGGTTTGAGCAGGGACTCATTCATTTCACTAGTAACCAAGGGCATTATACTATCCAAGATCACAACCTCATCCTCCTTCGCGGGAGGGGAATCCTTATAAAATAAAGTAGAAAAGAAGTATATAGACTCTTCCGAAATTGCAACAGAGGAAGAGAGAAGAACCCCATCAGAAGACAAAAGGGAGGAGATAATATTACCCCACCTTATGTCCTTAATGGAGTTATGAAAAAAAAAAGTGTTCCTATCACCCACCTAGAGCCAATCAATTTGAGCCTTTTTCTTCTAGAAAATTTCCTCCGTCAATTCCCATTCTTCCACCACCTTCATTGTAGTAGCTTCTAGCTTACCATTATCCTTAGTGAAACCTTGATCTCGAATCTATTGAGTAATAGAATCTAAGTGAACTTGGGTAGCCCTCTTTTCCTGAAAGACATTACCAAAGTGGTACCTATTCTAGTGTTTCAACATATACTTTTGATATATTGAAGCTTCTTGGAGAAGGAATACATTGCAATGCCATGAGCCAATTCCCAAAGACACCACCAACTAAGAACTAGATCATGAAGAGGCACATCTCTCAGCCACATGAGTTGAAATCTAAAGGACTTATTTTTATAATAACGAGAAAAATCTGCTAAGAGTTTGATCAGCCAATGATCAAATCCATGCCAATCTAAAATATCTAAACTTATCTAACCACTTATCACTTGTCTAACCTTTCAAAGATAGAAGATTCCTTGATCCTCCTATTATTCCAAGTAAATATACCATTAGTTGGCTTGATATCCACCAAGTTCAACATGACAACATCATTCCTGAGGATATCAAAAGAAGGATCCAAATGAGCATTACCCCCCTCTTCTCATCTAGTGAGGAAACAAAATTGAAGTCCCCAACCAAAATCCAAGGAAGAAAATGGTCTAAAGAGTGCACATACCTTACATGAGCCCAAAGTTGTGCCTTACCAGGTATATCAGTAGGAGCATAAATGTTGGTGAAAAGAATTCTCTCATCCAACTCCAAATTATAAGTAGCAAGAGAAATAGAATGCTTGCAAGAGAACCACCAAAGCAGACTAACTCTACGTGGATCCCATAAGAAGGAAACCCCACTAGAGCTACCATGTGCTCCCACACACTAACACTAACCTCTACCCCAAATCCTTGTAGTCACATTCAACATACATTTTGTAAGTGTGAAATAAATAATGAGTAAAATAACAAACAACACTTAATAAGACATTATATCAAGAGAATCAACAATAATTAATCTAATTAATCTAGAGAATGAGATACTGCTAAATGAAATAATCCAATCCTATATGATGATATCCAAATGATAATGATGAAACTATTATAATCTAAATTGACATCGAACTTGATAAAATAAGCTACAGTAAACTATGATGCAACTAAATGAAAAGCCATGATATTGATTCTATTCTAAAATGCTATGATTGCTATTACTAAATGATAATTGCTATTGCTAATATGCTTGATTTCTCAATTGGTATTTCTGCAGAGTAAGTTTGCACAAAGTTGGATCTATTTCTTGTAGAAGGAGGTTGTATTTATAGATTCCCGATAACACATTTGCAAAGGAGCAATACAACAAAGGTCTGGATTTGATCTTGAGGATTCAAAGGTGAGAGATGAAGAAGCCTGAGCTAATCATGGAGATTGTTCCTCCCTAGAAAAAAACTCAGCTAGAAGATAGGATAAATCATTGGAGAAAGATGAAGAAGTTTAGCTGCAAGTTTTTCTCCAATTTGTCTCCAAATTTTCCCGTGAAGGTTGAGATGAACTAAATTAGACATTTCATATCTAATTTGGTAGGTGGATATGATTAGATGTAGAATATATTCCAATTGAATATTTAGATTTATTCAATTTAGAAAAAGAAGATATTTAATTTAATAAAACAAACTATAGAAGTCTATGTTTATTAAATAAATATGGAAGAAGTATGATAATTAAATAAATCAAAGTATGTGAACCTGTTTATTTAATTTGATGAAATGATGTGATTAAGATAGAATATAATTATAGAAGAATTCGATAATAATAATTAAATAAAACAAAGTATTAAATCTGTTTATTTAATTAAGAGGAAATAATATAATAAAGATAGAAGAATTAAATGTGAACTATATAAATAAATATTTCTATTTATTTAATAATAGAGGAATTAAAGGTTAATTAATCAAATAAATGCATTTAATTAATTAGATTATCTAGACCATTTTTAGGTGTATACATTTTTCTCCTATTTGAAGTGATGTGTTTACGCATTGCTTCAAAGAAAATTTTGCTGCTGCTCGACGAAATTTTTTCAGTATGCCCTAGATGTTGATTTTGCTGTGATGATGGATATATGCCCCCTCGAGAGATAAATTGACGAACTTTTGATTTTTTAGGATTTTTTTGAATTTTTTTATGATTTTTTATGATTTTTTGAGATTTGACAAAGATTTGATGATGAAATAATTTATCTCCCAACAAACAGTGTGAAAGATGCCTCTATGATGAAATTTGAATTAAGCCTTCAGGAAAAGAATTAATAAAACCCCACCAAAATACCCCCTTAATCACTCTATTAAAAAGTAAAAAAGGTTGATTTTGAATTCATTTGTGCATGTTGAGTTTTGAAATTTGAGAGAGTGATTTGGAGCCATAATGTCAATCCCTTAGCACATTCACCGTTTTGAGCACATGCATTGACACAACTGTCCGGCCGCCTACGGACCTTCAATATGTACCCATGAACCTCCTCGTTTTTCATGTTTTTCATTTTTCACGTGTTTATTTCAGATTTAAACTTTTTGAATTCTTTTAGTGCATCTATACGTCGTAGTAGCACATGTATGTTCTATTTTAGTGTATTTAGCAGAATAGCGTATAGGTTAGCTATTTTAGCGCATAGATAACATGAAATAGGCCATCTGAGTTTTTAGCGCATAGGTCAAAAATTGTAGTGCATACGTAGGGTAAAGTAGCACATCTGATGATATTGCACATTGACCATCTAAAGTTGCACATTTTCCTCCTGAAATGGTACATATGATGAAATAGCGCTTTTTCGCCTATTTTAGCACATCCACTCTTTTAGCGCATTAACTGCCTGTTTTAGCGCATCCAAACTAGAATGATGAAATTTGTCATTGACTCCTTGGTTTTGATGGTTTTTGATCACGTCAACCTTTGAGTTGCTATTGATTGATGGTCCTGATAGATTAGATGTTGGTCAACCTCATGATAGGTGAGGAATAATTATATTTTGATTGATAAACCTCATGATAGGCGAGGAACAATTTTAGATTGATGATTGACCTCATGATATGTGAGGTTCAATTTTAGATTGATGATTGACCTCATGATAGGTGAGGTTCAATTTTAGATTGATGATTGACCTCATGATAGGTGAGGTTCAATGATAATTGCTCATGATATTTTAGCAAAGTCTCACTAGAGCTGATTAGATTTGATAGGTTGATGATGTTGATGATTAACAAAGATTTCAAACTTTTTGTTTTTCATGAAGATAAGAGTCATTTGCGAACTTACAAATTAGAGAGAAGTTTCCTAGGACCTTTGATTTGATACCGCAACTAGTACAGCCTGAGACAACAGTTATCGCATGTTGTGGTTTGTCCTCCCTCTTAGATATGCCCTAGATTAGGATTAATCGGGGTCTCCTGATAGCCTTAACAGAGAGATGGCATAGCGAGCATAATACCTTCCACCTTCCTACCAGTGAGATGACAGTCACTCCTAAGGATGTATGGTGTATTTTGAGGATACCCATTGTTGGGGAGGTTGTAGTTTATGATTCTTTAGAGTAGGGCGAGATTGACGCTCTACGCTGAGTTTTCTAGGATGATTTGATTTGTGGGTATGAGATTCCATGGCGAGAGATGGTGGATGCCTATGCTACCCTACCATCGGTACTTGCTAGTTTTATTGGAGGGTTCCTTTGTCTTGATCATAGGTTAAAGAGACTCTCTATTGGGTGGGGCCGCATTTTGAAGAGCATGATTGTTCATGGTACCAAATATGCATGGGGTATGTGCATGTTCGTTCATCTTTACCACGATTTGCATTAGGTGGTCTACCTCTGAGGTCACAGTTTGTCTTTCAGGGTTACATTACTTTAGTTATGGGCATGTGAGCATATAGCTATTATGCGTCCAGTGATAGTCAGATAGAGACTAATCATGAGGTTGTATGTTCACAAATATATAGGTCATCTTGCTCAGCCCAGATTGGGCAAGTTAGAGCATTGGAGGAGAGTTTTGGATGATGTAGAGGATGTTACATGGAAACCCTATCTAGATTGTGAGCATTGGGATGATGATGATACAAAGATGCCATACCTCTGTCAGTCTATGTTTCTGATTGGTAGGAATTGTTTTGTGATCAAGAGATTTTTGTTTCAGAGGGTGCTTAGATAGTATGGCATCATATAGGGCATTCTCCAAGGTGTTGCACATTATGCCTAGCATCAGATTGATTCAACTGAGTGGGGAATCGACCTATCATATGATACTGTAGTTGAGGATTACTTTGGTCTACAAGATTTGTTTTGGGAGATTTTTCCTGAGATTACCGAGGCACCTATCACAGATGATTAGCATAGTACTTGGCCCTATATCCTTTTCCATGGATTTTTATTGCTGATGAGCCACTGCCACTACTTGGTGAGGAGGATGTTGTTGTTGCACATGATCGCTGATGGAGGAGAGAGGAGGGTGGTGAGGAGGAGCAAGATGTGGAGGAGGAGGAGGATGTGCATAGTAGTGATGAGGATGAGAGTAGTGATGATGAGGTGGTATATGAAGGTGGTGGAGATGGCGGTGGAGATGATGGAGGAGATGGTGGTGGAGGAGGTGGAGGATCTAGTGGGGCCAGTGGATCAAGTGGAGCCAGTGGATCAGTGCTAGTTTTGGATGTTAGAGACATCATGCTGCCTCATAAGAGGTGATCACTAATAGCCCTTGCAGAGTAGCATGTTCAGATTGGGATACCCTCTTAGCATCAACAAACTCAGATTGCGAGTTTATAGGTGTAGGTACAGACCTTACAGTGTCAGCTGGTTCAAGCTCATGGTTTATTGGTGCAGACATAGACACAGATGCAGAAACATGCATAGTCTCATGCACAAGCCCTTTCATAGGTATAGGCACAGTTGACAGTTGCCCAGGCACATATAGCCTCGTTGACAACCAAGAGAGATGTAGCTAGATGAGCTATAGAGTAGGCACAGTTGATAGCTGAGAGATTGTAGAGACTAGCTAATGGTACCTCTGTAGCTGATTACATGAGAGAGGTTCTTCATGTAGGTAGAGGGGAAAAGTATTATAGGGGAATTTACCATGATGTTGTTCCCTCCGAGTAGAGATTTAGTTATGCCTAGTCTCAATTAGGCAGGACTGGTTCTAGGACTGTTAGTGCGAGTATGACACAACCTCCATGGAGAGATCTGAGAGATCCTGGTACACTTGGTGGAGGAGGTATTGGTCCAAAGATGCCGACACCATCTGGGTCTAGCAGTACATAGCCCCATGATTGGTTTATCTGATATATTTTGAGACATGTTGTATACTTCGGGTTTTTGATTCACAATCATTTTTGATGGTGTATCTCTTTACATTTCAGACATCGTTGTATACTTGACATTATGATTTTTGAGATTTATATGATATACGGAATATTTTATCGATTTATATGTGCTTATATGGTTCTATGATGGATGCATTTAATTATCTATTTCTATATGCCATGTGATGATTTATGTTATGATGTTATGGATGCAATTTATGATCATGATGACATGTTATGATTTAGATATGGTGTTATACATGATAATGCCTATAATGATGATGTATGGATGCATGATGATAGTTGTATGATAATGGATATATGTAAATGATATAAAAATGCATCTATATGTATGATTTTGGATGTGTTGTTTTAAATGATATATTACATAATGATGAAGATGAATATGATGTACTATATACTTTGATTTTTCAAATGCAAATATATGATACAATGAATGGATGAATGAATGATCAATATGATGATACCTAAAATGCTTAATGTATTATATGATAGTGTTAATGAAAATGCAATTATGTAGATGATTTGTTTTTTTGATATTTTCCTTATGCAATTTAGACGATGTGATGTTATGAAAAATATGATATGATGCAAAATATATGATGGAATGTTTGAATGATTCAAATGATATAATAATGATTTCTAATGTATGCAAATGAAAATTATTATGCATTACATGATAATGATGATTTTTTTGTTAATGTCAAGTATACTCAATCCATTAATGAGAAAAGATAACATCATTTTTGACTTCTTCACCAATCTTATGTAACAAATACTTAGCAAATGTAAAACTATCATGAATGCAATCTAATTTACCATGCAAATCTACATGCAAGCATTGACATCTTAACGATCCATTTATTGTGCTTTTTATCATCACCGAGATTTTAAAATGTTGAAAGTGAGTACAAGCATCAATGATATAATTTAGACCAATGATGACCTACGTACTACTTTCATGATTTTTGATATTGTAGGTTAACACAAGCATCTAGGTATAATTAAATTGAGATGAATTGAGTGTTTCTTGTGTAACAAGACAAGAGTCAATCATTTTACTATGTGAATTCAGAATGTCAACAGTGATACTTTGTAGAGAATGTCTCACAAAAATTCACACAATAATAATGACCAATTCATAGGCAACAAACAAAGAAATACCACTTTCTTTCCTAGCTTCTCTAGTTCAATACATCATCAAGTTGCTCCAAATAAATGATAATAAATAATCAAAGTACAAAATTTAGAACATTCAAGCTAAAGCGATAAAATCATAATTAAAAAGAGTATCATCCATCTAGAGTTTATTCTGATTGGTTTGATTTCAATTGTCTTGATGTGGATGGCTGATTTTCTGAAGTGATTTGATGTTTGATGTATGTTCCATGTTGAGTTTTCCAATGATCATTGTGTTTGCTACATTGTCATACTATTGTTTGTCTATTTGTTTAAGCTCAAGTCTATTGCCCCTAGTGAGTTCAGGATTTTTCCCCCAAGCTAGGGTGTGACATGATCACCTTGCCAAGATATGTACAAGATGTTCACTTTTCAAATGATAGGTAGAAAAATGATGGTGAAAGTGAATGACGAAGTAATGCATATAATAGATAGAAAAGCTAGTTTAAATCACAAGTAGCACCTATTTCTAGGTTTTCACTACTTGTTTTTACTGCACTTTTTTAGACTTTATGATTTTTTTTGTATTTTTCCTTTTTCTAGTTTTTTTGTATTTTTCATCACCAAGATGCCTGTTTTCCAGGTTTTCATCAAGGCGACCATTTCAACCATGCACTAGATGAATCATGTATAGAATTTCTTGAGATTGATACTATTGATAGGTTCATCGAACAAATCCCCTTCAAGTGTAGAGAGCCGATAGGCTCCAAATCCATAGACTGATATGATGACAAAGGGACCTAGCTAGTTAGGTTCAAACTTCCCTTTCTTTTCTCTATCCCGTTGATTTCTAGGGTTTTCCTTAAGGAACAAGTCCCCAACTTGAAATCTTGGCTTTACCTTGTGATTGTAGCTTGTGGAAATCCTTTGTTGATATGCCTTCAAATGGTTCATAGCTTGTTGATGACATTCATCCAACAATTCTAACTCTTGAAGTCTAGACACTCTATAATCCTCATCTGGAATAATTCCTTTCAGTGACACATAGAGTGATGGAATCTCAACCTCAATGGGTAATATGGCCTTTGATACATATACCAAGGCATATGGTGTAGCTCTTGTAGGTGTTCTGATACTGGTTCTGTATGCCCAAAGAACAAGATTTAATTGAACGTGCCAATCACGTCCAACATTGTTGATAGTCTTCTTTAGGATTTTCAAAATAGTTTTGTTTGAGGCCTCTGCCTGGCCATTTCCTTGAGGATAGTATGGTGTCAAAAAATGATGTTGGATATGAAACTTCTCACATAGTTCCTGCACATCTTGATTTTTAAAAGGTCGACCATTATCTATGACAATGGACTAAGGAATTTCATACCTACAGATGAGGTAATTCAGTATGAAGAGATCTATTTTCTAGTAATTGTTGTTAAGGGAACCGCTTCTATCCACTTTGTAAAGTACTCCATTGCTGTGATTATAAATTTGTGTCCATTGGATGAAGATGGAATAATTTTTCTTATCAGGTCTAATCCCCACTGACAAAAAGGCCATGTTGAAGTGAATGGTTCTAATTCTTGTGCCGGTGCATGAATAATATTACCATGTATTTGGAAAATTTCACACTTCTTCACAAACTGAAAAGACTCCCTCTCCATGTTCGGTGAGTAATACCCCAAACAAAGGAGTTTCTTCGATAAGGTTAGTTTGCTTGAATGAGTTCCACAAATACCTTCATGAACCTCATGTAAAGTTGTCTCAGATTCATTATGTTCTAGACACCAAAGAAGAGTTCCATCTAGACCTCGACGGTAAAGTATGTCAGCAATTAAGGTATGTCGTGCGGTTTGGAAAATGAAGTTGTGTTTCTGGTTTCTAGAAAGATCAAGAGGAAGGATATTGTCTTTTAGGTAAGCATAGGTCTTTCCATAAATGGAGGATTCAACGTCAACTAAATGGAATATGGTCTGAGATTCTAGATTATCATAAATAGGATTAGACACTTGTTCCACCATAAACTCATAACGACCTCATTTTTTCTGGAAACTACAAGAGAGAAGCAATTGTTGCCATAGCATCCACAACTTTGTTTTATGCCCTTAGAATTTGTTCAAACTTGATATCCACAAATTAATTCTTGAGATCATCTATCATCTTCTTATATGACATCAACTTCTCATCTTTTGTCTAATATTCATCATTTACCTGATAGATGACTAGTTGTGAATCTCCATATACTTGTAGTTCTATGATCTTCCATTCAACCACCACTTTGATGCGAATAATTAGCGCCTCATACTCAGCTACATTATTTGTACATGGAAACATGAGTCTATAGGACTTTGGGATGGTGTGTCCTTGAAGTGTAACAAATAGAATTCTCGCATTAAACCAATGTTATGTGTATGACCCGTCAAAATAAAGCCTCCATTGTTGTGTTGTCATAGTAAGAATGTATGCATCAAGAAACTCAATGCTCATTGGATGATTATTGGATAATGGAGCTTCAACTAACTAATCAACAATCACTTAACCTTTGATGGCTATCCTATCCAGATACTGGATATCAAATTCACTCAAGATCATGAACCACTTGGCTAGTCTCCCTGTTAGAGTAGCCTTGCTGAGTAAGTGCTTTAATGGATCAATCTTAGCTATGAGTCTAACTATGTGGGTCAACATGTAATGCCGCAACTATTGGGTAGCAAATACCACCACCAAACAAGCTTTCTTGATGAAGGTGTAATTTATTTCATAACCATTCAGAGTCCTGTTGATATAATAAATAGCTTGTTCCCTTCCCTCAGGACCTTCCTGTGCTAATAGAGCTCATAAACAAATGTCTGTTGTTGCAATGTTTATTAAAAATGGTCCCTCTTCTGTAGGTGGCATTAATATGGGTGGTGACATTAGATATTGCTTTATTTGATTAAAATTTGTTTCACATCCTTCATCCCATTTGAAAGAGACATTCTTATGTAGCAAATGATTGAAGGGATGACTTTTGTCTGTCAATTGGGAGATAAATCTCCTAATTGATTGTAGGCTGCCTTGTAGAGATCTTAGTTGACTGATATTATTTGGTGATGGCATTTCCATTATTTCCTTGACCTTGGTAGGATCTACTTCAATGCCTTTTTCTGAAACTATGTAACCTAGAAGTTTTGTTGATGTAACACCGAACACACATTTCTTAGGATTTAATCTGACATTGAAATTCTCTAGCCTTGTAAATATTTTTCCTAGAATCCCTAGATGTCTTCTCTAGTATATTATTTTTCTAATATATCATCCACGTAATCTTCCATAAAAGTATGCATCATGTCATGGATAATAGTGGTCATTTCCTGTTGATATGTTGCACCTACATTTTTCAACCCAAAGGGCATGAAATTCCAACAAAGTGTTCCCCATGGACATGTGAATGTTGTATTTTCCTAATCTTCTGGTGCTATCTTGATTTGGTTATACCCTGAGAAGCCATCCATTAGTGACAACATGACATGTCCTGCTGTTAAGTCTACAATAATGTCAATGTTTGGTAAAGGAAAATCATCCTTTGGACATGCCTTATTTATATCTCTAAAATTTGTGCATATTCTAATACTATTATCTGGTTTAGATACAGGTACATTATTAGAAATCCACTTAGCATAGTCGATAGACCTGATGAATCCTGCATCTAACAAAATTTTCAACTTAGCCTTTATCATCAATGTGATATGCAAATGCATTTTCCTTAGTTTTTGTTTCACATGTTTTATCCCAAATGGTAGAGATTAATGATGCATTAGAAGATCTGGATCTAAACCTGGCATATCAGAGTATGACCAAGAAAAGTTAATGCTTCTATCCTCAAAGAACTTGACAAATTTTGGCTTTTCTTGTTTAGTCATAGATGTTTCCAGATGTAAAGTCCTTGCTTTTTCTACTATGCCAAAATTAATAGACTGTGTAGGCTCTACCAGTATTGATGATCTTTCATGATAATGTTCTGGAAGGATGTCAAATCTCCCATCCTTTGGTGCCTCGGAGAGGTTTTCACCATCAAATATGTTCTTTATTTTTAGTTTTTTGAGATCTAACACTGCCATTAAGTGGTTTTCACCATTAGATCCATTATTCCTATTTTCAATTTTGCAACAGAAAGATTTGACACCCTCTTGTCTCAAACTTTTGTTATGATATTTATGAGTAAAACTTGTGTCAAGTTCATCACAACAAAGGAAATTTACGATAGCATAATCATTCACAAAGATAGGTACATTGATAGGTTTAGATGGTTCCCAGTCAATAAGTTCAGGATGCAGTAAGGGTAGAAAGTCATCAGATCGGCTAAGATCAACAATAGTAAATGTTCTAATAGCAATAGTGTCAAAATTTTCAATGGTAATGTCAAGGTCTATGATATTCCTCTCCCCCAAGTCATCTATCTCACTCGATATCTATCCATCCTCACTTGAGTCATCGATATTTTGTGATCCAAATACAAGGGGTCTAGTCCCTGAGCTTTGTCCCTCCTTGTGTGTGGGTGCATACTCTTTTATAAAATCAATTTGTACGTCCTTGCATGATGTTTCTAATAAAGAATCCTACTCATACTCATTAGAATTTTTCTTAGAACTATCCTGTATTTGAAGGGTTCTTTCAACAACTCTATGAATGCTTTCTTCTTTTATTTCCCCTATATAACCTAATCCCGTTTTATCTTTTGAATGAAGTGTGAGAGGTTGAATGGGTTCTACAATGCCTTATTTTCTTTTTCCAATAGGTCCTTGTCCTTCATACCCCATTTTCTCTAATATTGTTTTTCCCTTTCCATACTTATCTGTCTTTATGCTGATAGTTGCCAATGTAGATGCTTCCTCATCTTTGTAGAGCGAATTGAGGATGGCCTTATCTTCATATTCATCCTCTAAAGTACCTACCTTTACAAATATATCATCTAAAATCATAGTAGGTCGTGATGATGGTTGTGTTGATGCTGATGGTTTCCCATATGATCTCGGAGATGGCAACAACTATGAAAAACACAAAGATTGTTCAATGGAATACTCTCCCATTCCCTTGTCTTTTAACTGGATCTTGTCTTTGAATTGCTTTGATAGAGAATCCAATTGAGCTTCATTGTTTGATGTAGTGGAGTCAACAACACTTGTTTCTTTTGACTGGTCCTTTTTCTCAACCCATTTAGATACAACATTTAGTTTCCTTTCATCGTTGGATGAACTAGAAGTGTTTTCTTCCCTATTATGGGACACCAAAGTGTCTTGAGTTGTTCTAAGTGTGTTACAAGTTTGAGGATTATTGTAATTAGCTGAAATAGTGACTTATTTCCCATTGACAGGAAATTTTAAGAACTAATGATAGGTCAAAGGCACTGCCTACATTTCATGAATCCACAAACGTCCCAAGAGTATATTATATGTTAGTTCTTTTTCTAACACTTGGAAAACTATATTCTTGACAATTGGTCCTACTTGAATAGGCAACACGATCAACCCCTCAGAGGATCTCTCTTCTTCATCACAGGATTTTATTGTGATCTTCCTTTTGGCATCAATAACATTATCAAAATAACCCAGTGCATAGATCAATTTTAGCTCCACCATCTATTAAGACACGTTTTACTCAGTGTTTGTGGATTAAGACTTCAATATGAAGAGTGGCATTGTGCAGATGAGTAAGTGAAAAATCATATTGTTCTAGAAATGATAGGCAGTGATGCATAGTTAGATGTCCCACCATAGCATGGAAGTGACAAACATCCAAATTATTGGGTACTGTTGTGGCCACAAGAGCTTGTTCCAAAACCTCCTTATGAGATGGTGAGATTTTAAGGAGTTCCAAAATTGATATTTGTGCTGGTATTTTATGCAATTGATCAACTATGTTGTATTGAATTGAAGGGCCAACAATGGTTTTAGATGAAACTCCTTTCAATATTACTTTGGATTGCCCCCTTGTTGTCACGTTGATTGGTTGGTAATCTTGGTTTTCCCTAATTTTTATGACATTGATCTGATTGTTGGATGTATCAATGTTTGGGATAAGATCTATGGGTATGATGTCATTGATTTCCACATTATTAATTTGATTGTTAGCAACATAATTATTCTCACCTGTAGAGATACAATGAATAGTGTTGTCATAAATGTAGTTTACATTTTTACCTTTACTATTTGCAGAAGAAGATTCTCCCTTTTCATAATTTGGTAAAGGATTTTAAAATGCACCATGATCATTGTTCATTTGATGTCCTTTTATGAATACCTTCATGTTATCAATCAAATCTTGTACTAGATGTTTCAATTGCATACAATCATTTGTTTTATGTCCCTTGTTTTTATGAAAGTCATAGAAATCTGCATCATTCCACCAAGATGGTTTTACTTTTGGTTCCCAATTTCGTGCTTCAAGTAATGTAATAACTCCATGTGCAAGAAGTTCTCTCATTGCTGATTCTAGTGTTTGTCCCAATGGTGTGAATCTTCTTCAATTTGATGGTTTTGGATATGATTGTGGTTTAGATTCACCATTGTTTAGATTGTTGTTTTGACTGACATTTTGATTGATGTTTTGGTCATTATTTTTATTGGTCTTTGTAGTAGTTGCTATCAAATTAAATACTGGTTTCACATTTTGTGTTTCATTTGCAACATCATTGTTTCCAATATTTCTATTCTTTTTCCAAAACTTAGGTTTATCATTGTTACCATAGTAATTTGAGGAATTTGTATTGTTTGATCCTTCATTGTAATGTTTTATTACCCCTCTTTTGACCAAGGCTTCTTCGATCTTGAGCCCATTTTCAATGACTTTCTCAAATGTTGGTGGACATTGTAGATCAAGCCTGTAGCTAATTATGAATGAATAGTTCCATCCTTTCCTCTTTAGGTATGGAACAAGGATACCTAGAAAACATCCTTCACCATCGTTGTAGAAATGAGAGGAATGTTTTTCCTTTCCTTTGTTTCGTATTGTAAAGATCCTTTATTGTTACCTCATGTTGAATATTATAGGAGAATTGTGAGATAAACCTGTTGACTAGTTCTTCAAAAGATCAAATTCTTGGTTGTAGTTTAGAGAACCATTCCATACAATGACCCCCTAAGCTCCTTGGAAATAACCTCATTAGATAAGTTTCCTCTTATGCAAATTCTAAACTCATGGTTCTAAATTCCCTCACATGATCAATTGGATCTATTTTACCATTGTATTTGTCATATTTTTGGAATTCACAATGTCTAGGAAATGGTATCATATCCATACTTGGATCAAAAGGATAAGGACAAATGTCTTGTAATAAGTACCTCCTTGTGGTTCCTTTTTTAATATCTTGAAGTTGTTGCAAGTTTTGCATTTGATGTGTTAGGGCAACCACTTGATCTATGTTTTGTGTGTTATGTGGTTTAGTTTAAGACATTTTAGGTGTTTCTTTTAGTCGATTAATGCCAAAGTCCTTTGGAAGTTTTTCACCTAATTCAGCTAGCATCAAAAGGTATTTTTCCATATCTTGTTCCAAAACCTTTCCATAAATTTATGGAAATTAGGATCTTGTTGTGCAGTTTGAATATCCTCTTGATTTATTTCATTAGTGTCATTTTGGTGGAATCTGTGAAAGGGATTTTCTTTAGCCATGATATTTGGTGTTTTGATTTCTTTTTCTCTAAGGTTTTGTCTTTGTAATCTTGTCAAAATTGGCATACAAGTGTTGTCATTTTCACTAAACTTTGATCTTTTTGTTTGGATAAGTTCCAATAGTATTAACTTAAATCGAATAGAATGATAAATCCTATTGATCATACCAAGTTAAAAATCTGATTACTGTTTCGTTTCGTGATTGTAGGATGATAAATCCTGATAATGAAACTTTAACGTAATAATCTAGAGTTGGTTTGGTGATTTAGGCACTTTAAAGTTGCAAGATCTTGGTTTAATTTGATAAAGTTTGACTTGTAAGATCCTATTTGTTTCAAGTTTAAGACACTATTTGGACTGTGAAAATGTTTCCATTTTGACAAAAACCTGAGTTTTGATGTCAACAGTTTGATAGGAGTTTCAAATAACTCTCTGTTCTTTTTTTGTTCTATGGATGCACTATAACAGAGGGTAGATGTACTAAAACAGACTGTGTATGCACTAAAACAAACTATGTATGCGCTATAAGATATTGTGAATGCATTATCAGATAGGGTATATGTGCTAAAATAACTGTGGATGCACCAAGATATTGGTAAATTATGTGACAGACCGTGCAGATGCGCTAAAACAATGGTTGTATGTGCTATTTGGATAGTAGATGTGCTAAAAGACTAGGTGTATGCGTTAAAATAGACTATGGATGTGCTAAATTGGGAGTTATCAATATGTTCACAGTTTTGTTTGTTTGTTCTGGTTTTTCTCAATAAAAAGACTAACTCCAGGTTGTAATTTTCTAACCAGTGAGTATTTTGGATATGTGTTTTGCTTGAAAATTTTAGAATTTGTGATCTAATTGGATGATACCTCTGAAAAACAACTTCACACACAAAAGTCAGATTGTAAACATTTGTTTCAGATTCTACGTTTTAAACATGTAGTGAGTGTTTTAGAATCTAGTCTGATTCTTTCAATTTCCATAGGTTTTGACACAAAAGCAAACAGTTCAAGCACTTTTCTATCTCAAGTAGGTCACTTAGAATATCACAGCCCACAACTTGCAACTATGTCATCTCACACAACCTTGTCACCCACTAGAGGGTGCCCATGTTTTTGCCTTTCCCGAGTCTTAATAAAAGTTGAATCCTTCACTTTTGGCCAGGGTCTTTAATAGTTATATGGTGAGTGTCTTGGGGGAAAATTCTTCCCTCCCCTTGCACCGTGATATAAAAAGTGTTCAGAAATTGACTTCAGTGAGATACTAACTTAAAGTTCATAGATAGGGTATCCGTTTGGAGTGGAAAATGATAAACTCCCTCAAGAGACCTCCCAATCTTTAGAACAAAGATTTTGGGAATGGTTAACTTGCACACTTCCATTGAATGTGGGTTTCCCAGATTCACTTTTGTTTTATAGTGGGTTGGAAAACCTGGCTTTGGTTGTTCCCACTCAGGTCGTTCCCATAGGGTGAGTACTTTTTTCCACTATGGCAGGCCTTCTAAAAGATTTAATAAAGCATAAAAAGTGAGTCTAACATTCACTTCAACCATAGTAGACAAGGTGTTCAATTAATCCTTTACTTAATGTAGATGCACTATTTTAAACAAAGGAAAAACAATAATTGAAATTAAATCCCTGCAAACACCATTAGAAATTTATGAGAATTTTGTCTTTGACTAGTGTATGTTTTCCAACAATTTCCTTTGAATAGCGTATTTTGCACCTGGAACGCAAAAAACAGAGATTAGATTTCAGATTTTTGAAATTTTATAAAATTAATCAGATGTGTCACAATAGTGGTTAGATGTGCCAAAACATATCGTAAACATGCTAAAATAACTGTTCAAATGCGCTAAATAAACTGGTGAATGCGCTAAAAGATTAGATCAATGCGCCAAAAGAAAAACTCCTTGATTGGTGAAACGAAAACCGTGAATGCACTAGAACAGTCTTCAGATGCACCAAAGTATCTGATGTATGCACTGGAACAACCGTCAGATGTGCTAAAGTATCTATCGTATGTGCTGTTAAATCTCTCAATCGCACTAAAAGAAACATGTCAGAATCCTGCACGAACACTTTCTAGAAAAAGATGCAAAATAATAGGGTTAGAGGCCCCACAGTGGGTTCCAAAATGTAAGTGTGGAATAAGTAATGAGTAAAATAACAAACAACACTTCTTAATAAGACATTATATCAAGAAAATCAACAATAATTAATCTAATTAACATAGGAAAACTCTTGAAAGCATCATATTGCTCTCTATCTCAAAAGATTTATTAAGTCACTGGGCTCTCAGATTTGGTAAGCATTATGATTGTTAAAATTCAAATCTAGAGAATGAGATGTTGCTAAATGCAATAATCTTATCCTATATGATGATATCGAAATGATAATGATGAAACTACTGTAATCTAAATTGACATGAAACTTGATAAAAGAAGCTACAATAAACTATGATGCAACTAAATGAAAAGCCATGATATTGATTCTATTCTAAAATGCTATGATTGCTATTACTAAATGATAATTTCTATTGCTAATATGCTTGATTGCTCAATTGGAATTTCTGTAGAGTAAGTTTGCACAAATTTGGATCCATTTCCTATAGAAGGAGGTTGTATTCATAGATTCCCAACAACACATTTGTAAAGGGGTAGCACAACAAAGGTCTGGATTTGATCTTGATGATTCAAAGGTGAGAGTTGAAGAAGCCTGAGCTAATCATGGAGATTTTTCCTCTCCAGAAAAACACTCAGCCAGAAGATAGGAAGAATCATTGGAGAAAGATCAAGAAGTTTAGCTACAAATTTGTCTCCAAATTTTCCTGTGAAGGTTGAGATGAATTAAATTAGACATTTCATATCGAATTTGGTAGGTGGATGTGATTAGCTGTAGAGTATAGTTCAATTGAATATTTAGATTTATTCAATTTAGAAAAAGAAGATATTTAATTTAATAAAAAAAACTATAGAAGTCTATGTTTATTAAATAAATATGGAATAAGTATGATAATTGAATAAATCAAAGTATATGAACCTATTTATTTAATTTGATGAAATGATGTGATTAAGATAGAATATAATTATAGAAGAATTTGATAATAATAATTAAATAAAACAAAGTATTAAATCTATTTATTTAATTAAGAGGAAATAATATAATAAAAATAGAAGAATTAAATGTGAACTATATAAATAAGACACTTCTTAATAAGACATTATATCAAGAGAATCAACAATAATTAATCTAATTAACACAGAAAAACTCTTGAAAGCGTCATATTGCTCTCTATCTCAAAAGATTTATTAAGTCACTGGGCTCTCATATTTGGTAAGCATTATGACTATTAAAATGCCAATCTAGAGAATGAGATGCTGTTAAATGCAATAATCTAATCCTATATGATGATATCCAAATGATAAAGATGAAACTACTATAATCTAAATTGACATGAAAATTGATAAAAGAAGCTACAATAAACTATGATGTAGCTAAATGAAAAGCCATGATATTGATTATATTCTAAAATGCTATAATTTTTATTACTAAATGATAATTTCTATTGCTAATATGCTTGATTGCTCAATTGGTATTTCTGCAGAGTAAGTTTGCACAAAGTTGGATCCATTTCCTATAGGAGGTTGTATTTATAGATTCTTGACATCACATTTGTAAAGGGGCAACACAACAAAGTTCTAGATTTGATCTTGAGGATTCAAAGGTGAGAGATGAAGAAGCTTGAGTTGATCATGGAGATTGTTCCTCTCCAGAAAAACACCCAGTCAAAAGATAGGAAGAATTATTGGAGAAAGATGAAGAAGTTTAGCTACAAATTTGTGTCCAATTTATCTCCAAATTTTCCCATGAAGGTTGAAATAAATTAAATTAGAAATTTCATATCTAATTTGGTAGGTGGATATGATTAGCTGTAGAATATAGTTCAATTGAATATTCAGATTTATTCAATTTAGAAAAAGAAGATATTTAATTTAATAAAACAAACTATAAAAGTCTATATTTATTAAATAAATATGGAAGAAGTACGATAATTAAATAAATCAAATTATGTGAACTTGTTTATTTAATTTGATAAAATGATGTGATTAAGATAGAATATAATTATAGAAGAATTCGATAATAATGATTAAATAAAACAAAGTATTAAATCTATTTATTTAATTAAGAGGATTTAATATAATAAAGATAGAAGAATTAAATGTGAACTATATAAATAAGACACTTCTTAATAAGACATTATATCAAGAGAATCAACAATAATTAATCTAATTAACATAGAAAAGCTCTTGAAAGTGTCATATTGCTCTCTATCTCAAAAGATTTATTAAGTCACTGGGCTCTCAAATTTGGTAAGCATTATGACTGTTAAAATACCAAACTAGAGAATGAGATGCCACTAAATGCAATAATCTAATCCTATATGATGATATCAAAATGATAATGATGAAACTATTGTAATCTAAATTGACATGAAACTTGATAAAAGAAGCTACAATAAACTACTTGATGCAGCTAAATGAAAAGCCATGATATTGATTCTATTCTAAAATGCTATGATTGCTATTACTAAATAATAATTGCTATTGCTAATATGCTTGATTGCTCAATTGGTATTTTTGCATAGTAAGTTTGCACAAAGTTGGATTCATTTCCTATAGAAGGAGGCTGTATTTATAGATTCCTGACAACACATTTGTAAAGGGGCAGTACAACAAAGGTTTGGATTTGATCTTGAGGATTCAAAGGTGAAAGATGAAGAAGCCTGAGCTGATCATGGAGATTGTTCCTCCCTAGAAAAACACTCAGCCAAAAGATAGGAAGAATTATTGGAGAAAGATGAAGAAGTTTAGCTGGAAATTTGTCTCCAAATTTGCCCGTGAAGGTTGAGATGAATTAAATTAGACATTTCATATCTATTTTGGTAGGTGGATATGATTAGTTGTAGAATATATTCCAATTGAATATTTAGATTTATTCAATTTAGAAAAATAATGTATTTAATTTAATAAAACAAACTATAGAAGTCTATGTTTATTAAATAAATATGGAAGAATAATGATAATTAAATAAATCAAAGTATGTGAACCTGTTTATTTAATTTGATGAAATGATGTGATTACGATAGAATATAATTATAGAAGAATTCGATAATAATAATTAAATAAAACAAAGTATTAAATCTGTTTATTTAATTAAGAGGAAATAATATAATAAAGATGGAAGAATTAAATGTGAACTATATAAATAAGACACTTCTTAATAAGACATTATATCAAGAGAATCAACAATAATTAATCTAATTAACATAGGAAAACTCTTGAAAGCATCATATTTCTCTCTATCTCCAAAAAATTATTAAGTCATTGGGCTCTCAGATTTGGTAAGCATTATGACTATTAAAATGCCAATCTAGAGAATGAGATGCTGCTAAATGCAATAATCTAATCCTATATGATGATATCAAAATGATAATGATGAAACTACTGTAATCTGAATTGACATGAAACTTGATAAAAGAAGCTACAGTAAACTATGACGTATTTAAATGAAAATCCATGATATTGATTCTATTCTAAAATGCTATGATTGCTATTACTAAATAATAATTGCTATTGCTAATATGCTTGATTGCTCAATTGGTATTTCTGTAGAGTATTTTTGCACAAAGTTGGATCCATTTCCTGTAGGAGGCTATATTTATAGATTCCTGACAAAACATTTGCAAAGGGACAACACAAAAAGGTTTGGATTTGATCTTGAGGATTCAAAGGTGAGAGATGAAGAAGCCTGAGATGATCATGGAGATTGTTCCTCTCCAGAAAAACACTCAGCCAAAAGATAGGAAGAATCATTGGAGAAAGATGATGAAGTTTAGCTACAAATTTGTCTCCAATTTGTCTCTAAATTTTCCCGTGAAGGTTGAGATGAATTAAATTAGACATTTCATATCGAATTTGGTAGGTGGATATGATTAGCTGTAGAACATATTCCAATTGAATATTTAGATTTTTATTCAATTTAGAAAAAGAAGATATTTAATTTAATAAAAAAAATGATAGAAGTCTATGTTTATTAAATAAATATAGAAGTATGATAATTAAATAAATCAAAGTATGTGAACCTGTTTATTTAATTTGATGAAATGATGTGAATAAGATAGAATATAATTATAGAAGAATTCAATAATAATAATTAAATAAAACAAAGTATTAAATCTGTTTATTTAATTAAGAGGAAATAATATAATAAAGATAGAAGAATTAAATGTGAACTATATAAATAAATATTTCTATTTATTTAATATTAGAGGAATTAAAGGTTAATTAATCAAATAAATGTATTTAATTAATTAGATTATCCAGACCATTTTTAGGTGTATACACTTTCAACTGATAACTTAGTCTCCTGAAGGAAAACTGAATCTAGAGAATGACCACAATCAATTCTTGAATATCCTTTTGTCGAGGGATGCTATTCATACCCCTCACATTCCAAGAGAGGAAATCATCATTGGGGAAGGGAGAAGTGGAAATCAATAGTCCTCACTGATCTAGACTCCATCAATGTCTCACCAATTTGCTTAACCTCTTCTTTGTCCTTTTTTCTTCCCACCTTGAGAGACTTCTCAAAAGCCCCTTTTTGGGGGGCTTTTCTATAAACCCAAAGTAGGTGAAGGAGGCTTATTTTTACCTAGGTCAAGAATAGTCTTCTCAGCAGTGTGACTAAAGCCAATAACAATAGACTCACCATTAGCACCCGACAACAAACTGAAATCTCCTAAAGCATAGGAAGAGGGAGGAATATTTGTGTCCATCTGAGTCGCCTACTCCCCTACCTAAGTCGGGCTAGAGATGACAATTGGTTGGTTACAAATATTTTTCTTGACTAAAGATCCATTTGTAATCTACAAATCCAAGGGAATCCCCTCTTCTTGAATCAAGTCCTCTAGCGCATCAAACTTGTTAAAGGTCTCCTCCTCCTACCTATCCTTTAGGGTTCCCTTTTTCCCCTACCTCTGTTACAATTCTTAATTGGGAAAAATCCCTCCTTATTAGCCACCACCCCCTACATGGGAGCCTTTCCCTTGTCCATCTTCGAGGTAGGATGAGGAGGGTTACCCAAACCAGAAGCAGAGATAGCACAGGGACACTTCCATTGTAGATGGCCATATTCATGACAACCTACACCTAAAAGGAAACACCTCATATTCCAATTGCTGAGTCCAATAATGTGATCCAATACTCATGTCTATAAAATCCGACAATGACTTATTCAAATCAATTTCAACACACACAAATAGGCTTACCAAGCAAGAGGGTGATCATCTACAATATATCACTTCTCCAACATTCTAGAGGCAAATGAGAGAGATAAAACCAAATCGAGACCCTAGAAGGGAGCTCTTTTGTTGAGTTAAAACCAACATGCAATGGTTTTATAAAAAGTCCCGCTTGATTATAATAATAGGGACCACCTTTGAAACCCCTATTCCAATCAACCACACAAGAAAAATATATCATAAAAAAATTGCTAGCATCCAACATAATGTCAAAATCCCCTTTTTGGTTCCATGTCTTGCAAATCCAAGAATCGAGGAAAGGAAGTGACACCCTCATCCCCATAAAATTGCAAATCAACACATGGTTGATGTAATACGCCACATCTTCGGCCACTGATTTTGGTTGTATCACTAAGACTGGTCGTTCTTGGGATTTCTTCAAACACCCATTTAACTTTTACAGTCTAAAAGTACCATTCCTTGACGATCCTACACCAAGAAAATCCGAGCTTGAAAAACCCATTCCACCACCAAATGGAGAGGAGACCCGATCTGGCTTCTCCAAAGATGTATGTAGTGCCATTAAGACTAGAACCACTCAACACCACACCTAGCACCAACCACAAAAAAACAACAAAGAGACTGGATAATAGGACAATAGCAAAAAGCATAGTAATAGTATTAAAAACCCCCGCTTATTCAAGCACCAAGTTCAATGCCAAGGCTCTACTCAAGACATCAAACAACACCCCTCAAGGAAGATACAAGAACCAAACTTTAGGTAGCAAGCACAAATAATTGTAGCAGAAAAAAAAACTTCAAAGAGTCCTGAACAGGAATCAGTGACCACCCTAGACTGACCCCCATATAGATCAACAATCTCCCAACCTCGATCACCCAAACAACACCTTTGAATGGAGAAAAAACATAGAGCTAGGGATTGTAAACCCTAACTCGTGTGCTTCAACATGCAGAGTGAAACACCATCCCTCATATCTCCAATTCACTTTCAAAACTCTTGAGTCCTTAGCTTTCGTTAAAGTGGGATTATTTCTTTTCAAACTATATATTATCCTTTAAGTGAGATGCATATTATTATTTCTAATATTTTTTCTTAGGTAAATTCATTTTCAACTAAAAAAAAAATTTTACACTTTCATATATATATATATATAGCTCAAATATAATTAACTATATTTATCATAAGATCACATAATCATAAACTCCTAATCCAATTACAAATTAGACATTTCAAATGCATTGCCTAACATTCTTGAAATTCATATAGATGCAAAAGCATACAAATGTATATAAACCTCACACAAAGCACTTATTTTAAAATAATAAAATTCACTAAGAGAATCTAATGCTCCACTCATGAATCAATTAATTACAAAGTACTATGTTTGAAAAAAATAAAATTATTCCAAACACTCAATGCAACTAAACCACTTTCAAGAATAAAATAACACACAAGGAAATAATACATTTTATGGGTTTTACGCAATAGGATCCAAAATTATAGATGATTTGTATTAGTGACATCTTGGATAACCACAAGGAACATCCTTTCATTTACAATTGAATAGGATGGGTTAAACATCTATTAGCAAGAAAATTAGGGAAACACAACCTAGAGTTCTTAGCCCTAAGTACTTTCTGAGCGTTGTAGTTTATACCCTAGACTCAGTCATATAAAGGAAATAATGGTTAGATTCGGATAGAGGATTCCCCAATTGATTATATATTCACAAAATGACAAATAACATCATATAGAATTTTGATAAACATTAAATATTAATCTTATTAGAAGAGTGAATTCATTATCTTCTCCTATACAAACCACTATATACCTCTCTCTTACACTGTTAGTCATATCTTTCCCTCTACATATATCTACAAGATGGGATGTGACCCATCTATCCTACCCCTACTCTAGATGGTATATTTTAAATCTTAAGGTTCACAAGCTCTTTGCAACAAGATGTAAAAGGATTTTCTTGGCGGTGTTTGCATTATAGCTCTTTCCTGCCAACATCATCCCCCTTTCAAAATATTGACTTGTCCTCAATTCAATGCTACTATGTTGGAAGGATATCCTTGTATAGCTCCTTGAGTCTACCAAATGTGTTTTCCCATTGTGTTTTAGCTAAGCATGGTTGTTGGTTTTGAACCTAGATTTGTAGTAGTAGCGTCTCTACCTTTGGAAGTGTTTAGGGAATTTGCATCTTCTATGATAACTATTGTGCTTCCTAGAGAACTCCTGTGATATGTGTGAGCCTTAGACTTACTACTTCTCTTAGTTGGTGGAATCTATTCCAACTCTTGTCCCTTTGATCCTATAACTGTTGGAATTGGGCATGAAGTGCTTCAATCTGTACCCTAGATTGGACATCTATATCTTGAAGGGTGTTATATGATATGGATCTCTAAAGTATCTAATCTTCTAGCTAGTCCATTTGAGCCTTAATAAGAGTTGTTACTATTAGAAATTATAGAAAAAATTGGTATGTGCATTGAGGTCTCCTTCAATATTCTTTAGAGTGTTGATCTAAGACTCTAAGGCAAAGTATGTGGTAGCACATTTCTTCCTTTCTTCATCTATTTTTTCCTTTTGTTACTCTTCCTAAAGTTATTTCCTGATTGTTTTCTTTTGTAATTGAGTGTCCTTGATCACCTCATCTACCAAAATTATCAACTAGCTAGCCAAGGTTTGGGATGAGTCCCCTTAGAGGTGTGTGGAACTTTCTTTGTATGTCTTTTACTATCTCCTCCAACTGATTTGAGTTCTCCAAATGAATTCAATATTTCATCCTTGTTGTTTGGTGTAAGATATCCCTTAATTGGAATTTATATAAGGGCAAGATTGTCCCAATATCCACTTGTGAGCCTACAAGAGAAATTTGGACCAGCTACAGAGATTCCATTGGTTGGATCTACTTTTTTCTATCCAAAAATTCCTTGATGGACTACATAAAGGATGTTGTGGAGGAGGAGGGTGTCTTAGATCTTGTAGAGGAGGATAAGATTTCTCTTTCTCTAAGGTGGTTGCTTTATATTTTAGTTCTTCCTTGCACAACTTTTCATAAGATTTTTTTGTAGCCTCCTTTATCTCCTTTTGGATTGCTTAAGTGATTTATGGTTTCTCTACATTGATTTTTCTAACCTCTACTTTGATAGGAGCTCTTTGGTATGAATTTATACTATTTTTTCTTTTGTAAAGGTGTAATTATAGTAGCCAATTCCCTAATAGCTAAATATTTTAATTTATCCTCCTTAGTTGCTTTCTCTCTTCTCCCATTTAGTGCAATGGTCAAGGAGTTTGAGAATTGATCCATTAAGTCCTCTAATGATATGTTGGATGCTACCATGTACCTGATTATTTCCCTCTCTATGATTAGTTAATTTGGAACTACCATGTTTGGATATTTTTGGAGGGTCATATCCAACACCTCTTAGTGGAATAGATAACTATACAATTGATCTTCATCAACTAGGGGTGATACCTCGAGGATAGTTATATCCTCTAGGAGAGAAGTGTCCTCTAGTACTACTTGTTCCTCCTCCTCTATGTCCACTATTTGAGGGGAGACCTCCTTGTGTTCCTTCTTCTTCCTTCACTTGGGTTTCTTCTTCAAACTTATTTTTAGGAGGGCCTTTGTGGCTTCCTCTTATAATTTTTCTTTCTTGGGAGGTGTGGTGGCGAGTCTTCTCTTCCTCAAACTACTACTTTCACCTTGTGAAGGATCTACAAGTGGAGTATTGATATGGATCCTTTTGGACCTCTGAGGAGTGGATGTTCTTTGCTCTATTTTTTTCTTTGGTAAACCCCATTTATCATGCAGTTTCTCTTGATTTTTCTTGACATGTTATTTTGATTTATTTTTAGCTAGTTTTTCCATATACCCTTGGTAAGTTGTGAACTTCTCTACTTGTGGGTCCTTGAGAAGGTTGAGGAGTGTGGGTATAATTGTATATTTCTATATTTTTTTCTCATACAAGAGTTGGGTATCTATGATTTTTTTGGGCTTAATCACCTCCATGAATGTGTAGTCCTTGTCGACTAGGAAGGTGATTTCTTTGATGTATTGGTGGACTACCTCATAAGAGATACATTCCATAGCTTGTAAATTTTATTAAAGGGATTTGAAGAAACCATGGTAGGTTGCGGTGTAGGATGTGGTATCTTGGAAATGCTTTATGTTTGGAAAAAAATGTGGTTTGATAGTGAAGATAAACTATCCTTGTAATTCTATTAAATTGGTAAATATACTTAGATCAATCCTTGGGAATTTTGTAGTAGTTGACCTAGTTTGTTCCTTAAATGTCAATCCAGGGATCTTAAAATTGTGAAAGGTGTTGCGGTAGTCTACTTAAGGGCTAAAAAATAGTGAATTAAGTGGGGATGATTGCAGCTAATACACACAAATATTATCTAATAAAAAATTTGGTTTATCTTTACCTGTTCTTATTTTGTGATAGGAACTACGCTAGGAATTGTGACAAAAACTCTACAGTAACATAATTGTGCAGTAAAAAAAATTGTGTAATGATAGAAATAAAGAAGCTTTATAGATTATGTACCCGTGGTAATGAATTAGATCAGAGTATTACTTCCCACACAATGCTTTAGAAACACAATTGCAGATAATTGATAGTAAATCAACCTAAAACTGAATTGCAATCAAATTTAAATAGCCAAACTTGTGAAAGGAAAATTCTTAAAATCAAATCACACACATTACCACACTGAAACTAAACTAGAAAAGATCACTGGAAAATGCAAGCAGTGGGCCCTATCTCCTTGGTTTTCTGGTGATGAAATGTAAATGCTTCTCTACACCATGCTAATCATGCATTTACATCAACAACTTGAAGATACGATTCAAAACAGTAGTATGTTCTTAAATTATATTATATGTCTATATCAAGTTTTGAAAAATACACATAATTATACTACCAAGCACCGATAAGGTTTGTTTTGGTTTATTTCAGCCTATGGCCAATAAACCAAATATGCTCGATATACAACAAAAGATGGTCATTAGTCGTATAATAAATTAACTAGCATTCTATCAAAAATAGCCGATAGATTATTAATCTACAACTCCTTGCTCCTCATCCATCCACGTCCCTGATAGCTTTAACACCTTCCTTTAATAATTTCCTGCCATTTCAGCCACAAGTTAATTAGTATTTCCATAAATAATGATATTTTCTAATAATTTTAATTTCCTTCACATTATATCAAATATCGATACTTACTGTATTGATAAAAAAAGTGACAGGAAGGTGGTAAAGATAAAAGAGAAATGAAAACATAGGGTAAAAATATTGAGACTATTCAACCCCCATTACTTCCCCCCAGTTGAGGGATTTGCATGTCCCCATGCAAAGGAAAGGGTCACCAACCAAGTAATGTATGCAAAGTGCCTTTAATCTCTGTAGCCCACTTCTGCTTCAAATCTTGAACCTACTACTCATGTTCATTGATGAGAATATGAAGTTCTCTTGTCCTAAAGTGTTTGTGAAAGTTACTCTTTAGGGTTTTTAATCTTGACAACTTATTATTGTTTAACAAACTAAGCTTCTTGTAGCTGGGTTTGGAGATAATGACTTTCTTCTTTTATCCAGGCAAGCTCATCCTTCAAAATATGGATTTCCTCTTGTTGTTTCTCCCCAAGTTCCTAATCCTTATTCTCTTCATCTATCTCCCGATTACCTTGGGAATGTGTCTTATCAACATTTTGTTCCATTGCCATATACTTAATTAACTATAGATTTCCTTCACTGATTTCTGTATCAAGAAGGGGTGAATTGTCAAGTTTCTCTTGCTCCCCTGTAGGGTCTATTGGTTTTGTTCTTTCTGGCTCTACACTAACTTCTTCTGGCTATTCTTCAATATTCTAAGCTATTGGAGATGGACATAAGGGTTCAAATAAAATATTTTCTTCCTGTTCATATAAGGGTTCATCAACAGGATAATTTTCAGCAATGGGACTCTTGGGTTCTTGATCTATATCAACAATGTTTGGCTTAGAAATAGGATAATTCTTTGATTTTGGTTTTTGAACCCCTTTTCTTGTTGATATCCTATGTTCCCTGCTACCCTTACCTTGTTTCTTTATGACTTCAGATAAAACTTCGAGATCTGAGTCAAATTCCTTTTCTTTTAGACTACCCATATGACTTACAACATTAGCTAGATCCTCTAGTTTGTTCATAGGGTTGGCATAAGCTTTTAATTTCCTTTTTCCCTTCTTGTCATAGGAAGGTTTAGGAGATGACTCTTTTTCATAATCTACATAAAGGGTTTGTTTCCTTTTAACAAGTTTGGCAGACAACCTTTCAACATCTAAAATTTTGGAAGATTTAGCACTTGAGCCCCTAGTTTCCCTAGGAGTCAGAATTGGGGACTTTGTAGATGAATTTCCATGGGTTTTTCTTTTGGAAGAACTAGGGTTCACTCCAAGGTCTCTTTTTTCCTTAGAAACTTCTTCGAGTGTGCTAGGAACTTCTTTTGAAGATTCATCTGAAGAGTTTTCAGAAGCTTCAGAACTAGTGTTGTCATTTATATTAACAAATGAGTCCCACTCACTTGAGGGAGAGAGCATTTTTAGGGCATGGATGATTAACAACTTGATTAAAACATGGTGGGATAATGAATTATTCTTCCCTTTCTGAACTACCCTACTCATACAATATAGAGAATAATGAAGGAAACAAGGCACACTCACTAATTGATCCTTTCACAAATGCAACATTAACCTAAAGTGTTGAGCATGAACATACACATACTGGCCTTCACAAGTAATGTATTGAATTATAAACTTAGCCACACCCTTCTAGATTCTGGGCAGAGAAGCCAATTTCGTGCCTTGACCATGAACCATCTCCACAATCTCGCCTCTTCTCATAAACTCTTTGCACATGGGTTGGAGGTCGACAACCTTATTTTTGTTATTTGGGAAGTAATCTTCTCTAGAAAATGGTAACCCCATTACCTTTGATATAATATTAGTAGTGATAGAAAATTGGACACTCACAAAGACCTACTCACCATCAAAACTCATTGCAAATTCCTAAGCGACCCTTTTATCAAACCCTCACAACTTCTTGAAATAAACATCCCATTGGGCCTATTTGAACACTTCATAAATTTCTTTATTCTTGCGAGTCCATAGCTCCTCCATTGAAGTAGGTTCATAATGGGTTCTTTGATCATTAGCCATGGTGAACTAGGAAGTGGTAATAGTCATAAATCTAAAGAAATTTGTGACAGTAATAGGAAATGTTGAAAAAGTTACAATGGTAAAATGTTATGACAATGGTAAAATGTTATGAATAGTAGCAATGACAATTAGGGGCTGAAATGACGGTGGGGTATGAGCACATTTATTGTGGAGTATACGGTGAGGTAAGATTTGAATTTACCATGATGTCATGAAGTGACAACTAGAATGATTTTGTAACAAGGTGTTAGCATTTCCCCCTAGTTTAATGAGCCGTCCATGGGCCCCTTCATCATTTAATCAACAGAAAGAACAATAATTAATAAATGTAGAAGGAAAAATAGAACTATCAAATATATCAGTATCAATAGAAGTACGAAAGACAACGTGGAGCTAAGCTGGTCACATGGATGAAGGCTGATGATGAGTAATAAACAACTAGCAATAAATATTTGAAAGGAAAACACATCTTAGAAGGACAACAGAGGAGACCATTGCCACATGAGAAGGATGTATTGCAAATATTGAAAATGATGCTGCCAGAGAGGATGAAGGATGAAAAATGGAGGACGAATGAAGAAATGATAGCTGGAAGGAGAAGGACAAAAATAAAGTTCTTTCCCATATGATGAAAGTTGTCAACAAAAGGGAATATTGTGAAAAAGCACAAAAGTTAGACGAGTCAAGGAAAAGTTCATGTCTAAAGCATGACAGGAAATAATTCCTAGTAGAACTAGAAAGCTCACATGAATAAGAAACTGAAATGATGTGATGACAAAGGGTGAAGGCCGATGAAAGTAGTAGGGAGACAAAAAGATACCTCTTGATGCAACATGAGCAATGAGCAATGCTATTGCACCATAGAGTAGGTAGCGACATGAATATCGAACCCCTAAGAATTCTTGGCACAAAAGTGACAGGAAGCTATTGTACCATTTTGCTTCTATTTTTTTTGTAACTCTTTTATGATGATAGACCACTTGTATCCCAATTTTCACCCTATCACCACTTAGAGGCACCGATAAACTAGTTTTCACCTCTAAGTTTATTTAGCAGTTAACACCCATCAAAATTCAGTTTTCAATTGTTAACTGGTCAACAACACCTAAAGGTTTTTGTTATTGGATGTTTTATTGCATTTATATATATATATATCAGTTTATTCCAGGGAGGTGGCAAGAACAAGAGTGAGTTCCTTCATCATAGTACAAGAAAAAGTTTATTTTGAAAGGGACCATTTGTATAGCTTCAAATGGTGCCCATTGACAAGAAGAGCCATGCACTCTGAATCCATAGTGTACAACTTAACAACACCATTATCGTAAACAATTTCAATCCCATAGGGACCAAGCCATTGAGCATGGAATTTCCCTTTGAAGTCCTGGAACCAAGATTCATAAAGCAATGCCTAGTCCTCAGGTTGGAATGTTAATGGATGAATGAAGCGGTCATGCCATTGTGCCCTCTATTTTTTCATCACCTCTACATGAAAAAGGGATTCCTAGCACATTTCATCTAAGGAATGGAGTTGAGTGATTCTTTCCTTTTGGGCTTCGTTGAGACTCATCCCTAATTGAAGAGTAGTGCAGAGAATTTTTACTTCAAATTCAATGGGAAATAAAAGATTTTTTCCATAGACTTGAGTTCATATGGTGTCAAGCCAGTGGTTGTCTTCCAATTTGTTTTGTAGACCTAAATTTCCTTAGGAAGTAGATCTACCCAATCCTTCTTGTGTAGTGCCACAATTTTTATGAGGATATTCTCTAGCTCCTGATTGGTCACCTCCACTTGCCCATTGGCTTGTGGATGGTACAAAGAATATTTTTGGTGTTTTATTTCATATTCTCGCACTAGAGCTGTAACCAAATTAGAGGTGAATTGTGGTCCCTGGTTTGTAACAATCTCTCTTGGTATGCCATACCTGGTAAACATCTTAGAGTATAAGAAGTTAGAAACTTTTGTATCTTGAGCATGTTTCAAAGCTACTACTTCTACCCATTTAGTTACATAACCAATACAAACTAGAATACACTCTTTATCCCTAGAAGGAGGATTAATGGGTCCTACAAAATCCAAACCCCATTTTTCAAAGGGTTTAATTGATAATTATGGGTGTAAGGGAATTTCATTAGAGTGTGTAGGTTGGCCCATACGTTGACACTTATCACAATGTTGAACAAACCTCTTACAATCATTATAGATTATTGGCCAATAATATCCTGTAGTCAAAACTTTGTTAGCAGCTTGTGCTACAAAGTGGCCTCCACAAGGCTTAGAATGTCATGCACGAAGCATGTCAAAGATAACCTCCTCTACAACACATCGAAACATGATATTATCAATTCTTGTATGAAAGAGTAAACCATTAACCCAACTATACTACCCACTAAGTCCTATAAGCTTTTGTCGTTCTCTTGGAGAAAAGTAGGGTGGAAACCTACATGTGACAAGATAATTAGCAATATCGAAAAACCATGGGATTTTTACAGAAATGGAAAAAAGATGTTCATTGGTAAAGGCATCATCCATAGGAATTGGTTCATTATTACTCTACAACCTAGATAGGAAATCAACAATGATGTTTTCACATCCCGACATGTCAAGAATAGTAATATCGAATTCCTGCAACAAAAGCAACCACCGAATCACTCATCCTATAACAAATGGATTATTCATCAAAATTATAATAGCAGAATACTCCGTATGTAGAAAGAATTTATACCTAGTTATATAATGGAAAAATTTATTTACCACATAGACTACAACAAAAAATTTCTTTTCAATGAAAATGTAATTTACCTCTACACCAATAAAATTCTTACTGATATAATAAATGGAATAAAAGAGAGAATATTCCTTTTGTCCAAGTATCACTCCCATGGAATTGTCTCAAGCATTGGTATGGATGTGGAACGATAGTTCCTAATTAGGTCCTCGCAGAATTGGTGTAGTTATAAGCTTCCCTTTGATTTCTTTGAAAGCTTTCTAGCATTCTAGAGTCCATGAAAAATCAACATCTTTACCCAGCAAAAGAAAAACAAGTGAGGCAATTTTGCTAAAATTTTAGATAAACCGTCTATAGTATCCAACATGACCCAAAAAAATACATACATCCTTTTGAGAAGTAGGCACAAGAAAGTCTTGAATTATCTTTACCTTTTTGGGATCTACTTCAATTCCCTTTGTAGAAATATATTGTCCTAGGAAAACACCTTCAGTCATTAAGATGTGGCATTTCTCATACTCAAAGAAAGATTAGTATCAATACATCTTTTAAGAATTTTTTATAGATTTTCCTTTGCTTCCCCATACGTTCCACCATAAATAGTAAAATCATCCATGTACACTTCCACACAATCATGAATTAAATCTACAAAAATACTTAGGATAGTTTGTTGGAAGGTAGCATGTGCATTACACAACCCAAAAGGTAAGATATTATAGGAAAACACACCCCATGGGAAAGTAAAGGTAGTCTTTTCTTGGTCCTTTGGGGCTATACAAATTTGGTTATAACCATTGAATCCATCAAGGGAGGAAAATAACTTCTTTCCAACAAGAGTATATGAGACTTGATCAATAAAGGGGAGTGTGAAATGGTCTTTCTTGGTAGCCTTATTAAGGGCTCTATAGTCTACACATACTCACCACTTCCCATTCTTCTTGGGAACTACTAGAAGACGTGACACCCATTGGCTATCAAAGATGGGATAGATAAATCCTACGTTGAGTAGCTTTAGAAGTTCATCTTTAATGATTTCCCATAGGACAGGGTTTAGTCTTCTCTGTAGTTGTCTTACAGGTCTACTTCCTTCCTCTATATATATATATGATGTGTACAAGTATCAAGATGTATACCTCTCATATCTTGGTAATCCCAAGCAAAGGAATCTTTATGGGAACACAACATAAGAATAAGGTCTTCTAGCTGTGAGGCACTCAAGTTGGGATTTATGTTAAGAATTTTTCCAGACCTAAAACTTCCATATCTTGAGAAAGGATAGGAGTATTTACAACAAGCAATTGTGAAGTGGATGAGGATGAATCAGAATTCCTAGATACTAAAAATGGACTATATATACAAGTGTGTGGTAATAACTGATGCAAAGTAATGAAATGCTTAATAGATTGTGAATTACTAATGGAAAATTCCCAAAGGGACAATTGTCACTTATACCCAAAGGAAAAATCATTTTCTCTAAAACATTATCAACCAAATAATAATTTTGCAAGAAATTATTAAGAATATTGTCTTCTAATATTTCTTCAAACTCCCTATTTTGATCAATTGTCAAAATAGGTAAAGGTTCTTCTAAATCACTATTGATCCATAATGAATCATCTGCTTCCAATAATGGTTATGTGCTGGAGGGTACAATGTTAGTTGCTTCGTTTGTTCTCCATTTGAAATCACCATATTGCCAAACCTGCAATTAATAAAAGCATTAGTTGTGGCTAACCAAGGTCTTCCTAAAATTAAGGGGTATCCACCTAGCTTAATCTTTGGTTGTAAAATCATAAAATCTATGGGATATTCCCAAGACTCAATAGAAATAATAATTTCTTCAATCATACCTTCTAGTTTTACAAGAGAACAAATTGATGGTGTTTTCTACATAGCAACAACTTAGACAGAATGCAATATTCTATCTCTCTTGAAAGGTAATTTTCAACAACAAGTTACTAAAAATCACCCCAAGGTCTCTCGGGTGTCAGGTCATGACAATGCATAAAACAACTCAGATGAAATGTGAAATTGCTGGTAATCACAATCGGACCTTACTACAAGCAGACTGGTGATTTTCTAACTTATCGCATCTTTGCAATATGATGATCTCTAAATCCTAAATCTAACCGTGATGATAAAGAAACAAAGAAAAGATAATGGTGCGTAGTAGATATGATAAGATCTAAACTATTCCTAGAATGAACAATGCAAATAGACAAATATCTAGAATGACCAATCTTAAATAACCAATTCTTGATCAACCCAATACCAATATCACAAGAATGATGGGGTCTCTAAGGTATATAGATTTTCAAATCATAGATATTCATCCACAATCAAACTAAGCACAAATAAATGTATGGTCCAGGTTGACTTCACTAGCCTACTACAATCAGATAGTTACTGGGAGTATAGACCAGAGATTGCTACTAACATTCCAAATATGAAATCATGAACATTATTCACCAAACCAATCCAATTCTAAACACTAAATCCTAGATCTTCAAGAAATTCAAAAGATGAAACAAAAAGGACCATGCAAGATAAACTAACATAAGAGATTTCACCAGGAAAACCACAATGTCTTCAATTGTATTAGATCATCAAAATGTTGCAACAATTCCACTGTTCTATTACAATATTTTCTTCAAGAACTAACTACTGCAAAATGCTCTAGCCCTTGTCTAAATCAACTGTATCTAACTCTAACTCTTACTCTTCTATTCTATCAGCCTTACAATGAGGTAGGAATGTCTTTTTATAGAGGATTTATAAAACATGTCGGCCTAGCCAAACATTTACAAAATAAAATTAGCCAAAACAAGTCGGCCTCAGGAATTTCAAAATAAGGCACACATTAAATGCTGATACATCATCAAGATCGGCCTAGACACATTCCCCAATGTAGCCCAGATCAACACATGCCCTATAATAATAGGGAAGCACAAATCTCAAAATGGGCATTAACTACCACCTCCCTTATCCTTATTCTGAGCCAATGATCCATGAACCCTCAAGAATACTTTATCCAGCTCGGTGACAGGTGGCAAAGGAAAAATCTTGAGCCGACATTCGATGGAGCCAATCTCCTCTTTTGACTGTTAAACAATTTTATTCCAATCATCCTTGTGTGCCTGGTACTTATCCATCACGGCCAAGTAGGTTGTTGCATCATCTAGTTGGTGCCCTGTTATAACATTTTCAGAATCTGGAGTGTAGACATCATGCCACCATTCTCTTAACTATTCTAGGCTCGGATATTTAGGAGCAATTTTCCTCCTGCCCGTCATAATCTCAAAAAATGCAATACATCCATCATAAACTTCAGTCAGGTCACCATCTATCTGCTTCTTTCATTTATGGATCTTTCTAATGGCCTTTTGCCGAATCTACAAAGCTTTGAACCATTCCCAAGGCTCATTAAGTCTAGAGGAAGGAAGGATCCCATCTACAACCAACTGATCTTTTCCATATTCCATGATCACTTTAGATTTCTGCAACAGAAGTTCGATATCCTCCTTGTCTTGTGATAGCACATGTTCTAACAAGTCATTGGCTCTTACTGCATCCTTTCCAACTGAAAGGATTTCCTTTATTGCATTATCCCCTTTCAGTTGTACATCTTTCAACCAATGTATTGCAGTTTGGGTAGAGGCCTTCATCTTTTCAATTTCAGAAATGGTTTCCTTGGGCAAGAAACCAGGAGTAGTAGAGGAAGATGGGTGGAGAGATTGCAAAGGCTTCATCAAGTCTTCTAGGAACTTCTTAAGCCTCTCATTCTCCCTTTTAAGCTCACATTTAGACTGTGTCTCTTTCCTTAGTCTTCCAATTATTACTGCACTGGACCCTTCATATTTTTCAATATCCTGCTCCATAGAAGTTGGTCCAAGATTAATGTTTTTCACATTGTAATCTTTTCCAGTGACCTCTTCTTTAGTTTTATCCACAGTAGGGATGGCAATGTGAACGACCCTGTTACTTGCTTCATCTCTTTCTATCCTTGAAACTACCTTTGCCAATCTTGGATAGCATCTCATCCCAATCAAGAGGGGTGTCCTCAACAATGACTTGTTTCTTTCTTGTAATCTCCTTTTCTAACCAATCCGGGACAGTAGGATCCACCTAGATTTCTTCTGTCTTGGACTCCTCATGTTTTTCTGATGTTTCATCTTTTCCTTTCTTAGGAGACTGATCACCCTGGTTACCCAATTCAGGTTCCTCCTTTTGCACGGGTGATGGGGTTCCAACAGGGATATTCTCCTTCTCAGGTGATCTGTTACCTTTACTACTTACTGGAGAATCCTCATATTGCACTAATGGAGAAGGGTGTCTTTCTACCTCTTCAGTCTCAAGTTCAGCCGCTGCACCAAAGAGATATCCCTCCTTGAATGGCTCTGTCTCTCCACTAGTCTCTTGCTCTTGCTGGGCTGTATGCTCAGGTAAACTCGGTGAAGGGGAAGTAGCCCTAGGTTGCTCCACAACTGGTGTCTTTGGAGGAGGATCCTTCTTTTGCATAGCCTCCTTAGGATATGGAGTCCTTGATCGCCTTGAATAAACTTTGGTTTTTTCTCCTGAACTCTCCACATTAACGACCGAAGTCTCATTTTTGGAAGTCTCTTGACATTTTCTCGTTGAAACCCTCGTTGCCCTTGTCTTCTTTGGCTGTGGAGGAGCATCTTCTTCTTCTACCTTTTCAAATTCCTCCTCTTCAGAAGATTTTCCTATTTTCAAAGTCCGGCTTCTTTTCTTTCCCTTTGGTTTCCTTTTTAGTTCTGGCTCACTTTGTTTAGGGCCTCTGATTTTGATTTTGAAAGGTGAGCTCCCTTTGGCTTTCCCTTTGGGATCATCTTCCCTGGATTCTTCTAAGGTGGACAGGGGATCCAGATTCCCCATTAAATTGAAGGGACAAGGTACCTTGTCAATTTCCAACTCCTAAACCTTATGATTCAACCATGAAGTAGTAAATCTCATGACAGGGGCCATTAGGTCTTCCAACTCAGTTACCTCATCATCAGCCCAGTTTATCTCTCCAACTGATCTGTCTTTGACAGACTCATATGCATGATCTTGTACCAGATTCCTGTCATCCTCTAACTGGTCGGGGATCAAATTGACATTATATTGCCTAATCACATCAACTGGAAGCCTAGAGTACCTTTTCTTCCTTGCCTCAAAATCATCTTTGATATTTGCCCAATAATCCTCTAGGTATTCCTTGTGATGGTATTCTCTGGTGGCCTTCTTCTGTGCTTCCCCGGTGATATCAAAGTTTGTCCTCTTGGAGTGGAAGGAGAAACCATAAGCTGCCAATTCATCTCCTGCTGCATGCGCTGATTGGATAGAAGGGCATACCTCAGCTATACCAATTTTGAGAGGGAAATCTACACCAAAACCTGTTTTATGCTTCACCTTTTTAACAATTGCATCAACTTCACATATCTGTCTCACAACTTCCAATAGCACAATATGATTAGTAGGGTACCTATGTAACCTGTATGGAGCAGCTTGACATCCATCAATTCTGATGTAGGAGAAGGTGGGAAACTGAATGAACCAAGCTCCATACTTCTTTATCAACTCCTTTGGCCCATCAGACAATCTCACATCCTCCACATTTTGAAGCAGCCTAGTGATATACATTGTAAATGCATCGTTTGCTCTTCTGTAATCCTGGTGTCCTAGGTGCAGTTCCGGGTATATGTCATAGATTACATCTTGTCCAAATGTCCCCTTTGGATTCAACCCCCTGTATGGGTAGAATCTAGACAACACATACATCACATAGGAAGACATGGTGAACTTCTTTTTTTCTAAGACATCCCTCAGTTATTTATCAATCACAGCATTGATGAGTCTTGCCCAGTGGTAATTAGTACCTTGTTCAATTTTTTTGATCACATGAACCATCCAATTTTCCAACACTCCAACACTCTTCAAACCTGCCACTCTACTCAAAAATGTGATCGCATCATATATATCTGATCTAAATTTAACCCTGTGTAATTGCTTGAGCAGTTTGGAAAAATGGGACTTTGGTTTCTCCAACCAGGAATTAATAATTTGCTGGGCTTTGGTAGGCTCATTCTCATAGTAGGTTTTTGTCAAATCCATGTTTAAAGCACACACAGATGGCAAATATGGCATGTCAAAAGCTTGGGCAATAGAAATGGGATTGAAATTTGCTAAGACTATCCCTTCGGTACTTACAACCCTCTGTGTGTCAAAGTCATACTTCCTGGAACACTCTAGTATCAATTCATAGCACTGGATTGCAGGAGGGAACCCTGCCACATGGACCAGTCTGGACTTCATCATTCCTTGTCTCAAGACCAATAGATCCTTCTGAGCTATTCTTTCTTTGAATTCCTCATATCTCCACGCTCCAACATTGGTGTCAGAGACCTTAGACCATACAGAAGATATCTTGCTGTCAGGCAGCTGACTCTTGGTATCCAATCTCAATCTCTCTACCTTTGAAATGGAGGACCCTTCAGTATCGCCCCTAGACTTTCCTGCAGCAGCCTTACTTGATTCAGCCTGCATTCACAAAAGAACATCATGAGCATCCAATTATCAACATATTCCAATCAAAGGGTTAGTATAAAATCACATAAAGAAATTAAGAACTATCAGTAATCATCAATCTTTGAAAAAATGAAGAATGAAGCAATCCGGGAAAATGAGGTAAACTAGGAAAATCCAGTCAGGGCGGAATTGAGAGAAATCCGACCTAGACGGATTCCTGCTGCCAAGAAATCATTCACCAAATAAATCATTAGTATGGACAAAAGGTTATGAGATTATCATGAAATTCATCCATTAGCAGCAAGAAATCATCATTTAGCATTTACTCCATTACCCCCAACTTCAAAAAATTGGAAGAAATGAAACCAGGCAGGAAAATCGAAAAAATACGGATAGGTCAGATTTTCGTAGATAGCTCAAAATTTTGGAATTCACTATACTCTGCGGACTTTGCCAAAACTGGGAAAATCTGGGTGCGCAGGAATTCCGCGGACACCTCGGAAACCCGACGAATGTTAACGCGCGAACCATTAATCAGATGATCATGCAAACTTCTCTATTTGGATTCAAATGGTCTCAAAATTGATGCCAATAAGCAAAACTTCAAATGCACATGAATTCAAATTTCCAAAGCCTTCAAATGACTAACCTTCATGGCGAAACAATGATGCCCTAATTTTGACAACTAGACCTCCACCATGAAAACCAGGGTAAGCTCGAGGTTTGAAATACTATCCTTAAAATGATCAAGCTAAAGCACACCTTGACTTCTCAAGGCATGAGCAAGTTTAATCTAAATGCCAGATATGAAAATCATGACGGATCAATCGTTCCTAGCAAATCTGGGTAGAGCACAGAAATTCCTAACCTTGCAAAATATAGGAAATTATGCACCTAGAGGAAAAAATCCTGCCCAGAACGCCCATCCATATAGACATACCCGACATTTAATTGATAAACACAAGCACGCATGGTGCGGGTGATAAAGTTTCGCGAAAAGATGGCTCAAACCCTAATTCAACAAATTCATAACTATAAAACAAGCAAAGGGTTGACCTAAAATGACCACCAATCAACTTCGAAAGATTTAATCATTATGCAAACAGAAGGAAGGACGGGCCAACAATGACTTACCATGGATCGATCTGGACGAAGCTTGAACTCGAGGAAGCGACTACAAAACAAGTGTGCCCTAGCAATGAAAATCCTGACACCAGCACCTAGACAATTCACATGCAAGTAGCTCAAAATCAATAATCAAAGCTCGAATGAAGAATGAACTCAGATGCCAAAGCAGATAGCGAGTGAATAATGAAATCAGAATGATGCCCAAAAGGCCTTAAATCCATCCACGCCCACTCCTGGGTGAAGGTACTTCGAGCATTAATGAGCGACAAGACATCTCAGAAAAATCTAGAAACCCGAGCCCAGAACAAAATTTCAGAAAAAACCAAGTCACACGGAGAATCCAGATGAACACGAATTCCGCGGATACAGCAGAAACCGATATTTTAACGAAGTTCGAGAAAATCTGCCAGAGCCGAAAAATCTCAGATTTGAGGAAAAACCTGAATTCAGAAAATTAAGCAATAAACGGACAACGAACCAGGACCTGGGAAAATCCGCCTGAGCTGGAAAATCCCGGACCTAGGTCAAAACCCAGATTTTCATTAAAAACCAATTCTAACTAATTTAAGCCTCAGGGCAGGACCAAAGCTAGTAAGACCAACATCTCAAGACCTTAAAAAGAAAATCTTATAAAAACCAAAGTTCAAAAGACATCATTAAAAGAGAGTCCCTACTCCAAGTGGGGCGTGTGTGCAAACTGGACAACAAATGGCGACTTTGCTGGGGAAATGCTCCCGAGCATTTTGATGACAAACTGGAATCAAGAACCCAGAACCTATGGTTTCAACTCATCCGCCCTGCCACCACCTGTGATTAAAACAAAAGACCCTCAGTCATCCAAACTTTCCTACACCAGGGTCGAAGTGTGTGCATATGCATTCATTGCCTTCCTTTAGCTGCAATAGGAACCTAACTTGGTCTGAACAAGCTACATAAAGATTCATACTCTAAAAGTAACCTGGATAGAGCCTCGCTGCCAGTCAGGCGTCCATATCCCCAACGAGGTTATCACTGTGATTCTCCTAAACATAGCTCTACTGCCAGCCAGGCGTACATAGCCCCGGTAGAGATATCCAGATCCCCCCTGATGAGTTGAATTCAAACTTCTCTCTTTTTTTTGTTTTTTGTTGTTTTTTTTTTGATACTGCTTTTCTTTTCACTGCTTTCACTTCAACTTGTGAACAATGAAGTTCACACTCAGGGATGAGAACCACAGCAGCACTAGAGCAGAAAAAGGATTTTTCACCTGTTCAAACTTTATACGGACCCTATGCAACCTCAGGTATCTTTATCATTTGAAAATATGAGATCCTAATGTATTTCTATTCGATTTGACTAGAAGACCCTTTACCTCAGCACAAGGATAAGTGACATTGAGTAGAGAATTCATACCATGATGTTCTGGAAGGATGATTAGAGTTTGTAAGGGAAATACCAAGGACATCATACCTATTTTGTCACCACTGTCATACAAGTGCAACAAGGGATCCCCAAAAGAGATGGAACCAAGAGCAAGAGAAACACAAACCAAAACAAACAAACCAAAGAAAACCTACTCTAACTAAAGAAGAACAAACAAATTGAAAGGAAACCTATTCTAACCAAAACAAAACAACATAAAGCAACCTAAACTAACTATATACAAAGCAGGGAGCTAAAAATAGTTCAGGACTGGAAATAATGTTTCAAATATTGCCCATTGACAAGCAATGGAATATCTTCTCCCGTGAGAGTCTTCAGATGGAAGGAATTATCTCTAAGTATTTCAGCAATCTGATATGGGCCAAGCCATAGTTTATCGAACTTCCCATGGTCCCCCTTTTGATCATGAGGTTTATACCAGTATAGGACAAGGTCAGAAATCCTGAAGGCTTTGACTTTAGCCCTCCGGTCAAACCACCTCTTGACTACTCCCTGATGTTTGGCAAAATTCTCAAGGGCATTGTCTCGTTTCTCCTCAAGGTGTAGTAGATCTGTCAACCTAGCCTCCCTTCTATACCCCTCATCATAAAAATCATTAATGAACTGTAAGGTTGGGATCTTGAGTTGAATAGGGAATACCGACTCCAGACCATATACTAAGTGATAAGGAGATATGTCAATGGACGACTTAAGTCTTGTACGATCTGCCCAGAGGGAAAACCGAAGCTGGGTGTGCCAGTCTTTTGGGTTCCTCTCTAATAGTTTGCGGATGACAGTCAATAAGTTCTTTTTGGAGGACTCTGCTAAACCATTACCCTAAGGATAATAATTAGACGCAAACTTCACAATGATGCCATGCTCAAAAGCCCAATTTGAAAATTTTAAATATGCAAAAGCAGGACATTATCACAGACAATAGCAATGGGGCATCCAAATTGATTAAGAATAGCAGATTCTAAGAAATCAATCACTACCTCAAATGTACATTGCCTACAAGAAAATGCTTAAGTCCATTTTTTGAAATAATCAATAATAGTTAGGATGTACCTGTGTCCCGTAGAAGATGGTGGGTTGATGGGGCCTATAAAATCCATACCCCACTGAGCAAAAGGCCTTACCTCGATGACCGATTAGAGTGCAAGTACTGCATACCTTTCCCTTGTTGCTACAGTCTGGCAGGTGTGACAGGTCTGTACATAATGGTGAACATCTTTGAACAATGTGGGCCAGTAATATATTGCCATCAAAATCTGATTTGATGTGGCAATCGCAGAACCATGGCTTGTGCCATACCTTTCGTGAAATTCATTCATCACTCTCTCAACTTCCTATTTCCCGAGACACCTTAAATTAATGCCTTCATGATTTTTCTTATACAGAACAACTCCCTTTAATATGAAACCATCACTTTTTAGTCGTAGAGCTCTTCTCTAAACAACATTAAGATGGCTTGGAGACTGTTGGTTCAGCAAGTAATAAACTCTGTCATCATACCAACTATTTGGGGAAACTTCCTCGATGTTATAATTCTGAACAGTTAGTTCAAGGCCTATTTCAGCCATAGTTTGAGTAAGTCCCTGTCCTCTTACCAGCTTCATGGGATGGATCTCAATATCATACTCTTGTAGCATTATCACCCACTTAGCTCTATGCTCACCTAATTCATTTTGCATCAAAAGTAACTTGACAGCAGGAGTTGGGACAATTGCATAAACTTTATTCCTGAGGATATAATGTCTGAATTTCTTTACTGTTCTGACCAGGGCATACGCCTGCTTTTCCACGCTTGGATATTTCAACTCAGCATCTTTTAATGGTGCACTCATAAAAGCAATGGGATGCTCATTTCCCTCATCAGACTTTTGAGTTAGCATTCCAACACATGAATGGTCTGAAGCAAATGAATAGGCGTAAAAGGGTTTACTATAATTAGGACTTACCAATACTGGAGAATTAACAATGGCTCTTTCAATTTTTGCAAATGCCTCCTTTGCTTCCATAGTTCATTCGATCTTGGCATCTTGCTTCAACATAGCATTCAGTGGCTTGACAATTTCAGCAAATCCAGTGATGAATTTTCTGACGAAGTTGATCTTGCCAAAGAAAGACTTCATCTCATTTTTGCTAGCAGGTGGCTGAATCTTTAGTATGGCTTCCACCCTTTCTGGATCAATAGCAATTCCTTTTTCAGATATGACATGTCCTAGAAACTTTCATTCTGTTAATCCAAAAATACATTTTTTAGGATTCAGGGATATGCCAAATTCCCCGCACCTTTGAAACACTTTGTGCAAATCAGAGATGTGATCCCCTCTGTTTTTTGAAAAAATAGTCAAGTCGTCCATATAAATAATGATGCATTTGCCTATGATATCGTTGAAGGAAATATCCATAGCCCCTTGAAATGTAGCCCTAGCATTAATGAGTCCAAAAGGCATCCTTCTGTAGGCAAAGGTACCCCATTTAGTTGTAAAAGCGGTGTTGTGCCTATCCTCATACTGGACCATTACTTGGTTGTACCCTAAATAACCATCCAAAAAGGACATCATCTGAGATCCATTAACCACTTGAAGTACTTCATCTAATGAAGGGACTGGATAGTTGTCATTTTCTGACGATCTATTTAAATTCCTGAAATCAACACAAAGTCTAATTTCCCCATTCTTTTTCCTTACCGGAACCAGGTTCGCCACCCATGTTGAATGCCTGACAGGAAATATAATTCTGGCAGACATTAACTTATGAACTTCTTTCTGTATAAGTGGCTCTAGCAATGCGTTGATAGGTCTATGTCTCTATTTGAAAGGTTTAGCACCTGGCTTTAGGGGTATAGTATGAGTTATGATCGATGTGTCATAAGTTTTCAAGTCCTTATAACCCCAAGCTACTATGTCCGAAAAGCTGTGTAATGCTTCAATTATTCCTTGTCTTTCTTCTGGAGTACACACCTTGCCAATGAAAATGTTTTTAGCATTATCCTCAGTTCCCAAGTTGTAAGTGTCACACTGTCCATTGATAGATTCTTTCTTTGAATATTTTCCCTGATCTCTGATCTTATCCATATCAAAAATTCGTTCCAACTGTACCATTCCCCTTAGGATAGTATTGGACTTCAGATTCATCACTCCTTCTAAATCCAGTTCTACTTCCTAGGGTTCTGCTTCATCAATGATTTGGGAAGCAAAAACATCTGTATTTGTGATAAAATCTAGAATATGCTTGTCATCTTCAAATACCTGAAAGTTAGTAACATTATCTGGGACCGATGGCACAACAGTCAATTCTACAGTGAACTTCTTCAAACCTGACAAAGATAAAGGCTACAGAGTGCTTGTTGCCTGAGCCAGTGAATCCGCAGTTTGATTCTTTTGCCTTGGTATTAGTTGAATATTGAAGGCATAAAATCCCTCAATGAGGTCCCATACTCTATGCCTATAATTAGTCATTCTCCTATCGTGGCATGAATATTGCCTCCTTACTTGCTTAATTACTAACTCAGAATCACCAAAAACTTGTAGAATCTTAACCCTTTTCTTGAGTGCCATGAGAAGTCCATTAATTAATGCTTCATACTCTGCTACATTATTAGTACAGTGAAATTGAAGTCTATGGGCGGCAAAGAAGTTTTTACCTTTTGGACTAATCAGTTCGAACCCTGCCCCAACTCCATGCTTGGATTTGGATCCATCAAATCTGAGGGTCCAACACTCAGCAGTTGCAGTCTTCTTCATTACGTCCTTTGACCCTTGACTGTTGGATGGTTCCTCAGACATTATAGGTTTCTTTCCTTGATATCCTCCCTGAGGGTTTTGCACATCTGTCTTAATAGCCTGGGTTGGATTTAGGCATTTATGTACTCGTTCTACTATTGTCTGGCATAAACAACACTCCAACTCTGAATGGGAAGCATTATGAACTCTACACCAATTAGGTAAGAGTAACTCTTCAAAACTTGTCCTTCTGCCTAGGTGAATTTGATTTTCAACACACCGTTTGATGAATTCCTGGAAACTGTCTAATAGGTTGATCTAATTATCTCTGAGTTCTTCCTCTTCCTCAATTGATCCTGTCAAAATAGTAACATGGCTGGACTCTGTCTCCATATCAATAGGCATCGTATGTAGCATCAATACCTCCTTTGAGTCTAACCCTTCATACTAAGTTGACAGCATATAATTTTCCATGCCTACTTCTGATATCAAAACTTCTATTGAAGTATTTTGGTACTTCGTAATCATGTATTTCATTCTTGGCTCTCTCTCAATTCTGATCTGATTTGGCACTCCTTTCTAGGGAAGCCACATGTGGGAGTGATCAGTAGACACATATCCATTCAAGGCCTTAGTAAAATCTCTTCCTAGAATCAGGCCATATGCATTAGGGATATTAGCTACTTGAATATTGATAACCTGTTGAATCCTTGGGTCAGAAGCTATCTGCATATGAATCATGTTTAATTCTCACACCACATTTACTTCAGTTCTTTCCAATTGAGTTACTTTCTTCTGGGAATCAGCAGGTGTAATCCCTAAAGCTCTACAAACTTCAAATGGCATCACATTGGTGGAAGCACCAGAATCCAGTAAACAATTACGTAAATTCTTACCGAATATGCGCACAGAGATCAGAAATGGTGGGGTTTTTGTCTTCCCTTTAAACAAAGCTGGCTAAGTATCTACTTGAGCCACTTGAGTCTTGTCCTTTTCCTTTCCTTTATCTCCAGGGGGTAAATTAGTCTAACCGTGGGCCTGGTTTTGTGTCTTCATAGGCTGAGAACTAGAAACTTTGCTGACATCCTCACTAAAAGGTTTATCCAATGACACTGGATGTGCATCATATGTGCCTAGAACTGCCTTCCTAATTGCAGGGAACCTTAATAACTCAAATGCCGAAAGATTTACCTTTAATTTCTTGAACTCCTCAGCGACATACAAAGCCATTTTCTCCTCTCATATCAGTGGAGACTTCCTTAGAAGGTTCCTCGACCTTGTCTCTACTTGCTTGAACAACCTTTTTCTTCTATGGGTTAGTTTGAGCTTGTCTTTCCTTCGAAAGGTACTGCCTTGAAACATGTGGATAGGACGGATTGTTAATAGCATTAGGATCTGGCAGAGTATTGAAATTATTAGGGGGAATAGAGGTGGTGAAGGGTCCCCCAGCTTGTGGGCATCTATGAGCCATATCTCTTAAATCATATCATTTACCCTGCCTCTGGAACATCTGAACTTCTTCAATATAATCCTTTTTCTAATCGAGGGGGCTGTTATCATTCATTGTTTCTTCATTGAATAACTAAGCCACTTCATCTCCATTACAAATCTGATCTATTTTCCCCTCCTGAGGATCAGATTCCTCCTCTGGTACATTTTCCTTACTTGTTGGAAAGGGAGCGTGATTTAATACTAACAAAGGAGCATCATAGGGGGTGGAGGGAACAATTTCCCACCCATTTGCATTATTCTCTACCTCATACTGGAAAATGGAGGTGACAGTTTGGATTTCTAGACATTCTAACTCTGAAAGCTGGCTTGTCTTATGGAGCCTACACCACCCTGACAGAGCAGCTTCAGCCAAATATACACCACTAGGAGGCTTGTCTTGACTGACTGGTTGATTTGCAAATTGGTTGACAATCTGATTAACTGGTTGATCCAATGGGGTGGGGACTCCTCCATTATTAGGTCCTGTATTCTAGGTCCTGCTCTATCCCTGTGATTGCCTCTTATCAAATCCTGATCCATTACCTTGTCCTCTATCAAAATTATGTCTCCTATCATTATTGAATCTTCTGTCATTGTTGTAACCCTTATCCTGATTGTATCCCCTGTCATTATAGAATCCTCTTTCATTACGCTATCCTCTATCAAAATTTTGTCCTTGTGAAAATTCTCTATTCTGATTGGATTGTATACTCTTCTGGGTAGCTTGTAATTGGCTATTTTGATTCCTTAGGTAAGTCACCTCTAGATTTAGCTTCTTTATCTGCTCAGCCATTTCATCAATCCTATCCTTATTTGGATCTCGATAAGGGATCTGGTTTAGATTACTTTGAGGAGGGACAGGCATTGTAGCAGATCCCATAGACTGATGCAACACTTCAGAGTTCTGCAAATAGGCAGGGAAACTATTTTTTTGTGGCTGATACATAGGCTGGTTAACTTGCTGTTGGGGAAAATTCATCATAGGGGAGACCTGGCTCATGGGAGGACCAGGGTGGGGTACCAAAGGTAGCTGAGGTATTGGATTCATGATAAGGGTATGATTGGAAAGAGCCTGATTCACTGCCTAAACCTGATTGGGATGTGCAACTGGTCCTAAAGAAGGCAATGGTCTAGTCAAGTGTTGTCTCAAATCTGTACTAAGCTTAACAGGTTCTGTATAGGAATTAGTTAAGGTAGCTGGAGGATTAGGTCTCCACTTCAGAAAGGTGGCTGTCAGGCTATCCAAGGCTTCATAATAGACTCCCAGGGCTGTATTATTGTCTAAAACATAAGGGTCTTGAAGTCTGGTGTATGCAAGGTGGAACCTATTATTGAAACTGGATATTGGTTCATTAACCTCCCTCTTGACTTTATTGAATTGTAGATATAATTCATTGGCACTGATGGGTATTCTGAACTTCTGTAAAAAGGCAGCCTCTAGATCATTCCAATTAAGAATTAAACCAGAAGGGAGGTGATTGTACCAATAAAAGGCCTCTTCCCCTAGCGAATAAGGAAACAACCTACAGGAAATATCTTCATGAACAATCCCTCTGTCTTTGAGACACGTTTGGAAAATCCTTATATGTTCTTCTGCAGTCCTGTTTGGGTTATGAACATGGAACTTTAAAAAAAAGTGCTCAGGGTGTTTGGGCATTACATTGTAAGCATTGAAAAACAAAGGAGATGGATTATTAGCAAGGAAGGCCATTGCCAAAAGCGGGGGTGGTGGTTGTGGTTGGTTAACGATAGGCCGGGACTGTTGAATGGGAACTGCCATAGGGAAGGGTATGGCTTCAACTTCAGGAAGTGAAGATGCAGAGGATACAGGTGAAGGGATGGGTGATGATGATTCTCCCCTTTCTCGAGTCCTTCTTGACCTAGTGGGGAACTGTAATTCCTGTAAATCTTCTTTTCCTGGGGTGGATCTGGTACTTCTTCTATATCTCTTAGGAGAGATGGCATTCAAGAAATGATCCAGTGTGCTCATTTAGGCCCTCCTTCTAGCGCCAATCTGTTATGGTGTTTTCTGCACAACAACAACTCAAACAGAATACAATATCCTATCTCTCTTGAAAGGTAATCTTCAACAATAAATTACTCAAAATCACCCCAAGGTCTCTCAGGTGTCAGGTCATGACAATGCATAAACAACTTAGATAATATGTGAAAATGCTGGTAATCACAATCAGACCTTACTACAAGTAGACTATATCTTTCCAATTGATTAGATCTTGCAATGTAATGATCTTAAATCCTAAATCTAACCAAATAATAAAGAAATAGCAAAAGGTAAGGATGCAGAAATATGATAAGATCTAAACTATTCATAGAATGAACAATGCAAATGACAGATGTCTGGAATGGACCAATCTCAAATAACCAATTCTTGATCAACCCACAATGCAATATCACAAGAACGGTGCAATCTTCTAAGGTATATATATTTTCAAATCATAGATATTCATCCACAATCGAACTAAGCACAAATAAATGTATGGTCCAGGTTGACTTCACTAGCCTACTACAATCAGATAGTTACTAGGAGTATAGACCAGAGATTGCTACTAACATTCCAAATATGAAATCATGAACATTATTCACCAAACTAATCCAATTCTAAACAGTAAATCTTAGATCTTCAAGCAATTCGAAAGATGAAACAACAAGAACCATGCAAGATAAACTAACATAAGAGATTTCACAAGGAAAACCACAATGTCTTCAATTGTATTAGATCATCAAAATGCTGCAACAATTCCACTGTTCTATTACAATATTTTCTTCAACAACTAACTACTGCAAAATGCTCTAGCCCTTGTCTAAATCAACTGTATCTAACTCTGACTCTTACTCTTCTATTCTATCAGCCTTACAATGAGGCAGGAATGTCTTTTTATAGAGGATTTATAAAACATGTCAGCCCAGCCAAATATTTACAAAATAAAATTAGCCAAAATAATTCTGCCTTAGGAATTTCAAAATAAGGCACACATTAAATGCTGATACATCATCAAGGTCAGCCTAGACACATTCCCCAATGTAGGCCGGATCATCACATGCCCTATAATAATAGGGAAGCACAAATCTCAAAATGGGCATTAACTACCGCCTCCCTTATCCTTATTCTGAGCCAATGATCCATGAACCCTCAAGAATACTTTATCCAACTCGGCGATAGGTGGCAAAGGAAAAATCTTGAGCCGACATTCGATGGAGTCAATCTCCTCTTTTGACTGTTTAACAGTTTTATTCCAATCATCCTTGTGTGCCTGGTACTTATCCATCACGACCAAGTAGGTTGTTGCATCATCTAGCTGGTGCCCTGTTATAACATTTTCGGAATCTGGAGCGTAGACATCATGCCACCATTCTCTTAACTATTCTAGGCTCAGATATTTAGGAGCAATTTTCCTCCTGCTAGTCATAATCTCAAAAAATGCAATACATCCATCATAAACTCCAGTCAGGTCACCATCTATCCGCTTCTTTTGTTTATGGATCTTTCTAATGGCCTTTTACCGAATCTACAAAGCTTCGAACCATTCCCAAGGCTCATTAATTCTGGAGGAAGGAAGGATCCCATCCACAGCCAACTGATCTTTTCCATATTCCATGATCACTTTAGATTTCTGCAACAGAAGGTCAATATCCTCCTTGTCTTGTGATAGCACATGTTCTAACAAGTCCTTGGCTCTTACTGCACCCTTTTCAACCGAAAGGATTTCCTTTATTGCATTATCCCCTTTCAGTTGTACATCTTTCAACCAATCTATTGCGGTTTGGGTAGAGGCCTTCATCTTTTCAATTTCATAAATGGTTTCCTTGGGCAAGAAACCAGGAGTAGCAGAAGAAGATGGGTGGAGAGATTGCAAATGCTTCATCAAGTCTTCTAGGCACTTCTTAAGCCTCTCATTCTCCCTTCTAAGCTCACGTTTAGACTGTGTCTCTTTCCTTAGTCTTCCAATTATTACTGCACTAGACCCTTCATATTCTTCAATATCCTGCTCCATAGAAGTTGGTCCAAGATTAATGGTTTGCACATTGTAATCTTTTCCAGTGACCTCTTCTTTAGCATTATCCGTAGTAGGGATGGCAATGTGAACGACCCTGTTACTTGCTTCATCTCTTTCTATCCTTTAAACTACCTTAGCCATCTTTTTCTTCTTACCTTTGCCAATCTTGGATAGCATCTCATCCCAATCAAGAGAGGTGTCCTCAACAATGACTTGTCTCTTTCTTGTAATCTCCTTTTCTAACCAATCCGGGACAGCAGGATCCACCCGGATTTCTTCTGTCTTGGACTCCTCATGTTGTTCTGATGTTTCATCTTTTCCTTTCTTAGGAGACTGATCACCTTGGTTACCCAATTCAAGTTCCTCTTCTTGCATGGGCGATGGGGTTCCAACAGGGATATTCTCCTTCTCAGGTGATCCGTTACCTTTACTGCTTACTGGAGAATCCTCATATTGCACTAATGGAGAAGGGTGTCTTTCTACCTCTTTAGTCTCAAGTTCAGTCGTTGTACCAAAGAGTTCTCCCTCCTTGAATGGCTCTGTCTCTCCACTAGTCTCTTGCTCTTCCTGGGCTGTCTGCTCAGGTAAACTCGGTGAAGGGGAAGTAGCCCTAGGTTGCTCCACAACTGGTGTCTTTGGAGGAGGATCCATCTTTTGCATAGCCTCCTTAGGAGATGGAGTCCTTGATCTCCTTGAATAAACTTTGGTTTTTTCTCCTGAACTCTCCACATCAACAACCAGAGTCTCATCTTTGGAAGTCTCTTTACCTTTTCTCTTTGAAACCCTAGTTGCCCTTGTCTTCTTTGTCTGTGGAGGAGCATCTTCTTCTTTTGCCTTTTCACATTCCTCCTCTTCAGAAGATTTTCCTATTTTCAAAGTTCAGCTTCTTTTCTTTGCCTTTGGTTTCCTTTTCAGTTATGGATCACTTTGTTTAGGGCCTCTAATTTTGATTTTGAAAGGTGAGCTCCCTTTGGCTTTCCCTTTGGGATCATCTTCCTCAAATTCTTCTGAGGTGGACAGGGGATCCAGATTCCCCATTAAATTGAAGGTACAAGGTACCTTTTCACATTCCAACTCCCAAACCTTATGCTTCAACCATGAAGTAGTAAATCTCATGACAGGGGCCATTAGGTCTTCCAACTCAGTTACCTCATCATCAGCCCAGTTTATCTCTCCAGTTGATCTTTCTTTGACAGACTCATATGCATGATCTTGTACTAGATTCTCGTCATTCTCTAACTGGTCGGGGATCAACTTGACATTATATTGCCTAATCACATCAACTGGAACCCTAGAGTACCTTTTCTTCCTTGCCTCAAAATCATTTTTGATAATTGCCCATTAATCCTCTAGGTCTTCCTTGTGATGGTATTCTGTGGTGGCCTTCTTCTGGGCTTCCCTGGTGATATCAAAGTTTGTCCTTTTGGAGTGGAAGGAGAAACCATAAGCTGCCAATTCATCTCCTACTACATGCACCGATTGGATAGAAGGGCATACCTCAGCTATACCAATTTTGGGAGGGAAATCTCCCCCAAAACCTGTTTTATGCTTCGCCTTTTTAATAATTACATCAAATTCACATATTTGTCTCACAACTTCCAATAGCACAATATGATCAGTAGGGTACCTAGGTAACTTGTATGGAGTAGCTTGACATCTATCAATTCTGATGTAGAAGAAGGTGGGAAACTGAATGAACCAAGCTCCATACTTCTTTATCAACTCCTTTGGCCCATCAGACAATCTCACATGCTCCACATTTTGAAGCAGCCTAGTGATATACATTGTAAATGCATCGTTTGCTCTTATGTAATCCCGATGTCCTAGGTGCAGTTTTGGGTATATGTCATAGATTACATCTTGTCCAAATGTCCCCTTTGGATTCAAACCCCTATATGGGTAGAATCTAGCCAACACATACATCACATAGGAAGACATGGTGAACTTCTTTGTTTCTAAGACATCCCTCAGTTATTTATCAACCACAGCACTGATGAGTCCTGCCCAACGGTAATTAGTACCTTGTTCAATTTTGTTGATCACATGAACCATCCAATTTTCCAACACTCCAGCACTCTTCAAACCTGCCACTCTACTCAAAAATGTCATCGCATCATATATATCTGATCTAAATTTAACCCTGTGTAATTGCTTGGGCAGTTTGGAAAAATGGGACTTTGGTTTCTCCAACTAAGAATTAATCATTTGTTGGGCTTTCGTGGGCTCATTCTCATAGTAGGTTTTGGCCAAATCTATGTTTAAAGCACACACAGATGGAAAATTCGGCATGTCAAAAGCTTGCGCAATAGAAATGGGATTGAAATTTGTGAAGACTCTCCCTTCGGTACTTACAACCTTCTGTGTTTCAAAGTCATACTGCCAGGCACACTCTAGTATCAAATCATAGCACTGGATTGCAGGAGGGAACCCTACCACATGGACCAATCTGGAATTCATCTTTCCTTGTCTCAAGACCGATAGATCCTTCTGAGCTGTTCTTTCTTTGAATTCCACATATCTCCATGCTCCAACATTGGTGTAAGAGACCTCAGACCATATAGAAGATATCTTGCTGTCAGGCAGCTGACTCTTGGTATCCAATCTCAATCTCTCTACCTCTGAAATGGAGGACCCTTCAGTATCGCCCCTAGACTTTCCTGTAGCAGCCTTACTTGATTCAGCCTGCATTCACAAAAGAACATCATGAGCATCCAATTATCAACATATTCCAATCAAAGGGTTAGTATAAAATCACATAAAGCAATTAAGAACTATCACTAATCATCAATCTTTGAAAAATCAGAGAATGAAGCAATCCGGTAAAATGAGGTAAACCGAGAAAATCCAGTCAGGGCGGAATTCTGAGAAATCCGACCTAGACGGATTCCTGCTGCCAAGACATCATTCACCAAATAAATCGTTAGTATGGACAAAAGGTTATGAGATTATCATGAAATTCATCCATTAGCAGCAAGAAATCATCATTTAACATTTACTCCATTACCCCCAACTTCGAAAAATCGGAAGAAATGAAACCAGGTAGGAAAATCAAAAAAAATCGGACAGGTCAGATTTTCGCGGACAGCTTGAAATTCTGGAATTCGCTATACTCCGCGGACTTGGCCAAAACTAGGAAAATTCGGGTGCCCAGGAATTTTGTGGACACCTCGGAAACCCGACGAATGTTAACGTGTGAACCATTAATCAGATGATCTTGCAAACTTCTCTATTTGGATTCAAATGGTCTCAAAATTGACGCCAATAAGCAAAATTTCAAGTGCACATGAATTAAAATTTCCAAAGCCTTCAAATGACTAACCTTCATGGCGAAACAATGATGCCCTAATTTTGACGACTAGACCTTCGCCATGAAAACTAGGGTAAGCTCGAGGTTTGAAATACTATCCTTAAAATGATCAGGCTAAAGCACACTGTGACTTCTCAAGGCACGAGCAGGTTTAATCTAAACGCCAAATATGAAAATCATGACGGATCAATCGTTCCTAGCAAATCTGGGAAGAGCACCGAAAACCCTAACCTCTCTAAATATAGGAAATTACGCACCTAGAGGGAAAAATCCTACCCAGAATGCCCATCCATATAGACATACCCAAAATTTAATTGATAAACACAAGCACGCATGTTATGGGTGATAAAGTTTTGCAAAAAGATGGGTCAAATCCTAATTCGACAAATTCATAACTATAAAACAAGCAAAGGGTTGACCTGAAATGACCACCAATCAACTTCGAAAGATTCAATCATTATGCAAACAGAAGGAAGGACATGCCAGCAATGACTTACCATGGATTGATCTAGATGAAGCTTGAACTCGAGCAAGCGACTGCAAAACAAGTGTGCCCTAGCAATGAAAATCCTGACACCAACGCCTAGACAATTCACACGAAAGCAGCTCAAAATCAATAATCATAGCTCGAATGAAGAATGAACTCAGACGCCAAAGTAGATAGCAAGTGAATAATGAAATCAGAATGATGCCCAAAATGCCTTAAATCCATCCATGCCCACGCCTGGGTGAAGGTACTTCAAGCATTAATGAGCGACAAGACATGTCAGAAAAATCCAGAAACCTGAGCCCATAACGGAATTTCAAAAAAAACCAAGTCACACGGAAAATCTAGATGAACACGAATGCCATGGATATGGCAGAAACTAGGATTTTAATGAAGTTCGGGAAAATCCGCCAGAGTCGGAAAATCCCGGATTTGAGCAGAAACCCGGATTCAGAAAATTAAGCAATAAACAGACAACGAACTAGGACCTGGGAAAATCTGCCTAAGCTGGAAAATCCCGGACCCAGGTCAAAACCTGAATTTTCATTAAAAACCAATTCTAACCAATTCAAGCCTCAAGGTAGGACCAAAGCTAGTAAGACCAACATCTCAAGACCTTAAAAAGAAAATCTCATAAAAACCAAAGGTCAAAAGACATCATTAAAAGAGGGTCCCTACTCCAAGTGGGGCATGTGTGCAAACTGCACAACAACCCCCCTTACCGAATTTAGGTGCAGAATGACTGGGAAGCAGAGAAAATAAACTTATGGCTCTTTTCGCCAAAACTCCACATTCTAGCTGTAGCTGCTCACAATTTTACCTTTGGCTCTAAAACTATTTTCATGAAATAATTGGATGCCTTATGATACAAATAAGACAGGTAAATTTATTTTATGTTGATCAAATCTCGCTAGTAGATGTCTCATCTACCATTAAAGCTCATTCGCGGGCTGCACGAATGGCTCCAACCATATTTGATACATATTTAAATTTGAGCTGTTGATCCTCCAGTTTGATCAAATCATTAACGACCATCTTCAAAAATGGCTAATATAATAGCCAACACAGAAATAAAAGGCCCACCATGTCAAACGCCGTGAAGGAATGCCATGTGGTGGTTGCCTGTGATATCGCAATCCTTTGATTTACCATCGCAGGATGGTGGGCAACCATTGATCTTTCTCATCAGAGATCCTGCTCCTTCAAAATGGTCATCGTCCCTTCCTTTAATTGTCGAGCAGCTTTTACCTCAAAGTTATAACATCCTTGTTGAAATAAAACATGTGCATCTTACAAGCACATTAGTAACTCGTCCTTTAATATATTGAAGTCTGGCTAATGCTTCCTTCACTCCTAAGGCCTCATCGGATGAGACACGTGGCAATCACCCACGATATCGTGATCCCATAATTCCTGATTGCGGGATAGCGGGCGCCATTGATATCTACAGTAAATGGATCAACGGTAGCGCTAATTCAACCCTCTACAAAATAAAACATTTATTAAAAGTGCAAGGGGGAACCACTAGGCGGACGACAAACAACAACATAAGTTGTTTTAAAATGACAGAGCACGGGGTCAGCCTAGACTTAGGAAAAATAAAAACATACAACAGCTGCAAAAATTAGAAACTGAAGGGGCCAACGTCTAGATGAAACGATGGGGCATAAGATGTTTTAAAATCCCTCTAAAAGGTAACAGCAGAAAAGAACCTGACCAAGGGATACCACAAAAAGGATTAAAGATGAAGACAAGGCTAAAACCCTAACCCTTCAAAATTTTCAACACCATGAAAGACCAGCAACATAAGGGAGGTCATGAGTGACTAACAAGGAGAAAAATTTGAAAGCTCCATCAGGGGTAAGGGAACCTTTTTTCCCTACATAAACTTATTTTTCTAATTCTTTCATGAAGAAAGGAGGATGGAGCAAGCTTTCCAATGTGCTTAATATTTTGTGATGAAGAGAGTAAGAGAAAGAAACCATGATCTTGAGGGATTTATGGCATGGTTAAAGACTAGAATCAGAAGCACCAAATTTTTCCAAAATTTCTATTTTCTAGAGGATCTTATAAGGAACATTTTTTACTTTCAAAAACAAGATGAAATGGATTTCTTTTAATAAATTGGAAAGGGAAATGCAATCTAAGGACCCTCAATACTTGGCTCTAGCAAACATAAAATATGAAATGAAAATAATTGAGTATGTTTTCCATAATCTTGAGCAAGTAGTTGGGCAGCTAAAAGGTGAAAGGTTAATCTAGGACAAGAGGAAAGCTATTGCAGTAGAGGTACAAGGTGAGGGGGAAACCCTTGTGATGTAGGAAAGACCAGCCTCTCAGCCCCAAAAGAATGTAATTGTCTTCAAAAGGAGGAAAGATAGGGTGAAGGAGAAGAAACAAGGAGTTCCCACCTCTTCTCAATAAGAGGAACCAAGAGTCCCTTCACTGATACATCAAATGCCACTATTTTCTCCTCCTAGGTCAACTAGTCCTGTGATTGTGGACATTGATTCACTACCAAGGAAATCATTACCACCAAGGTAGCCACCTCCTAAGTGACAAAACGTTGAATCAATTGTCCTGGTGGATTATGATGAGGATTCTGATGATGAGATATTGGTCACTAAAGAAGATATGCAACAAGGTATGCCTTCTCCCCTTAGAAAGATGGTATCACAACAACTTGGCCTCAGATTGAGTAAGGAAAACCTTTATGGCATGAATAACAAGGATGGTGTTAGAGAAGAGGCATGTACAAAGTTCTTGGATGATGACTCATTTTTCAACTTCTCAACATTCATGGAATTTTCTTAGAGATCCAAAAAAGATGAATATGTTAATACCATTGCAAAGAAGATGAGCCTCCACCTAGAGTTTCCTGATCAAGTTATTCAGGCCCAAGTCATAAAGGAGATGAAAGAAAGATTCCAATAAATAACTGCACAAGAGGGTAGAGAGTTAGTGAGAAAAGGTGGTATTCTCTTATTACTAGAATGGGACCTAGCCTCTGCAATAGCCTTTGACACAGTGAAGAGGTATGATAGGCCTCTATACAATTTTGAGGAGAAAGCAACCATTGCACTACAAAGATCTACATTTAGTGAGCAGTGGGATATTTTAGCTATTTGGGCCCTAGCTCCAAATATTAAAAATCTAGAAGTTGCAGAGCCATTTGCAGACTACAGAGGGGACTTGATCATAAAGAGGGTATCTAATACATGTGCTATTGAAGTTGCCACTATGTTATTGAATTTTGCTCAATTTACTAAGGAAATAGTGGAATCAGTGATAGTAGAAAAGGAAAAATAAATAAAGATGTACAATTACTTATTAGTTGAGTATGGAAAGGGCCAGTAAAGGATAATGGAGCTGCAAACAGAGATGACACTCTTGAAAGAGAAGATGCAAAATATGTAGCCCAGTGTGCTAGCACTACTGAATTTGACACCATTTTTTGATGGCCATTCGTTGGCAGTTCGACACATCTTTGTCGGAAGAGCGACGCAATGGTGAAAATATTTTCATCGCTATTTTTTCGTCGAAAGGCCAACAATGAATTACACTAGAAGTTCGTCGCTAGTTCGATGTAATGGGCAAGCAGTATTGTCGAAACAACAGCAGAGGTTTGTTGCCATTGCGATGAAATGGGCAAGGACTAGCATCGAAACAACACCAAAAGTTCATCAAATGTGCAACAAAATAGGCAAGTAGTAGCGTTGAAACAACACCAAGGGTTCATCGACTTTGTGACAAAATTAGCAAGGAGTAGTGTCGGAAGAACACTAAAAAGTGCATTGAACGTGCGATGAAATTGGCAAGGAGTGCCTTGGTGTCTACGCCAAAATTTCATCGCAATTGTGACGAAAGTGGCAGGCAGCTATGATGAAATCTTTGTCGTAGATATAGAAACTTCATCGGGCCTTTCTATTGATTCGTCAGTTTGTTTCATCAAAATTGCGACGAAACATCAATTTTTTTTTTAAATATTCATGGAAATGTACCGTTGCAGAGACTGACGACTGGTCATACATACAGACTGCATATTGGTTTGATGCTTCAAACGATGCATTTCTTATTTTGAAAAGTGCATTACCTTATTGAGCTTCTCTTTGTTTTGAGAATAGTTTAATATTCTCTACTTAACAGGTTCAACCACGTGACAGTGGAAGCTCATTTGGCCCGTCCCCCCTCACATCACTCTCAATTCCCCAAACCCAATCATATAACATTAATCATTGATTCATCCATTAATAACATATAGCGTTCATTCATTCATCCATTCATAACATATAACATTCATTCATCCATTAATAACATATAACATTCATTCATTCATCCATTAATAACATATAACATTCATTCATTAATATATAATATTCATTCTTTTAGTTTTTACATATTATCAAAAATATGGTTGTCATGATATGATTACAATCACTTTTTTTTTGTTTCTTTTTGAAAGCTACATAAAGCTGAAGTGGAGTATCATTTTCTAAATCAATATCTATCCCCCCTTTAGTTGTTTTTCCCTCTGCTTGTGATATTAATGTATTCCTAGTTGTCTGCTCATGACATGGATGCCGCTGCAAGGGGGGGTCTACTGCAATAAGAAAGAAATGTTAAACTGATATGTTTTATTATTATTGTTACAAGTATTTCATTAATTAAAAGAACATTAGAGTGGTTCTCTTTACCTGATGGGTCCACATCATGTTCCTAAACTTTTGTTATAGACTCATGCTCAACATGTTGAACACCCTCTAAATCCTGATCTGCAGTTGAAACACGAAAGGTTACATTAATTAATACACCAATTGAAATTAAATATGTTTAAGGGAACATGGGGTGGTCTTCTTTGATGGGCCACATCATGTTCCTGATCTTCTCTAACTTGATCATGCTCAACACGTTGATCATGCTCTACATGCTCTAAAGTTGAAACATGAAAGGTTACATTAATTAATACACCAATTGCAATTAAATATGTTTAAAAGAACTTTAGAGCAGTCCTCTTTAGCTGATGAGGCCACATCATATTCATGATCTTCTCTAGCCTGATCATACTCAACATGTTGATCATGCTCTACATGATCTAAAGTACGGGATGCACACCATGACCTTCATCTGCACGTTCTGCTCCACCCTCACCAAGCTGCATTCCAATGTCATGTGCAGTATTATCATTGCTTGAATGTTTAAAACAAATAGGCATGTAATTACTTTATGGTGGAAATTAATATTGAATAGATTGCACAAGTATTCAATTTTAAATAAACTTTATTGAGTTTATTTACCTGCGTGTCAGATGCAATGGAAGATTGTGTTTTCCCAGTCAAGACTCTTAAGCGTTCAACCATGGCTCCATAGCCTTGTTGGAAGGAAATCTTCAGGTCCTCTTCGTGGGAACTCTATTGAATTGAGCCCTACATTTTTCAGAAGATCATGAATTTTGCTTCTATGGTGTGATAAAACCAAAATTGTTTTCAATTTATTATAATTTGGATGCAATTTAATTTATTGATACTTACAATTCGTGTGGCTAATTTCATATAACCACTAGAGCCAAGTTTGTGTTGCCCATGCTTTTCTAGTCTTGCCTTTGTTGCCTTCGATGTGTCGGCCAGCCTATGAAAAGTTTGAAATACGTTACATTATGTAAAAAGAAAGAGTAATTAGTATATAATTACATTGTTGATAGTATCACACATAGCATACTACTTTAAAAAAAAAATTAATGGCATTTCCATAGCATACAGACATTGAGAGCAAATAAAATATAGAGTTCAATCCATGAATTATAGAAATAGGTATTTGTTGGTTATATTCATATCAGCAGTTACATTGCACACAAAACATACTAGCTATAAATATCAGATGGTGACAGTTGTCTATGCTACCACATTTTTCATACATGTCTACCAAAGCATTTTATCAAACAATTCACTGCCTTGCTGCTATGGCTAAAAGCCTAAAATAGGTGCTTTTCAAACAAGCTATGGATGCTTGGAAAAAATCTATCAAAGCATAATAGTAAGAAATAGCATAGAAAAGGCAGTGAACTATTTCAAAAATGCCTCAAAGAAATGTGGTCTCATGGTGATGGAATGCCATGACAATTCATAGCAATTTGCTTGCATGGC
>VDFB02193867.1:84088207-84230912 GCA_007258455.2 Sequoia sempervirens | reverse complement strand
CCTACACACTCTAATGAAATTCCCTTACACCCATAATTATCAATTAAACCCTTTGAAAAATGGGGTTTGGATTTTGTAGGACCCATTAATCCTCCTTCTAGGGATAAAGAGTGTATTCTAGTTTGTATTGGTTATGTAACTAAATGGGTAGAAGTAGTAGCTTTGAAACATGCTCAAGATACAAAAGTTTCTAACTTCTTATACTCTAAGATGTTTACCAGGTATGGCATACCAAGAGAGATTGTTACAAACCAGGGACCACAATTCACCTCTAATTTGGTTACAGCTCTAGTGCGAGAATATGAAATAAAACACCAAAAATATTCTTTGTACCATCCACAAGCCAATGGGCAAGTGGAGGTGACCAATCAGGAGCTAGAGAATATCCTCATAAAAATTGTGGCACTACACAAGAAGGATTGGGTAGATCTACTTCCTAAGGAAATTTAGGTCTACAAAACAAATTGGAAGACAACCACTGGCTTGACACCATATGAACTCAAGTCTATGGAAAAAATCTTTTATTTCCCATTGAATTTGAAGTAAAAATTCTCTGCACTACTCTTCAATTAGGGATGAGTCTCAACGAAGCCCAAAAGGAAAGAATCACTCAACTCCATTCCTTAGATGAAATGTGCTAGGAATCCCTTTTTCATGTAGAGGTGATGAAAAAATAGAGGGCACAATGGCATGACCGCTTCATTCATCCATTAACATTCCAACCTGAGGACTAGGCATTGCTTTATGAATCTTGGTTCCAGGACTTCAAAGGGAAATTCCATGCTCAATGGCTTGGTCCCTATGGGATTGAAATTGTTTACGATAATGGTGTTGTTAAGTTGTACACTATGGATTCAGAGTGCATGGCTCTTCTTGTCAATGGGCACCATTTGAAGCTATACAAATGGTCCCTTTCAAAATAAACTTTTTCTTGTACTATGATGAAGGAACTCACTCTTGTTCTTGCCACCTCCCTGGAATAAACTGATATATATATATATAAATGCAATAAAACATCCAATAACAAAAACCTTTAGGTGTTGTTGACCAGTTAACAATTGAAAACTGAATTTTGATGGGTGTTAACTGCTAAATAAACTTAGAGGTGAAAACTAGTTTATCGGTGCCTCTAAGTGGTGATAGGGTGAAAATTGGGATACAAGTGGTCTATCATCATAAAAGAGTTACAAAAAAAATAGAAGCAAAATGGTACAATAGCTTCCTGTCACTTTTGTGCCAAGAATTCTTAGGGGTTCGATATTCATGTCGCTACCTACTCTATGGTGCAATAGCATTGCTCATTGCTCATGTTGCATCAAGAGGTATCTTTTTGTCTCCCTACTACTTTCATCGGCCTTCACCCTTTGTCATCACATCATTTCAGTTTCTTATTCATGTGAGCTTTCTAGTTCTACTAGGAATTATTTCCTGTCATGCTTTAGACATGAACTTTTCCTTGACTCGTCTAACTTTTGTGCTTTTTCACAATATTCCCTTTTGTTGACAACTTTCATCATATGGGAAAGAACTTTATCCATGTGACCAGCTTAGCTCCACGTTGTCTTTCGTACTTCTATTGATACTGATATATTTGATAGTTCTATTTTTCCTTCTACATTTATTAATTATTGTTCTTTCTGTTGATTAAATGATGAAGGGGCCCATGGACGGCTCATTAAACTAGGGGGAAATGCTAACACCTTGTTACAAAATCATTCTAGTTGTCACTTCATGACATCATGGTAAATTCAAATCTTACCTCACCGTATACTCCACAATAAATGTGCTCATACCCCACCGTCATTTCAGCCCCTAATTGTCATTGCTACTATTCATAACATTTTACCATTGTCATAACATTTTACCATTGTAACTTTTTCAACATTTCCTATTATTGTCACAAATTTCTTTAGATTTCTCACTATTACCACTTCCTAGTTCACCATGGCTAATGATCAAAGAACCCATTATGAACCTACTTCAATGGAGGAGCTATGGACTCGCAAGAATAAAGAAATTTATGAAGTGTTCAAATAGGCCCAATGGGATGTTTATTTCAAGAAGTTGTGAGGGTTTGATAAAAGGGTCGCTCAGGAATTTGCAATGAATTTTGATGGTGAGTAGGTCTTTGTGAGGAGTGTCCAATTTTCTATCACTACTAATATTATATCAAAGGTAACGGGGTTACCATTTTCTAGAGAAGATTACTTCCCAAATAACAAAAATAAGGTTGTCGACCTCCAGCCCATGTGCAAAGCATTTATGAGAAGAGGCGAGTTTGTGGAGATGGTTCATGGTCAAGGCATGAAATTGGCTTCTTTTCCCATAATCTGGAAGGGTGTGGCTAAGTTTATAATTCAATACATTACTTGTGAAGGCCAGTATGTGTATGTTCATGCTCAACACTTTAGGTTAATGTTGCATTTGTGAAAGGATCAATTAGTGAGTGTGCCTTATTTCCTTCATTATTCTTTGTATTGTATGAGTAGGGTAGTTCAGAAAGGGAAGAATAATTCATTATCCCACCATGTTTTAATCAAGTTGTTAATCATCCATTCCCTAAAAATGCTCTCTCCCTCAAGTGAGTGGGACTCATTTGTTAATATAAATGACAACACTAGTTCTGAAGCTTCTGAAAACTCTTCGGATGAATCTTCAAAAGAAGTTCCTAGCGCACTCGAAGAAGGTTCTAAGGAAAAAAGAGACCTTGGAGTGAACCCTAGTTCTTCCAAAAGAAAAACCCATGGAAATTCATCTACAAAGTCCCCAATTCTGACTCCTAGGGAAACTAGGGGCTCAAGTGCTAAATCTTCCAAAGTTTTAGATGTTGAAAGGTTGTCTGCCAAACCTGTTAAAAGGAAACAAACCCTTTATGCAGATTATGAAAAAGAGTTGTCTCCTAAACCTTCCTATGATAGGAAGGGAAAAAGGAAATCAAAATCTTATGCCAACCCTATGAACAAACTAGAGGATCTAGCTAATGTTGTAAGTCATATGGGTAGTCCAAAAGAAAAAAAAATTGACTCAGATCTCGAAGTTTTATCTGAAGTCATAAAGAAACAAGGTAAGGGTAGCAGGGAACATAGGATATCAACAAGAAAAGGGGTTCAAAAACCAAAATCAAAGAATATTTCTAAGCCAAACATTGTTGATATAGATCAAGAACCCAAGAGTCCCATTGCTGAAAATTATCCTGTTGATGAACCCTTATATGAACAGGAAGAAAATATTTTATTTGAACCCTTATGTCCATCTCCAATAGCTTAGAGTATTGAAGAATAGCTAGAAGAAGTTAGTGTAGATCCATAAAGAACAAAACCAGTAGACCCTACAGGGGAGCAAGAGAAACTTGACAATTCACCCCTTCTTGATACACAAATCAGTGAAGGAAATCTATAGTTAATTGAGTATATGGCAATGGAACAAAATGTTGATAAGACACATTCCCAAGGTAATCAGGAGATAGATGAAGAGAATAAGGATTAGGAACTTGGGGAGAAACAACAAGAGGAAATCCATATTTTGAAGGATGAGCTTGCCTGGATAAAAGAAGAAAGTCATTATCTCCAAACCCAGCTACAAGAAGCTCAATCTGCTAAACAATAATAAGTTGTCAAGATTAAAAACCCTAAAGAGTAACTTTCACAAACACTTTAGGACAAGAGAACTTCATATTATCATCAATGAACATGAGTAGTAGGTTCAATATTTGAAGCAGAAGTGGGCTACAGAGATTAAAGGCACTTTGCATACATTACTGGGTTGGTGACCCTTTCCTTTGCATGGGGACATGCAAATACCTCAACTAGGGGGAAGTAATGGGGGTTGAATAGTCTTAATATTTTTACCCTATGTTTTCCTTTCTCTTTTATCTTTACCACCTTCCTGTCTCTTTTATCTTTACCACCTTCCTGTCTCTTTTTTTATCAGTACAGTAAGTATCGATATTTGATATAGTGTGAAGGAAATTAAAACTATTAGAAAATATCATTATTTATGGAAATACTAATTAACTTGTGGCTGAAATGGTAGGAAATTATTAAAGGAAGGTGTTAAAGCTATTAGGAATGTGGATGGATGAGGAGCAAGGAGTTGTAGATTAATAATCTATAGGCTATTTTTGATAGAATGCTAGTTAATTTGTTATACGACTAGTGACCATCTTTTGTTGTATATTGAGCATATTTGGTTTGTTGGCCATAGGCTGAAATAAACCAAAACAAACCTTATCAATGCTTGGTAGTATAATTATGTGTGTTTTGAAAAACTTGATATAGACATATAATATAGTTTAAGAACATACTACTGTTTTGAATCGTATTTTCAAGTTGTTGATGTAAATGCATGATTAGCATGGTGTAGAGAAGCATTTGCATTTCATCACCAGAAAACCAAGGAGATAGGGCCCACTGCTTGCGTTGTCCAATGATCTTTTCTATTTTAGTTTCAATGTGGTAATGTGTGTGATTTGATTTTAAGAATTTTCCTTTCACAAGTTTGGCTATTTAAATTTGATTGCAATTCAGTTTTAGGTTGATTTACTATCAATTATCTGCAATTGTGTTTCTAAAGCATTGTGTGGGAAGTAATACTCTGATCTAATTCATTACCACGGGTACATAATCTATAAAGCTTCTTTATTTCTATCATTACACAATTTTTTTTACTGCACAATTATGTTACTATAGAGTTTCTGTCACAATTCCTAGCGTAGTTCCTATCACAAAATAAGAACAGGTAAAGATAAACCAGATTTTTGATTAGATAATATTTGTGTGTATTAGCTGCAATCATCCCCACTTAATTCACTATTTTTCAGCCCTTAAGTAGACTACCGCAACACCTTTCACAATTTTAAGATCCCTGGATTGACATTTAAGGAACAAACTAGGTCAACTACTACAAAATTCCCAAGGATTGATCTAAGTATATTTACCAATTTAATAGAATTACAAGGATAGTTTATCTTCACTATCAAACCACATTTTTTTCCAAACATAAAGCATTTCCAAGATACCACATCCTACACCGCAACCTACCATGGTTTCTTCAAATCCCTTTAATAAAATTTACAAGCTATGGAATGTATCTCTTATGAGGTAGTCCACCAATACATCAAAGAAATCACCTTCCTAGTCGACAAGGACTACACATTCATGGAGGTGATTAAGCCCAAAAAAATCCTAGATACCCAACTCTTCGTATGAGAAAAAAATATAGAAATATACAATTATACCCACACTCCTCAACCTTCTCAAGGACCCACAAGTAGAGAAGTTCACAACTTACCAAGGGTATATGGAAAAACTAGCTAAAAATAAATCAAAATAACATGTCAAGAAAAATCAAGAGAAACTGCATGATAAATGGGGTTTACCAAAGAAAAAAATAGAGGAGCAAAGAACATCCACTCCTTCAGAGGTCCAAAAGGATCCATATCAATACTCCACTTGTAGATCCTTCACAAGGTGAAAGTAGTAGTTTGAGGAAGAGAAGACTCGCCACCACACCTCCCAAGAAAGAAAAATTAGAAGAGGAAGCCACAAAGGCCCTCCTAAAAATAAGTTTGAAGAAGAAACCCAAGTGAAGGAAGAAGAAGGCACACAAGGAGGTCTCCCCTCAAATAGTGGACATAGAGGAGGAGGAACAAGTAGTACTAGAGGACACTTCTCTCCTAGAGGATATAACTATCCTCGAGGTATCACCCCTAGTTGATGAAGATCAATTGTATAGTTATCTATTCCACTAAGAGGTGTTGGATATGACCCTCCAAAAATATCCAAACATGGTAGTTCCAAATTAACTGATCATAGAGAGGGAAATAATCAGGTACATGGTAGCATCCAACATATCATTAGAGGACTTAATGGATCAATTCTCAAACTCCTTGACCATTGCACTAAATGGGAGAAGAGAGAAAGCAACTAAGGAGGATAAATTAAAATATTTAGCTATTAGGGAATTGGCTACTATAATTACACCTTTACAAAAGAAAAAATAGTATAAATTCATACCAAAGAGCTCCTATCAAAGTAGAGGTTAGAAAAATCAATGTAGAGAAACCATAAATCACTTAAGCAATCCAAAAGGAGATAAAGGAGGCTACAAAAAAAGCTTATCAAAAGTTGTGCAAGGAAGAACTAAAATATAAAGCAACCACCTTAGAGAAAGAGCAATCTTATCCTCCTCTACAAGATCTAAGACACCCTCCTCCTCCACAACATCCTTTATGTAGTCCATCAAGGAATTTTTGGATAGAAAAAAGTAGATCCAACCAATGGAATCTCTGTAGCTGGTCCAAATTTCTCTTGTAGGCTCACAAGTGGATATTGGGAGCATCTCGCCCTTATATAAATTCCAATTAAGGGATATCTTACACCAAACAACAAGGATGAAATATTGAATTCATTTGGAGAACTCAGATCAGTTGGAGGAGATAGTAAAAGACATACAAAGAAAGTTCCACACACCTCTAAGGGGACTCATCCCAAACCTTGGCTAGCCAGTTGAGAATTTTGGTAGATGAGGTGATCAAGGACACTCAATTACAAAAGAAAACAATCAGGAAATAACTTTAGGAAGAGTAACAAAAGGAAAAAATAGATGAAGAAAGGAAGAAATGTGCTACCACATACTTTGCCTTAGAGTCTTAGATCAACACTCTAAAGAATATTGAAGGAGACCTCAATGCATATACCAATTTTTTCTATAATTTCCAATAGTAACAACTCTGATTAAGGCTCAAATGGACTAGCTAGAAGTTTAGATACTTTAGAGATCCATATCATATAACACCCTTCAAGATATAGATGTCCAATCTAGGGTACAGATTGAAGCACTTCATGCCCAATTACAACAGTTATAGGATCAAAGGGACAAGAGTTGGAATAGATTCCACCAACTAAGAGAAGTAGTAAGTCTAAGGCTCACACATATCACAGGAGTTCTCTAGGAAGCACAATAGTTATCATAGAAGATGCAAATTCCCTAAACACTTCCAAAGGTAGAGACGCTACTACTACAAATCTAGGTTCAAAACCAACAACCATGCTTAGCTAAAACACAATGGGAAAACACATTTGGTAGACTCAAGGAGCTATACAAGGATATCCTTCCAACATAGTAGCATTGAATTGAGGACAAGTCAATATTTTGAAAGGGGGATGATGTTGGCAGGAAAGAGCTATAATGCAAACACCGCCAAGAAAATCCTTTTACATCTTGTTGCAAAGAGCTTGTGAACCTTAAGATTTAAAATATACCATCTAGAGTAGGGGTAGGATAGATGGGTCACATCCCATCTTGTAGATATATGTATAGGGAAAGATATGACTAACAGTGTAAGAGAGAGGTATATAGTGGTTTGTATAGGAGAAGATAATGAATTCACTCTTCTGATAAGATTAATATTTAATGTTTATCAAAATTCTATATGATGTTATTTGTCATTTTGTGAATATATAATCAATTGGGGAATCCTCTATCCGAATCTAACCATTATTTCCTTTATATGACTGAGTCTGGGGTATAAACTACAACGCTCAGAAAGTACTTAGGGCTAAGAACTCTAGGCTGTGTTTCCCTAATTTTCTTGCTAATAGTTGTTTAACCCATCCTATTCAATTGTAAATGAAAGGATGTTCCTTGTGGTTATCCAAGATTTCACTAATACAAATCATCTATAATTTTGGATCCTATTGTGTAAAACCCATAAAATGTATTATTTCCTTGTGTGTTATTTTATTCTTGAAAGTGGTTTAATTGCATTGATTGTTTGGAATAATTTTATTTTTTAAAAACATAGTACTTTGTAATTAATTGATTCATGAGTGGAGCATTAGATTCTCTTAGTGAATTTTATTATTTTAAAATAAGTGTTTTGTGTGAGGTTTATATACATTTGTATGCTTTTGCATCTATATGAATTTCAAGAATGTTAGGCAATGCATTTGAAATGTCTAATTTGTAATTGGATTAGGAGTTTATGATTATGTGATCTTATGATAAATATAGTTAATTATATTTGAGCTATATATATATATGAAAGTGTAAAATTTATTTTTAGTTGAAAATGAATTTTCCTAAGAAAAAATATTAGAAATAATAATATGCATCTCACTTAAAGGACAATATATAGTTTGAAAAGAAATAATCCCACTTTAACGAAAGTTAAGGCCTCAAGAGTTTTGAAAGTGAATTGGAGATATGAGGGATAGTGTTTCACTCTGCATGTTGAAGCACACGAGTTAGGGTTTACAATCCCTAGCTTTATGTTTTTTCTCTACTCAAAGGTGTTGTTTGGGCGATCGAGGTTGGGAGATTGTTGATCTGTATGGGGGTCAGCCTAGGGTGGTTGTTGATTCTTGTTTAGGACTCTTTGAAGTTTTTTTTTCTACTACAATTATTTGTGCTTGCTACCTAAACTTTGGTTCTTGTATCTTCCTTGAGGGGCGTTGTTTGATTTCTTGAGTAGAGCCTTGGCATTGAACTTGGTGCTTGAATAAGCGAGGGTTTTTAATACTATTACTATCCTTTTTGCTATTGTCCTATTATCCAGTTTCTTTGTTGTTTTTTTTTGGTTGGTGCTAGGTGTGGTGTTGAGTGGTTATGGTCTTAATGGCACTGCATACGTCTTTGGAGAAGCTAGATCGGGTCTCCACTCCATTTGGTGGTGGAATGGGTTTTTCAAGTTCAGATTTTCTTGGTGTAGGATCGCCAAGGAATGGTACTTTTAGACTGTAAAAAGTGAATGGGTGTTTGAAGAAATCCCAAGAACGACCAGTCTTAGTGATACAACCAAAATCAGTGGCCAAAGATGTGGAGTATTACATCAACCATGTGTTGATTTGCAATTTTATGGGGATGAGGGTGTCGCTTCCTTTCCTCGATTCCTGGATTTGCAAGACATGGAACCAAAAAGGGGATTTTGACATTATGTTGGATGCTAGAAATTTTTTTATGATATATTTTTCTTGTGTGGTTGATTGGAATAGGGATTTCAAAGGTGGTCCCTATTATTATAATCAAGCGAGACTTTTTATAAAACCATTGCATGTTGGTTTTAACTCAATAAAAGAGCTCCATTCTAGCGTCTCGATTTGGTTTTATCTCTCTCATTTGCCTCTAGAATGTTGGAGAAGTAATATATTGTAGATGATCACCCTCTTGCTTGGTAAGCCTATTTGTGTGTGTAGAAATTGATTTGAATAAGTCATTGTCAGATTTTATAGACATGAGTATTGGATCACATTCTTGGACTCAGTAGTTGGAATATGAGGTGTTTCCTTTTAGGTGTAGGTTGTCATGAATATGGCCATCTACAATGGAAGTGTCCCCATGCTATCTTTTCTTTTGGTTTGGGTAACCCTCCTCATCCTACCCCAAAGATGAACAAGGGAAAGGCTCCCATGTAGGGGGTGGTGGCTAATAAGGAGGGATTTTTCCCAATTAAGAATTGTAACAGAGGTAGGGGAAAAAGGGAACCCTAAAGGATAGGTAGGAGGAGGAGACCTTTAACAAGTTTGATGCGCTAGAGGACTTGGTTCAAGAAGAGGGGATTCCCTTGGATTTGTAGATTACAAATGGATCTTTAGTCAAGAAAAATATTTGTAACCAACCAATTGTCATCTCTAGCCCAGCTTAGGTAGGGGAGTAGGAGACTTAGAGGGACACAGATATTCCTCCCTCTTCCTATGCTTTAGGAGATTTCAGTTTGTTGTCAGGTGCTAATGGCGAGTCTATTGTTATTGGATTTAGTCACACTGGTGAGAAGACTGTTCTTGACCTAGGCAAAAATAAGCCTCCTTCACCTACTTTGGGCTTATAGAAAAGCCCCCCAAAAAGGGGCTTTTGAGAAGTCTCTCAAGGTGGGAGGAAAAAAGGACAAAGAAAAGGTTAAGCAAATTAGTGAGACATTGATGGAGTCTAGATCAGTGAGGACTATTGATTTCCACTTCTCCCTTCCCCAATGATGATTTCCTCTCTTGGAATGTGAGGGGTATGAATAGCATCCCTCGACAAAAGGATATTCAAGAATTGATTGTGGTCATTCTCTAGATTCAGTTTTCCTTCAGGAGACTAAGTTATCAGTTGAAAGTGTAGACACCTAAAAATGGTTTGGATAATCTAATTAATTAAATACATTTATTTGATTAATTAACCTTTAATTCCTCTAATATTAAATAAATAGAAATATTTATTTATATAGTTCACATTTAATTCTTCTATCTTTATTATATTATTTCCTCTTAATTAAATAAACAGATTTAATACTTTGTTTTATTTAATTATTATTATTGAATTCTTCTATAATTATATTCTATCTTATTCACATCATTTCATCAAATTAAATAAACAGGTTCACATACTTTGATTTATTTAATTATCATACTTCTTCCATATTTATTTAATAAACATAGACTTCTATCATTTTTTTATTAAATTAAATATCTTCTTTTTCTAAATTGAATAAAAATCTAAATATTCAATTGGAACATTTTCTACAGCTAATCATATCCACCTACCAAATTCGATATGAAATGTCTAATTTAATTCATCTCAACCTTCACGAGAAAATTTAGAGACAAATTGGAGACAAATTTGCAGCTAAACTTCATCATCTTTCTCCAATGATTCTTCCTATCTTTTGGCTGAGTGTTTTTCTGGAGAGGAACAATCTCCATGATCATCTCAGGCTTCTTCATCTCTCACCTTTGAATCCTCAAGATCAAATCCAAACCTTTTTTGTGTTGTCCCTTTGCAAATTTTTTGTTGGGAATCTATAAATACAGCCTCCTACAGGAAATGGATCCAACTTTGTGCAAACATACTCTGCAGAAATACCAATTGAGCAATCAAGCATATTAGCAATAGCAATTATCATTTAGTAATAGCAATCATAGCATTTTAGAATAGAATCAATATCATGGATTTTCATTTAAATACATCATAGTTTACTGTAGCTTATTTTATCAAGTTTCATGTCAATTTAGATTACAATAGTTTCATCATTATCATTTCGATATCATCATATAGGATTAGATTATTGCATTTAGCATCATCTCATTCTCTAGATTGCCATTTTAATAGTCATAATGCTTACCAAATCTGAGAGCCCAATGACTTAATAATTTTTTGGAGATAGAGAGCAATATGATGCTTTCAAGAGTTTTCCTGTGTTAATTAGATTAATTATTGTTGATTCTCTTGATATAATGTCTTATTAAGAAGTGTCTTATTTATATAGTTCACATTTAATTCTTCTATCTTTATTATATTATTTCCTCTTAATTAAATAAACAGATTTAATACTTTGTTTTATTTAATTATTATTATCAAATTCTTCTATAATTATATTCTATCTTAATCACATCATTTCATCAAATTAAATAAACAGGTTCACATACTTTGATTTATTTAATTATCATACTTCTTCCATATTTATTTACTAAACATAGACTTCTATAGTTTGTTTTATTAAATTAAATATCTTCTTTTTCTAAATTGAATAAATCTAAATATTCAATTGGAATATATTCTACAACTAATCATATCCACCTACCAAAATAGATATGAAATGTCTAATTTAATTCATCTCAACCTTCATGGGCAAATTTGGAGACAAATTTCCAGCTAAACTTCTTCATCTTTCTCCAATGGTTCTTCCTATCTTTTGGCTGAGTTTTTTTCTAGGGAGGAACAATCTCCATGATCATCTCAGGCTTCTTCATCTCTCACCTTTGAATCCTCAAGATCAAATCCAAACCTTTGTTGTGTTGCCCCTTTACAAATGTGTTGTCAGGAATCTATAAATACAACCTCCTTCTATAGGAAATGGATCCAACTTTGTGCAAACTTACTCTACAGAAATACCAATTGAGCAATCAAGCATATTAGCAATAGCAATTATCATTTAGTAATAGCAATCATAGCATTTTAGAATAGAATCAATATCATGGCTTTTCATTTAGCTGCATCATGTAGTTTACTGTAGCTTCTTTTATCAAGTTTCATGTCAATTTAGATTATAGTAGTTTCATCATTATCATTTCAATATCATCATATAGGATTAGATTATTGCATTTAGTGGCATCTCATTCTCTAGATTGGTATTTTAATAGTCATAATGCTTACCAAATTTGAGAGCCCAGTGACTTAATAAATCTTTTGAGATAGAGAGCAATATGACGCTTTCAAGAGTTTTTCTATGTTAATTAGATTAATTATTGTTGATTCTCTTGATATAATGTCTTATTAAGAAGTGTCTTATTTATATAGTTCACATTTAATTCTTCTATCTTTATTATATTATTTCCTCTTAATTAAATAAATAGATTTAATACTTTTTTTATTTAATCATTATTATCAAATTCTTCTATAATTATATTCTATCTTAATCACATCATTTCATCAAATTAAATAAATAAGTTCACATACTTTGATTTATTTAATTATCATACTTCTTCCATATTTATTTAATAAATATAGACTTCTATAGTTTATTTTCTTAAATTTAATATCTTCTTTTTCTAAATTGAATAAATCTGAATATTCAATTGAACTATATTCTACAATTAATCATATCCACCTACCAAATTAGATATGAAATTTCTAATTTAATTTATCTCAACCTTCACAAGAAAATTTGGAGATAAATTGGACACAAATTTGTAGCTAAACTTCTTCATCTTTCTCCAATAATTCTTCCTATCTTTTGACTGAGTGTTTTTCTGGAGAGGAACAATCTCCATGATCAGCTCAAGCTTCTTCATCTCTCACCTTTGAATCCTCAAGATCAAATCTAGAACTTTGTTGTGTTGCCCCTTTACAAATGTGATGTCAGGAATCTATAAATACAACCTCCTATAGGAAATGGATCCAACTTTGTGCAAACTTACTTTGCAAAAATACCAATTGAGCAATCAAGCATATTAGCAATAGAAATTATCATTTAGTAATAAAAATTATAGCATTTTAGAATATAATCAATATCATGGCTTTTCATTTAGCTACATCATAGTTTATTGTAGCTTCTTTTATCAATTTTCATGTCAATTTATATTATAGTAGTTTCATCTTTATCATTTGGATATCATCATATAGGATTAGATTATTGCATTTAGCAGCATCTCATTCTCTAGATTGGCATTTTAATAGTCATAATGCTTACCAAATATGAGAGCCTAGTGACTTAATAAATCTTTTGAGATAGAGAGCAATATGATGCTTTCAAGAGTTTTTCCTATGTTAATTAGATTAATTATTGTTGATTCTCTTGATATAATGTCTTATTTAGAAGTGTTTTATTTATATAGTTCACATTTAATTCTTCTATTTTTATTATATTATTTCCTCTTAATTAAATAAATAGATTTAATACTTTGTTTTATTTAATTATTATTATTGAATTCTTCTATAATTATATTCTTTCTTAATCACATCATTTCATCAAATTAAATAAACAGGTTCATATACTTTGATTTATTTAATTATCATACTTATTCCATATTTATTTAATAAACATAGACTTCTATACTTTTTTTTATTAAATTAAATATCTTCTTTTTCTAAATTGAATAAATCTAAATATTCAATTGGAATATATTCTACAGCTAATCATACCCACCTACCAAATTCGATATGAAATGTCTAATTTAATTCATCTCAACCTTCACAGGAAAATTTGGAGACAAATTTGTAGCTAAACTTCTTCATCTTTGTCCAATGATTCTTCCTATCTTCTAGCTGAGTGTTTTTCTAGAGAGGAAAAATCTCCATGATTAGCTCAGGCTTCTTCAACTCTCACCTTTGAATCATCAAAATCAAATCCAAACCTTTGTTGTGCTGCCCCTTTACAAATGTGTTGTTGGGAATCTATGAATATAGCCTCCTTCTATAGGAAATGGATCCAAATTTGTGCAAACTTACTCTACAGAAATTCCAATTGAGCAATGAAGCATATTAGCAATAGAAATTATCATTTAGTAATAGGAATCATAGCATTTTAGAATAGAATCAATATCATGGATTTTCATTTAGTTGCATCATAGTTTATTGTAGCTTCTTTTATCAAGTTTCATGTCAATTTAGATTACAGTAGTTTCATCATTATCATTTGGATATCATCATATAGGATAAGATTATTGCATTTAGCAATATCTCATTCTCTAGATTTGAATTTTAACAGTCATAATGATTACCAAATATGAGAGCCCAGTGACTTAATAAATCTTTTGAGATAGAGAGCAATATGATGCTTTCAAGAGTTTTCCTGTGTTAATTAGATTAATTATTGTTGATTTTCTTGATATAATGTCTTATTAAGAAGTGTTGTTTGTTATTTTACTCATTACTTATTCCACACTTACATTTTGGCACTCACTGTGGGGCCTCTAACCCTATTATTTTACATCTTTTTTCTAGAAAGTGTTCATGCAGGATTTTGACATGTTTCTTTTAGTGCGATCAAGAGATTTAACAGTGCATACGACAAATACTTTAGCACATCTGACGGTTGTTCCAGTGCATACATCAGATACTTTGGTGCATCTGAAGACTGTTTTGGTGCATTCGAGGTTTCTATTTCACCAATCAAGGAGTTTTTCTTTTGGCGCATTGATCTAATCTTTTAGCGCATTCACCAGTTTATTTAGCGCATTTGAATAGTTATTTTAGCATGTTTACGATATTTTTTGGCACATCTAACCATGATTGTGACACATCTGATTACTTTTACAGAATTTCAAAAATCTGAAATCTAATCTCTATTTTTTGCACTCCAGGTGCAAAATACGCTAATCAAAGGCAGTTGTTGGAAAACATACACTAGTTAAAGACAAAATTCTCATAAATTACTAATGGTGTTTGTAGGGATTTAATTTCAATTATTGTTTTTCCTTTGTTTAAAATAGTGCATCTAGATTAAGTAAAGGATTAATTGAACACCTTGTCTACTATGGTTGAAGTGATAGGCCTATGATCTCCCCTTAACTGGGTGATCAGAATGCTAGACTCACTTTTTATGCTTTATTAAATCTTTTAGAAGGCCTGCCATAGTGGAAAAAATTACTCACCCTATGGGAATGACTTGAGTGGGAACAACCAAAGCCAGGTTTTCCAACCCACTATAAAACAAAAGTGAATCTGGGAAACCCACATTCAATGGAAGTGTGCAAGTTAACCATCCCCAAAATCTGTGTTCTAAAGATTGGGAGGTCACTTGAGGGAGTTTATCATTTGCCACTCCAAATGGATACCCTATCTATGAACTTTAAGTTAGTATCTCACTGAAGTCAATTTCTGAACACTTTTTATATCACGGTGCAAGGGGAGGGAAGAATTTTCCCCCAAGACACTCACCATATAACTATTAGAGACCCTAGCCAAAAGTGGAGGATTCGACTTTGATTAAGACTCAGGAAAGGAAAAAACATGGGCACCCTCTAGTGGGTGACAAGGTTGTGTGAGATGACATAGTTGCAAGTTGTGGGCTATGATATTCTAAGTGACCTACTTGAGATAGAGAAGTGCTTGAACTATTTTCTTTTGTGTCAAAACCTATGGAAATTGAAAGAATCATACTAGATTCTAAAAAACTCACTACATGTTTAAAACGTACAATCTGAAACAACTGTTTACAATCTAACTTTTGTGTGTGAAGTTGTTTTTCAGAGGTATCATCCAATTAGATCACAAATTCTAAAATTTTCAAGCAAAACACATATCCAAAATACTCACTGGTTAGAAAATTACAACCTGGAGTTAGTCTTTTTACTGAGAAAAACTAGAACAAACAGAAAAAACTATGAACATATTGATAACTCCTAGTTTAGCGCATCCAAAGTCTATTTTAATGCATACACCTAGTCTTTTAGCGCATCTACTATCCAAATAGCACATACAACCATTGTTTTAGCGCATCTGCACAGTCTGTCACATAATTTACTAATATCTTGGTGCATCCACAATCTATTTTAGCACATATACCCTATCTGATAACGCATTCACAATATCTTATAGTGCATACATAGTCTGTTTTAGCACATACACAGTATGTTTTAGCACATCTACCCTCTGTTATAGTGCATCCATGAAACAAAAAAAGAATAGAGAGTTATTTGAAACTCCTATCAAATTGTTGACATCAAAACTCAGGGTTTTGTCAAAATGGAAAAATTTTCACAGTCCAGATAGTGTCTTAAACTTGAAACAAATAGGATCTTACAAGTCAAACTTTATCAAATTAAACCAAGATCTTGCAACTTTAAAGTGCCTAAATCACCAAACCAACTCTAGATTATTACATTAAAGTTTCATTATCAAGATTTTATCATCCTACAATCAAGAAACGAAACACAATAATCATATTTTTAACTTGGTTTGATCAATGGGATTTATCATTCTATTCAACTTAAGTTAATACTATTGGAACTTATCCAAACAAAAAGATCAAAGTTTAGTGAAAATAACAACACTTGTATGCCAATTTTGACAAGATTATAAAGACAAAACCTTAGAGAAAAAGAAATCAAAACACCAAATATCATGGCTAAAGAAAATTCCTTTCACAAATTCCACCAAAATGACACTAATGAAATAAATCAAGAGGATATTCAAATTGCACAAGAAGATCCTAATTTCCATAAATTTATGGAAAGGTTTTGGAACAAGATATGGAAAAATACCTTTTGATGCTAGCTGAATTAGGTGAAAAACTTCCAAAGGACTTTGGCATTAATCAACTAAAAGAAACACCTAAATATCTAAAACTAAACCACACAACACACAAAACATAGATCAAGTGGTTTCCCTAACACAGCCAATGCAAAACTTGCAACAACTTCAAGATATTCAAAAAGGAACCACAAGGAGGTACTTATTACAAGACATTTTTCCTTATCCTTTTGATCCAAGTGTGGATATGATACCATTTCCTAGATATTGTGAATTCCAAAAATATGACAAATATAATGGTAAAATAGATCCAATTGATCATGTGAGGGAATTTAGAACCATGAGTTTAGAATTTGCATAAGAGGAAACTTATCTAATGAGGTTATTTCGAAGGAGCTTAGGGGGTCATTGTATGGAATGGTTCTCTAAACTACAACCAATAATTTGATCTTTTGAAGAACTCGTCAATAGGTTTATCTCACAATTCTCCTATAATATTCAACATAAGGTAACAATAAAGGATCTTTACAATATGAAACAAAGGAAAGGAAAAACATTCCTCTCATTTCTACAATGATGGTGAAGGATGTTTTCTAGGTATCCTTGTTCCATACCTAAAGAGGAAAGGATGGAACTATTCATTCATAATCTAACTAATGAAATGAGCTACAGGCTTGATCTGCAATGTCCACCAACATTTGAGAAAGTCATTGAAAATGGGCTCAAGATCGAAGAATCCTTGGTCAAAAGAGGGGTAATAAAACATTGCAATGAAGGATCAAACAATACAAATTCCTCAAATCACTATGGTAACAATGATAAACCTAAGTTTTGGAAAAATAATAGAAATATTGGAAACAATGATGTTGCAAATGAAACACAAAATGTGAAACCAGTATTTAATTTGATAGCAACTACTACAAATACCAATCAAAATAATGACCAAAACATCAATCAAAATGTCAGTCAAAATAATAATCTAAACAATGGTGAATCTAAACCACAATCATATCCAAAACCATCAAATCGAAGAAGATTCACACCATTGGGATAAACACTAGAATCAGCAATGAGAGAACTTCTTGCACATGGACTTATTACATTTCTTGAAGCATGAAATTGGGAACCAAAAGTAAAACCATCTTGGTGGAATGATGCAGATTTCTATGACTTTCATAAAAACAAGGGATATAAAACAAATGATTGTATGCAGTTGAAACATCTAGTACAAGATTTGATTGATAACAGGAAGGTATTCATAAAAGGACATCAAATGAACAATGATCATGGTGCATTTTAAAATCCTTTACCAAATTATGAAAAGAGAGAATCTTCTTCTACAAATAGTAAAGGTAAAAATGTAAACTACATTTATGACAACACTATTCATTGTATCTCTACAGGTGAGAACAATTATGTTGCTAACAATCAAATTAATAATGTGGAAATCAATGACATCATACCCATAGATCTTATCCCAAACATTGATACATCCAACAATCAGATCAATGTAATAATAATTAAGGAAAACCAAGATTACCAACTAGTCAACATGACAACAAGGGGGCAATCCAAAGTAATATTGAAAGGAGTTTCATCTAAAACCATTGCTACCCCTTCAATTCAATACAACATAGTTGATCAACTGCATAAAATACCAGCACAAATATCTATTTTGGAACTCCTTAAAATCTCACCATCTCATAAGGAGGTTTTGGAACAAGCTCTTGTGGCCACAATAGTACCCAATAATTTGGATGTTTGTCAATTCCATGCTATGGTGGGACATCTAACCATGCCTCACTTCCTATCATTTCCAGAACAATATGATTTTTCACTTACTCATCTACATAATGCCACTCTTCATATTGAAGTCTTAATCCACAAACACCAAGTAAAACATGTCTTAATAGATGGTGGAGCTAAAATTGATCTATGCACTAGGTTATTTTGATAATGCTATTGATACTAGAAGGAAGATCACAATAAAATTCTGTGATGAAGAAGAGAGATCCTCTGAGGGGTTGATTGTGTTGCCTATTCAAGTAGGACCAATTGTCAAGAATATAGTTTTCCAAGTGTTAGAAAAAGAACTAACATATAATATACTCTTGGGACGTTTGTGGATTCATGAAATGTAGGCAGTGCCTTTGACCTATCATCAGTGCTTAAAATTTCCTATCAATGGGAAATAAGTCACTATTTCAGCTGATTACAATAATCCTCAAACTTGTAACACACTTAGAACAACTCAAGACACTTTGGTGTCCCATAGTAGGGAAGAAAACACTTCTAGTTCATCCAACGATGAAAGGAAACTAAACATTGTATCTAAATGGGTTGAGAAAAAGGACCAATCAAAATAAATGAGTGTTGTTGACTCCACTACATCAAACAATGAAGCTCAACTGGATTCTCTATTAAAGCAATTAGAAGACAAGATTCAGTTAAAAGACAAGGGAATGGGAGAGTATTCCATTGAACAATCTTTGTGTTTTTCATAGTTGTTGCCATCTTTGAGATCATATGGGAAACCATCAGCATTAACACAACCATCATCACAACTTACTATGATTTTAGATGATAGATTTGTAAAGGCAGGTACTTTAGAGGATGAATCTGAAGATAAGGCCATCCTCAATTTGCTCTATAAAGATGAGGAAGCATCTACATTGGCAACTATCAGCATAAAGATAGATAAGTATGGAAAGGGAAAAACAATATTAGAGAAAATGGGGTATGAAGGACAAGGACCTATTGGAAAAATAAAATAAGGCACTGTAGAACCCATTCAACCTCTCGCACTTCATTCAAAAGATAAAACAGGATTAGGTTATATAGGGGAAATAAAAGAAGAAAGCACTTATAGAGTTGTTGAAAGAACCCTTCAAATACGGGATAGTTCTAAGATAGATTATAATGAGTATGAGTGGGATTCTTTATCAGAAACATCATGTAAGGACGTACAAATTGATTTTATAAAAGAGTATGCACCCACATGCAAGGAGGGACAAAGCTCAGGGACTAGACTCCTTGTATTTGGATCACAAAATATCAATGACTCAAGTGAGGATGGATAGATATCGAGTGAGATAGATGACTTGGGGGAGAGGAATATCATAGACCTTGACATTACTATTGAAAATTTTGACACTATTGCTATTAGAACATTTACTATTGTTGACCTTAGTTGATCTGATGACTTTCTACCCTTACTGTATCCTGAACTTATCGACTGGGAACCATCTAAACCTATCAATGTACCTATATTTGCGAATGATTATGCTATCATAAATTTCCTTTGTTGTGATGAACTTGACACAAGTTTTACTCATAAATATCATAACGAAACTTTGAGACAAGAGGGTGTCAAATATTTCTGTTGCAAAATTGAAAATAGGAATAATGGATCTAATGGTGAAAACCATTTAATGGTAGCGTTAGATCTCAAAAAACTAAAAATAAAGAACATATCTGATGGTGAAAACCTCTCTGAGGCACCAAAGGATGGGAGATTTGACACCCTTCCAGAACATTATCATGAAAGATCATCAATACTGGTGGAGCCTACATAGTCTATTAATTTTGGCATAGCATAAAAAGCAAGGACTTTACATCTAGAAACATCTATGACTGAACAAGAAAATCCAAAATTCGTCAAGTTCTTTGAGGATAGAAGCATTAAATTTTCTTGGTCATACTCTAATATGCCAGGTTTAGATCCAGATCTTCTAATGCATCATTTATCTCTACCATTTGGGATAAAACATGTGAAACAAAAACTAAGGAAAATGCATTTGCATATCACTTTGATGATAAAGGCTAACCTGAAAAAGTTGTTAGATGCAGGATTCATCAAGTCTGTCAACTATGCTAAGTGGATTTCTAATAATGTACCTGTATCTAAACCAGATAATAGTATTAAAATATGCACAAATTTTAGAGATCTAAATAAGGCATGTCCAAAGGATGATTTTCCTTTACCAAACATTGACATTATTGTGGACTTAACAGCAGGATATGTCATGTTGTCACTAATGGATGGCTTCTTAGGGTATAACCAAATCAAGATAGCACCCGAAGATTAGGAAAATACAACATTCACATGTCCATGGGGAACATTTTGTTGGAATTTCATGCCCTTTGGGTTGAAAAATGTAGGTGCAACATATCAGCGGGAAATGACCACTATTGTCTATGACATGATGCATACTTTTATGGAAGATTACGTGGATGATATATTAGAAAAATAATATGCTAGAGAAGACATCTGGAGATTCTAGGAAAAATATTTACAAGGCTAGAGAATTTCAATGTCAGATTAAATCCTAAGAAATGTGTGTTTGATGTTACATCGACAAAACTTCTAGGTTACATAGTTTCAGAAAAAGGCATTGAAGTAGATCCTACCAAGGTCAAGGAAATAATGGAAATTCCATCACCAAAGAATATCAGTCAACTAAGATCTCTACAAGGCAGCCTACAATCAATTAGGAGATTTATCTCCCAATTGATAGAAAAAAGTCATCCCTTCAATCATTTGCTACATAAGAATGTCTCTTTCAAATGGGATGAAGGATGTGAAACAACTTTCAATCAAATAAAGCAATATCTGATGTCACCACCCATATTAATGCCACCTACAGAAGAGAGACCATTGTTACTATACATTGCAACAATAGACATTTATTTATGAGCTCTATTAGCATAGGAAGATCCTGAGGGAAGGGAACAAGCTATCTATTATATCAGCAGGACTCTAAATGGTTATGAAATAAATTACACCTTCATCAAGAAAGATTGTTTGGTGGTGGTATTTTCTACCCAATAGTTGCGGCATTACATGTTGACCCACACAGTTAGACTCATAGCTAAGATTGATCCATTAAAGAACTTACTCAGCAAGGCTACTCTAACAGGGAGACTAGCCAAGTGGGTCATGATCTTGAGTGAATTTGATATCCAGTATGTGGATAGGATAGCCATCAAAGGTCAAGTGATTGTTGATCAGTTAGTTGAAGCTCCATTATCTGATAATCATCCAATGAGCATTGAGTTTCTTGATGCATACATTCTTACTGTGACAACACAACAATGGAGGCTTTATTTTGATGGGTCATATGCACAACATTGGTTTAATGCGAGAATTATATTTGTTACACTTCAAGGATACACCATCCCAAAGTCCTATAGACTCATGTTTCCATGTACAAATAATGTAGCTAAGTATGAGGTGCTAATTATTTTCATCAAAGTGGCGGTTGAATGGAAGATCACAAAACTACAAGTATATGGAGATTCACAACTAGTCATCTATCAGGTAAATGATGAATATTAGACAAAAGATGCGAATTTGATGTCGTATAAGAAGATGATAGATGATCTCAAGAAGTAATTTGTGGATATCAAGTCTAAACAAATTCTGAGGGCAGAAAACAAAGTTGTGGATGTTATGGCGACAATTGCTTCTCTCTTGTAGTTTCTAGAAAAAATGAGGTCGTTATGAGTTTATGGTGGAACAAGTGTCTGATCCTGCTTATGATAATCTAGAATCTCAGACCATATTCCATTTAGTTGACGTTGAATCCTCCATTTATGGAAAGACCTATTCTTACCTAAAAGACAATATCATTCCTCTTGATCTTTCTAGAAACCAAAAACACAACTTCATTTTCCAAACTGCACGACATACCTTAATTGTTGACATACTTTACCATCGAGGTCTAGATGGAACTCTTCTTTGGTGTCTGGCACATAACAAATCTGAGACAACTTTACATGAGGTTCATGAAGGTATTTGTGGAACTCATTCAAGTAGACTAACCTTATTGAAGAAATTGCTCTGTTTGGGTTATTACTCACCGAAGATGGAGAGGGAGTCTTTTCAGTTTGTGAAGAATTGTGAAAAATTCCAAATACATGGTAATATTATTCATGCACCGGCACAAGAATTACAACCATTCACTTCAACATGGCCTTTTTGTCAGTGGGGACTAGACCTGATAAGAAAAATTATTTCATCTTCATCCAATGGACACAAATTTATAATCACAGCAATGGAGTACTTTACAAAGTGGATAGAAGCAGTTCCCTTAACAACAATTACTGGAAAATAGATCTCTTCATACTAAATTACCTCATCTATAGGTATGAAATTCCTCAGTTCATTGTCATAGACAACGGTTGACCTTTTAAAAATCAAGATGTGCAGGAACTGTGTGAGAAGTTTCATATCCAACATCATTTTGACACCATACTATCCTCAAGGAAATGGCCAGGCAGAGGCCTCAAACAAAACTATTTTGAAAATCCTGAAGAAGATTATCAACAATGTTGGACATGATTGGCACGTTCAATTAAATCCTGTTCTTTGGGCATACAGAACTAGTATCAAAACACCTACAAGAGCTACACCATATGCCTTGGTATATGTATCAAAGGCTATATTACCCATTGAGGTTGAGATTCCATCACTTTGTGTGTCACTGAAAGGAATTATTCCAGATGAGGATTGTAGAGTGTCTAGACTTCAAGAGCTAGAATTGTTGGATGAATGTCATCAACAAGCTATGAACCATTTGAAGGCATATCAACAAAGGATTTCCACAAGCTACAATCACAAGGTAAAGCCAAGAGTCTTTTAGGTTGGGGAATTGTTCCTTAAGGAAAACCCTAGAAATCAATGGGACAGAAAAAAGAAAGGGAAGTTTGAACCTAACTAGCTAGGTCCCTTTGTCATCATATCAGTCTATGGATCTAGAGCCTATCGACTCTTTACACTTGAAGGGGATTTGTTCGATGAACCTATCAATAGTATCCATCTCAAGAAATTCTATACATGATTCATCTAGTGCATTTTTGAAATGGTCGTCTTGATGAAAACCTGGAAAATAGGCATCTTGGTGACAAAAAATACAAAAAAACTAGGAAAAGGAAAAATACAAAAAAAATCATAAAGTCTAAAAAAGTGCAATAAAAACAAGTAGTGAAAACTTGGAAATAGGCGCTACTTGTGATTTAAACTATATTTTCTATCTATTAGATGCATGACTTGGTCTTTCACTTTCACCATCATTTTTCTACCTATCATTTGAAAGGTGAACATCTTGTACATATCTTGGCAAGGTGATCATGTCACACCCTAGCTTGGGGGAAAAATCCTGAACTCACTGGGGGCAATAGACTTGAGATTAAACAAATACACAAACAACAATATGACAATGTAACAAACATAATGATCATTGGGAAACTCAACATGGAACATACATCAAACATCAGATCACTTCAGAAAATCAACCATCCACATCAAGACAATTGAAATCAAACCAATCAGAACAAACTCTAGATGGATGATACTCTTTTGAATTATGATTTTATTTCTTTAGCTTGAATGTTCTAAATGTTGTACTTTGATTATTTATTATCATTTATTTGGAGCAACTCGATGATGTATTGAACTAGAGAAGCTAGGAAAGAAAGTGGTATTTTCTTTGTTTGTTGTCTGTGAATTGGTCATTATTATTGTGTGAATTTTTGTGAGACATTCTCTACAAAGTATCACTGTTGACATTTTGAATTCACATAGTAAAATGATTGACTCTTGTCTTGTTACACAAGAAACACTCAATTCATCTCAATTTAATTATACCTAGATGCTTGTGTTAACCTACAATATCAAAAATCATGAAAGTAGTACGTAGGTCATCATTGGTCTAAATTATATCATTGATGCTTGTACTCACTTTCAACATTTTAAAAGCTCAATGATGATAAAAAGCACAATAAATGGATTGTTAAGATGTCAATGCTTGCATGTAGATTTTCATGGTAAATTAGACTACATTCATGATAGTTTTACATTTGTTGAGTATTTGTTACATAAGATTGGTGAAGAAGTCAAAAATGATGTTATCTTTTCTCATTAATGGATTGAGTATACTTGACATTAACAAAAAAAACATCATTATCATGTAATGCATAATAATTTTCATTTGCATACATCAGAAATCATTATTATATCATTTGAATCATTCAAACATTCCATCATATATTTTGCATCATATCATATTTTTCATAACATCACATCGTCTAAATTGCATAAGGAAAATATCAAAAAAACAAATCATCTACATAATTGCATTTTCATTAACACTATCATATAATACATTAAGCATTTTAGGTATCATCATATTGATCATTCATTCATCCATTCATTGTATCATATATTTGTATTTGAAAAATCAAACTATATAGTACATCATATTCATCTTCATCATTATGTAATATATCATTTAAAACAACACATCCAAAATCATACATATAGATGCATTTTCATATCATTTACATATATCCATTATCATACAACTGTCATCATGCATCCATACATCATCATTATAGGAATTATCATGTATAACACCATATCTAAATCATAACATGTCATCATGATCATAAATTGCATCCATAACATCATAACATAAATCATCACATGGCATATAGAAATAGATAATTAAATGCATCCATCATAGAACCATATAAGCACATATAAATCGATAAAATCTTTTGTATATCATATAAAGCTCAAAAATCATAAATTCAAGTATACAACGATGTCTAAAATGTAAAGAGATACAACATCAAAAATGACTGTGAATGAAAAACCCAGAGTATACAACATGTCTCAAAATATATCAGATAAACCAATCATGGGGCTATGTACTGCTAGCCTTAGATGGTGTTGGCATCTTTGGACCGATACCTCCTCCACTAGCTGTACCAAGATCTCTTAGATCTCTCCATGGAGTTTGTGTCACACTCGCACTAACAGTCCTAGAACGAGTCCTGCCTAATTGAGACTAGGCATAACTGAATCTCTACTCGGAGGGAACAACATCATGGTAAATTCCCCTATAATAATTTTCCCCTCTACCTACATGAAGAACCTCTCTCATGTAATCAGCTACAGAGGTACCATCAGCTAGTCTCTACAATCTCTCAACTATCAACTGTGCCTGCTCTATAGCTCATCTAGCTACATCTCTCTTGGTTGTCAACGAGGCTATATGTGCTTGGGCAACTGTCAACTATGCCTATACCTATGAAAGGGCTGTGCATGAGACTAGGCATGTGTCTGCATCTGCGTCTGTGTCTGCACCAATAAACCATAAGCCTAAACCAGCTGACCCTGTAAGGTCTGTACCTACACCTATAAAATCGCAATCTGAGTTTGTTGATGCTAAGAGGGTATCCCAATCTGAACATGCTACTCTGCAAGGGCTATTAGTGATCACCTCTTATGAGGCAACATGATGTCTCTAACATCCAAAAGTAGCACTAATCCACTGGCCCCACTAGATCCTCCACCTCCTCCATTGCCATCTCCTCCATCATCTCCACCCCCATCTCCACCACCTTCGTATACCACCTCATCATCACTACTATCATCCTCATCACTACTCTGCACATCCTCCTCCTCCTCAACATCTTACTCCTCCTCACCACCCTCCTCTCTCCTCCATCAGTGATCATGTGCAACAACAACCTCCTCCTCACCAAGTAGTGGCAGTGGCTCATTAGGAATAAAAATCCATGGAAAAGGATATAGGGCTAGGTACTCTGCTAATCAGCTATGATAGGTGCCTTAGTAATCTCAGGACAAATCTCTCAAACCAAATCTTGTAGACCAAAGTACTCCTCAACTATAGTATCATATGATAGGTCAATTCCCCACTCAATAGAATCAATTTGATGCTGGGCATAATGTGCAACACCTTGGAGCATGCCCTATATGATACCATACTATCTAAGCACCCTCCGAAACAAAAATCTCTCAATCACAAAACAAGTCCTACCAATTAGAAACATAGACTGACAGAGGTATGGCATCTATGTATCATCATCATCCCAATACTCACAATCTAGATAGGGTCACCATGTAATAGCCTCTACATCATCCAAAACTATCCTCCAATGCTCCAACTTGCCCAGTCTAGGCTGAGCAAGATGACCTGTATATTTGTGAACATACAGCCTCATGGTCAGTCTCTATCTGACTATCACTGGATGCATAATAGCTATATGCTCACATGCCCATAACTGAAGTAATGTAACCCCGAAAGACAAACTGTGACCTCGGAGGTAGACCACCTGATGCAAATTGTGGTAAAGATGAGTGAGCATGCACATACCCCATGCATATATGGTACCATGAACAATCATGCTCTTCAAAATGTGGCCCCACCCAATAGAGAGTCTCTTTAACTTGTGATCAAGACAAAGGAACCCTCCAATAAAACTAGCAAGTACCGATGGTAGGGTAGCATAGGCATCCACCATCTCTTGCCATGGAATCTCATACCCACAAATCGAATCATCCTAGAAAACTTGGCATAGAGCATCAATCCCGCCCTACTCTAAAGAATCATAAACTACAACCTCCCCAACAATGGGTATCCTCAAAATCCACCATACATCCTCAGGAGTGACTGTCTTCTCATTGGTAGGAAGGTGGAAGGTATTATGCTCGCTATGCTATCTCTCTATTAAGGCTATCAGGAGACCCCAATTAATCCTAATCTGGGGCATATCTAAGAGGGAGGACAAACCACAACATGTGATAACTATTGTCTTAGGCTGCACTAGTTGCGGTATCAAATCAAAGATCCTAGGAAACTGCTCTCTAATTTATAAGTTCACAAATGACTCCTGTCATCATGAAAAACAAAAAGTTTGAAATCTTTGTTAATCATCAACACCATCAACCTATCAAATCTAATCAGCTCTAGTGAGACTTTGCTAAAATATCATGAGCAATTATCATTGAACCTCACCTATCATGAGGTCAATCATTAATCTAAAATTGAACCTCAATCATCAATCTAAAATTGAACCTCACATATCATGAGGTCAATCATCAATCTAAAATTGTTCCTCACCTATCATGAGGTTTATCAATCAAAATATAATTATTCCTCGCCTATCATGAGGTTGACCAACATCTAATCTATCAGGACCATCAATCAATAGCAACTCAAAGGTTGGCATGATCGAAAACCATCAAAACCAGGGAGTTAATGACAAATTTCATCATTCTAGTTTGGATGCGCTAAAACAGGGGATTAATGCACTAAAAGAGTGGATGCACTAAAATAGGTAGAAAAGCGCTATTTCATCATGTGTGCCATTTCAGGAGGAAAATGCACAATATCATCAGATGTGCTACTTTACCCTACATATGCGCTACAGTTTTGACCTATGCATTAAAAAATTAGATGTCCTATTTCATGTTATCTATGCGCTAAAATAGCTAACCTATATGCTATTCTGCTAAATACACTAAAATAGAACATACATGTGCTACTACGACCTATAGATGCACTAAAAGAATTCAAAAAGTTTAAATCTGAAATAAACACATGAAAAATGAAAAACATGAAAAATGAGGAGGTTCATGGGTACATACCAAAGGTCCATAGGCAGTCGGATAGTTGTGTCAATGCACGTGCTCGAAACAGTGAGTGTGCTAAGGGATTTACATTATGGCTCCAAATCACTCTCTCAAATTTCAAAACTCAACATGCACAAATGAATTCAAAATCAACACATTTTTCTTTTTAATAGTCATTAAGGGGGTATTTTGGTGGGGTTTTATTAATTCTTTTCCTGAAGGCATAATTCAAATTTCATCATAGAGGCATCTTTCACACTGTTTGTTGGGAGATAAATTATTTCATCATCAAATCTTTGTCAAATCTTTGTCAAATCTCAAAAAATCATAAAAAATTCAAAAAAAAATCAAAAAAATCATAAAAAATCAAAAGTTCGTCAATTTATCTCTTGAGGGGGCATATATCCATCATCATAGCAAAATCAGCTTCTAGGGCATACTGAAAAAATTTCGTCGAGCAGCAGCAAAATTTTCTTTGAAGTAATGCGTAAACACATCACTTTAAAGAGGCAAAAAATGTATACACCTAAAAATGGTCTAGATAATTAATTAAATGCATTTATTTGATTAATTAAGTTTAATTCCTCTACTATTAAATAAATATAAATATTTATTTATATAGTTCACATTTAATTCTTCTATCTTTATTATATTATTTCCTCTTAATTAAATAAACAAATTTAATAATTTGTTTTATTTAATTATTATTATCGAATTTTTCTATAATTATATTCTATCTTAATCACATCATTTCATCAAATTAAATAAATAGGTTCACATACTTTGATTTATTTAATTATCATACTTCTTCCATATTTATTTAATAAACATAGACTTCTATAGTTTGTTTTATTAAATTAAATATCTTATTTTTCTAAATTGAATAAATCTAAATATTCAATTGGAATATATTCTACAGCTAATCATATCCACCTACCAAATTAGATATGAAATTTCTAATTTAGTTCATCTCAACCTTCATGGGAAAATTTGGAGACAAATTGGAGAAAAATTTGTAGCTAAATTTCTTCATCTTTCTTCAATGATTTTTCCTATCTTCTAGCTGAGTTTTTTTCTAGGGAGGAACAATCTCCATGATCAGCTAAGGCTTCTTCATCTCTCACCTTTGAATCCTCAAGATCAAATCCAGACCTTTGTTGTATTGCCCCTTTGCAAATGTGTTGTCGAGAATCTATAAATACGTCCTTCTACAAGAAATGGATCCAACTTTGTGCAAACTTACTCTGCAGAAATACCAATTGAGCAATCAAGCATATTAGCAATAGCAATTATCATTTAGTAATAGCAATCATAGCATTTTAGAATAGAATCAATATCATGGCTTTTCATTTAGTTGCATCATAGTTTACTATAGCTTATTTTATCAAGTTCCATGTCAATTTAGATTATAGTAGTTTCATCATTATCATTTGGATATCATCATATAGGATTGGATTATTTCATTTAGCAGCATCTCATTCTCTAGATTAATTAGATTAATTATTGTTGATTCTCTTGATATAATGTCTTATTAAGTGTTGTTTGTTATTTTACTCATTACTTATTTCACACTTATAGAATGTATGTTGAATGTGACTGCAAGGATTTGGGGTAGATGTTAGTGTTAGTGTGTGGGAGCACATGGTAGCTCTAGTGGGGTTTCCTTCTTATGGGATCCACGTAGAGTTAGTCTGCTTTGGTGGTTCTCCTACAAGCATTCTATTTCTCTTGCTACTTATAATTTGGAGTTGGATGAGAGAATTCTTTTCACCAACATTTATGCTCCTACCGATTTACCCGGTAAGGCACAACTTTGGGCTCATGTAAGGTATGTGCACTCTTTAGACCATTTTCTTCCTTGGATTTTGGTTGGGGACTTCAATGTTGTTTCCTCACTAGATGAGAAGAGGGGGATAATGCTCATTTGGATCCTTCTTTTGATATCCTCAGGAATGATGTTATCATGTTGAACTTGGTGGATATCAAGCAAACTAATGGTATATTTACTTGGAATAATAGGAGGATCAAGGAATCTTCTATCTTTGAAAGGTTAGACAAGTTTTTGGTGTCCAGCTTCTAGGCAAGTGGATGACAAGTTCAGATATTTTAGATTGGCATGGATTTGATCATTGGCTGATCAAACTCTTAGTAGATTTTTCTCGTTATTATAAAAAAAAGTCCTTTAGATTTCAACTCATGTGGCTGAGAGATGTGTCTGTTCATGATCTAGTTCTTAGTTGGTGGTGTCTTTGGGAATTGGCTCATGGCATTGCAATGTATTCCTTCTCCAAGAAGCTTCAATATATCAAAAGTATATGTTGAAATACTGGAATAGGTACCACTTTGGTAATGTCTTTCAGGAAAAGAGGGCTATCCAAGTTCACTTAGATTCTATTACTCAATAGATTCAAGATCAAGGTTTCACTAAGGATAATAGTAAGCTAGAAGCTACTGCAATGAAGGTGGTGGAAGAATGGGAATTGACAGAGGAAATTTTCTAGAAGAAAAAGGCTCAAATTGATTGGCTCTAGGTGGGTGATAGGAACACTTTTTTTTTTTCATAACTCCATTAAGGACATAAGGTGGGGTAATATTATCTCCTCCCTTTTGTCTTCTGATGGGGTTCTTCCCTCTTCCTCTATTGCAATTTCAGAAGAGTCTATATACTTCTTTTCTACTTTATTTTATAAGGATTCCCCTCCCGTGGAGGAGGATGAGGTTGTGATCTTGGATAGTATAATGCCCTTGGTTACTAGTGAAATGAATGAGTTCCTACTCAAACCAATTTCCTTGCTAGAGTTGGAGGACATTGTGTTTCAAATGAAAAAAGGAAAGGCTCTTGGGCTTGATGGGTTTTCAGTGGAATTTTTCTAGGAGTTTTGGGAGGTTATCAAGATGGATCTTTTGGAGGTTTTCCAGGAATCTCAAATGAATAAGAAAATTTTGAACATGAATGCAACTTTCTTGGCTCTCATCCTAGAAAAGGAAGGTGCTAATTCTTTGGATCTTTTTAGGCCAATTACTTTGTGTAATGTAGTGTATAAGATAATTACAAAGTTGATTGTAGAGTGTTTGAAGCTTTGGTTGAGCAAGATAATTTCATATGAGCAAGGTGGCTTTGTTACTGGCAGGTAGATCCTTGATGGGGTTATTATAGTTGTTGAAATGATTCACTCTAAGGGTTCTTCCAGAAAGAAGGCTATGTTCATCAAATTGGATATGGCCAAAGCATATGATCATGTTAAATGGGCCTTCTTATTCAAGATCCTAAGGGTGGTTAGTTTTGACAGTGCCTAGATTTAGTGGGTTAGAAGTTTTGTCACTTCCTCCTCCTTTATTTTGGTCAATGATGAACCCACTAAGCTATTTGGAGCTTCACGGGGCCTTGGGCAAGGTGATCCTTTATCCCTGTATCTTTTCATTTTGATGGCTAAGGGTTTAGGGAAATTTATTAGATCTCTAGTGGAGTTGGGTCTCATCCTAGGCTAGAATTAGGGAAACAACATTCTTCCTCAATCCCATCTTCAATTTGTGGATGATACTACTTTGATGGGCATGGCCAAAGTTGATAAAGTTATCACCTTGCGAAAGTCTTGGATTTTTATTTGGTTGCTTTGGGTCAAAGTATTAATGGGGGAAAGTCCATTTATTTATTTAATACTCCTAAGCCTATTCAAAGGAGAATTGTTGGAATCCTCATATTTTAGATTGGCTCACTTTCCTTTGTTTACCTTGGCGTACCTATTGCTATTCGTTCACTCCCCAAGCAGTTTTGGAAAGATTTTATTGATAAGTTTCATAAAAAGGTTAGTCACTAGACCTGTAAGTGGCTTTCTTTTGTAGGGAGAATGACTCTTTTGAAGTAAGTGATTCAGTTGCTTCTATTGTACAGGAGCTTTGTGTTGTGTACCCCTTCTTTCTTTATTAAGGACTTTAAGCATCTCTCTTACTAGTTTCTTTGGTCTAGTAATCTCCTTTATAAGAAGTGGAACTTGGTTAAGTGGGATGCTACATGCAGGCCAAAGTAGGTTGGTGGGCTAGGCTTGTAGTGGGATGATTTGAATGGGCCAAAGTTGTATTGGAGGTGGTGTTCTCAACAACATTAGTTATGGGCTAAAATACTTCTAAATATCTTGGGGATGTGGAGAGCGGAGATGTGTCATGTTTCAGCCTTAGGGGGAAGGGTTCTTTGATCTAGGGTACCTTGAAAAGAGGTACTAAGTTGGTCAAACAAGGAATTTTTTGGATATACAACAGTGGAAAGGATGCTCTTTTCTAGTTTGATTCTTAGGATGGTCATCCTCCTATTATGACTACTCACCCTCATCTACAAACTTTATGTAAACTTTTCCTTGAAGTTGGGTGGAGTCGGGTGGTGGATTTCAAAGCTCCTCTAGCTCTTGATTAGGCCAATTCCTACAAGTGGAAGGATCTGTAGGAGTGGTCCCCTAGGGGATAGGTAGAGGATCAGTGAGATTTGGCCTCTACTCTAGGTAGTCAAATTTGCAATTCTCTTTGGGGTGAGATGATCTATCTTAGGGACCTGATTCGAAAGGTAAATACTAGATGTTGCCTTAGGTTATCAGGTGTTTGACATGTAGGCTTTTGGGTGTGTGGGGGTCCCATGGTGGAAATAGGTTTGGAATAAATTTTCATGGCTTAAGTGTAATTTCTTTTCCTAGTTGGTGGTTTAGAATAGGTGCCTCACTTGGGAGAATCTTTGGAAGCGGGGAGTTCCAGGGCCCTTCTATGTGTGTTATGTGCATGTGTCAAGAAGAGTGTATTTCCCAACTCTTTTTTCAATGCCCCTTTGCTAGAAGGATTTGGCATTACTAGTGGAGTCTATAGAGCTATCCATGTAGACATGTCTACTCTTTGGAAGTAATTTATAAGGGGTTGGGGAACTCTCCTACTAAAACTTCCTTTCTTCATATTGCTTGGACTATTGGCCCTAGCTTGATTATCTAACATAACTGGTTGGAATGCAACCACAATATTTTCTTGAATAAAAAGCTTCAAGTTGGTCAGATATGAGGGAGAATCTTGGGGGTTATCTAGGAGACTATGGCTGCTAAGTGTGATCTTTTTGTTCCTATGGATTTAAGTGATTTGGATGTGTTTAGGACTCTATGAATTTCTATTGATGGTAGGAGTGGGTCATTTCCTAGGAAGAGGCAGGGTAGAAGGGATAAGTTTCAATGAAGTGGGCACTGGCACCCCCCCTCTTGGTGTATTGAAAATTAACACTAATAGGTCATCTAGAGGTAATCCTAGACATGTTGGGATTGGTGGTATTGGTAGGGATAGCTCTAGTGTGCTGATTTTCTTCTTTTTAATTTACAAATATCATCACTCAAATAATTTTATGGATGCCTTAGCTATTCTCTTGGCTTTGGAAAGGGCTTATGCCAAGGTTTGGAGGTAGATTGTTTTTGAGTTGGATTTCTAGGTTGTGATTGACTTATTGAATAAGCATCATATTGATGATGTGAATTGGCAGCTGGTAGTTATGGTCAGGAAAATCATAACTTTAGGTAGTATTTTTTATTCTATCACCTTTTGTCATATCCCTCGAAAATGGAATAAGGTGGTAGATGGCCTAGCTAATTAGGCATCTAAGCGGATGGGGACTTGGGTTGTGGATGTTTGGGAAAGGCTTCATGGGGATCTTTCATAGGTTCTTGAATATTTGTTAATGAAGGATATGAGGTGTTATTTGGGAGTTTCTTTATGGCTTTGGTTTGTTTTTTTGACCCCTAGTGGGTTTGTTCTTTTTGACTTTGTATTAATTTTTTGGGTCAATCAAATTTTTATCGCTTTTATTAGAAAAATATATAGTTTGAAAAGAAAATTAGAATTTTAAATATGAAAATTGAAAGAAAGTATTTTACATTAGACTTATCCTTATATTGAAAAAATTATTCTCTTTAGAGAAGAATTTTCCTAATTTATATTTTCAAATGAAAATCAAAGAAAAAGAAATATCTTTTTTCCTTAAAACCCTTTATGTGAACTATTAATAAATATTTAACCAGCTCCCTTCGGGTTTATTTTTCTATACGCTGGTCTATGCATTGCTAAGTCTACTTAGCCTTTTATCAAGGCTTTGATCTTCCGCTCCACGCATCTACTCTTCGCAACTTCGAGTATTGGCATTCCCTTCGGATCCCAGGAAACTCCGCTATGCTTCCACCTGTCGCGGCTGCGGGATGTTTTTGTTTCTTGTTTCCTTGACGCCTCATCAGGCTGCGAAATGCTGCCACGAAGCCCTCATTCCTAAAGGTGCTAACGGGCCCCACGGTTTTTGACTGTCGTATGCACTTTCTATGTGTCGAGTGTTCGCTAATCCTTCAGCACAAAGATGAAATCGGAACCCTAGGCAGCGAAATGCTCCCACGCGTCTTTTGCACTTGGCTGATGAACGTCCCCTCCATTGTGATAAGGTACTCAGCCCATTTGACACATGTTGCATTTTCACAAATCCTCTGCAGTGATGGGCGAAAGGTTCATGCGGGCAGTGAAAGGATGCCACGTGCCTAAGCAGTGGATCTGTTTTGCAAGCGATGAACTAGATGAACCAAATAATTCTATTGGTTGTTGCTTGTCATAATCATTCACAACAAGGGATGACACTTGTCTAATCAGGCCTAGCTAGTACCACCACCCTCATTACAAAAGATGCACCTAAGCCTGGAATGACCAAATGCTCAGTTCCAAATTATTTCTTTTGCAATGGATTTGGGGAATATTCTTTTTATGGCATCATTGCAGGGAATTGTGAGATCTTTTTTGTTATTGCTCTCCGAAGTGGTGGGAGGTTTTCCTGCTATATATACTTTCTTTGTTGATGAGAAATGGTCTGGAACTTAGAAAAACACACTGGTTTTAGTAAAAAGATGCTAGGCCTTTATTACTATTTTATTTAACTGCAAAAACTCTCAGACTATGCCAATTGTTCGACCTTTCTATTTTTATGCTATTTGATCAAACTATGAACTATGCTTTATATTGTCTTGACACTTCATTTGAGAACTCCTATATATGTTGGATGCAAGTTTTCTTACCCAGATCATGTCTAATGACTCTTCTTGGTAGTGAGAATGTATGCAACGTTATTGTATGTTAATAAATGAATTGTCTATGCTATAATCTTAAGTCTCTGATGTTTTGGAACACAACAACACCATTCAAACCCTTAAATCTATGATTTATCGTGCCCATCATTAAATCTTAGAACATCGCCTTAGGTTAGACTTTTATTTATTATATATGCTTCCTTTTCCCTTTCCAAACCCCATTATAGAATAAGTCGGCTTCTCCAAAAATCTGGAGGTTACTCAGTTTATTGCAAAAGGTCCCCCTTAAACTGAGTTTCCCATAAGACTCTATTACCTCGTCAAATTTTGGTGTCAACAGTTTGTTCTTTTTCTAGCACGCCCGGTGGGACCCTAGCTTAATGAAATTGCATCTTAAAGGGGTGTATGAGCTATCGGCCTGTAACTAGATCTCAAACCACAGGCAACCCTAGTTTACTAGTACCTCTGCTAGGGACAGTCCAAGTCACAAATCAGCTAGTAACCGTCCCATCCCTGCTGCCCTTGCCTCTCACAATGTTGTCAGCCACCAACAGAAACTATGTAGCATGGGACACCAGAAGTCCCCTGGTAGCCTTGGTAGTGCTCGCTGTCTGGGGCGTTATCCCGATTTCAGCCATGAAAGCTATACTAAAGTTTACCAGAGATAGCTCAAGAACACCAGCAGAACATTTACAGGATGTGGCAGACGTATGTCTGGTGCATGAGATTACAGCATAAAATGTAGCCCTAAGGCTTCTCACTGCATCTTTTAAAGGCAAGGTGTCAGATTGGTACCGAACACTAACACCTAATTTAATCTGCACATGGGATCAGCTCAGAAATCCGTTCTATGAGAGGTTCTTGAATGACAAAGATCATTCTTCATTGTATTATCAACTATCTGTCATAAAATGAGCCCCCCAGGAGACTCTGACGGACTTTAATGCCTGATTTCACGTGAATTGGTAGAGGATCCCTATTACCATACACCCGACTCCTGAGTTGGCATTTATATTTTATTTGAAGTCCATCAATTCCAACATTTTTGTGATGATCAAGTATTTGGGGGGAGCTACTCTGCAAGATGCTTATGGTACTGCTATCAAAGCTGAGAATCATTTAATAGATTGCAAAAAATTGCCTCCTCGACCTATTATGCTGATATTTCTTGAAATATCGATCTTTGTGCAAGAGGTCGCATCAACTAGTGCACCCGCAACTACCCAGTCAATGTACACATATGCACCAGGCTCGCAAAATGTGGCTTCTACATCAGGTTCTTCCAAAGATGAAATAAGCGACCTCAAAGAGATGTTGCAAACCATGGAAAATGATATAACCACTCTTAAGCAGAACCAAGCAACGCCTCTGAAGCCTGCGTATCAAAACTATCAAGGCAGGCAATCTTCTTATTAGCAAAATCAATACCAGAGTGCACCTCGCGCCAATCCACCAGACCTGACAGCAAACCAAATGGTGTCGGTTCCTACTCCACTGACGAGCGCATCACCCAGCTCAAGTAGGGAATTAACCGCAGGATAGAACAATCTTGTTGATGATATCAATCCATGGTGTTTCCCCTATAGCGATGTGCATATGCCCCGGAACTATCCGTGTGGAAACCTACAACAAAAGGTGGCGGAGCAATGCAACCAAGGCACAACAATAGAAAATGGAGGTTATGTATATGCCTCACCACAAATGGAGAGTGCGGTCCTTACCGCACAAATGCAAGGAATTTCTTTAGAACAAGAATCTGATATTGCTCCTGATCATGCACTCTTCTCTTGGATGGAGGAAGAAGAAACAGTGTTTGCTAATGATTCATTCATATCCAAAACACCGCAAGTATAGTCTAATTATAACACACGCTCAAAGAGGAGATTCACCAGTGAGTTAGTTATTTTGCATCTGGATAGCCCACAATCAAAGGCTTTTATGATCAAATTCTCAGTGCTTCAACCGTACCTTCACCTTCTCAGCCACGAAAGGAAATTATTATAGCAAGAACCAAGCAGTAGAAATCTCTGAGTTTTTAACCTTTTAATGTGGTAGAGCAATTGAAGAAATCATCCGCTAATGTTTCTCTATGGGACATTCTAGCTATCCCAGAACAAAAGATGCTATTACAGAAGGCGCTTCAAGAAGAAATCAACCCAGCATCAATAGAGCCGTTTGCTAGTGCAGAGGTTGTTTATCAGATACCGCCAGCTAAGGTTCTTACAAACAATACAAAGGAATCCCCTACTGAGAACAGAAGTAGGTTGAAACCTCAACCCTTCTTCTTGAATCTCATTATAGGAAAGAAGTTATTGCACAACGCTATGATTGATTTTGGTGCTAGTACCATTGTTATGCCTAAACAGATAGCCGAAGCTTTGGGACTCAGCTACGAACCTATGAAAAGAGGGGTGATGCAGCTTGATGGAAATAAAGTTGAGATAGTAGGTGTCTTCAAAGCGCTTCCTTTAACTCTATTTGCTTGCCCTAGTATCATGGTTCCTCAGGACACAATGATCATAGATGTTCCTCCTATGTTTAGTCTCTGTCTATCCCAAGAATTTACTTCAAAAGTGGGCAAATACCTATCCTTGGATTGGTCACATCTGATACTTAGGACCAAACACAGCGTAAAAATGAAGATAGAATCGGAGGCTCTACATTTTGAACATGTGGTTGATGAAACCTTGATCAATTTTGAAGCCGCACATACCTCTATCACCAAACAAGAAATGTATTGCATTGAATTGTTGGAGGAAGAGAAGGTGAGCAGAGATCAGAATGATAAAGAAGATGCTTTGTTAATTGAACACATAGACAATGATCCTTTTGGCAATTATCATGCTACAGGATTGGGCACGTGTGTAATTTATGATGAAGACCAGGTGCTTCCGAGGTTTTCCAAAGAATCCAAAGATAGCCAAGCAAATGAGCTATGGACACTGTACTTTGACAAGGTAAGAAGCAAAGTAGGTGCTGGAGCAGGGGTATATCTAATATCCCTAAAAAATAAAAAATTGTTGAGGTCTTTCTGCTTTCATTTTTCCTGTTCAAACAATGAGCCTGAATATGAAGGGTTAGTCCAAGGATTAAGCCTTGCTGAATGAATGGGCATTAAACAATTAATTATGTTTGGAGATTCTAAACTAGTAGTTAACCAAGTCTGAGGAATTTCTACAACAAAGAATGTCTGCATGAGATCCTATTAACACCGAGTCTGGGACCTGATTGATGGTTTTGAAGCTTTCAACATCCAAACCGTTCCCCGAAGGAAAAATAGCGATGCAGATCACATGGCTGTGATTGGTGCTTAGTTTGATCCTGTCTCTGACCTACATCATAACACACATTCAGTATGAGTACTAGTCCGACTAGCGATCCCCGACAATTATCAGAGTTGGAAAGTCTTTGAAAGTGATGAACACATCGCCTCGTTTATCCAAAACTCAGGGGAGTTTTCCAATCAGCTTCAACCAAAGATTGTTGAGGCTTATGAAGCACAGATTATGAAGCTCAAATCTAATAAACTTCTGAAAGGATTGGTTACTCTTGAAAAAAAAATTGATTGTGATGATGCCCAAAATGATAAGTGGAAATTCATGGCAGACAAAAGTGATTATGTGGACCTTCGGGTCTCCGATAGTAGGAATCTCCAAGTCAGAAAAAATGTCTCACACCATGATAAGGAAAGGCTCATCAGTTTCTGCGAAAAAATATGGAGTACTAGCCTGGTCCTATGATGATCTGGAGGGATACGATCTGGGCATCATTCAGCACACTATTGAGCTAATAGAAGGTGGACAACCAGTCTGACAGAAATAGAGGCCAGTCAACCCTAAAATTGAAGCCTTAATGGCACAAGAGTTAACTAAGCTCATTGAGTCACGCATTGTCTTCCCAATCAAAAATTATACTTGGGTATCTAATCTAGTCCCAGTCTGAAAGAAGAATGGAGATATCCACTTGTGTGTGGACTTCTGAGACCTAAACATAGCATCTCTAAAAGACCACTATCTGTTGCCTTCTATGGAGTCAATCCTAGAAACAGTCGCAGGATTGGAAATGTTTTCTCTACTGGATGGTTTCTCCGGCTACAATTAGATACAAGTTAAAGAAGAAGATTAGCACAAGACCACGTTCACCACAAAGTGGGGGACATTTGCATATTATAAAATTCCTTTTGGCTTATTCAATGAGGGGCAACATTCCAACGGGCGATGGACATTGCATTCAATGAACTAATCAATAAGTTTATTCTAATCTATTTGGATGACCTTACTGTGTTCTCTAAATCCAAGGATGATCATTTTGATTATTTGGAATCATTTTTTCAAAAGTTCCAGGAGTTTGGATTTTCCCTAAACCCGAAGAAATGTGTATTCGAAGTGCCATAGGGTAAGCTGTAATAAGTAAAAGCTATCAAAGAACTCCCCCTTCCATTAAATAAGAAAGATGTTCAATCTTTCCTGGGTAAAGTAAATTTTGTTAGCAAATTTATTTTCGATTTCATGGGAATGATTAGGCCGATCACCCTAACGCTGAAGAAAGATCAAACATTCAAATGGACAACCGAAGCTCAAGAATCTTTTCAAAAGGTCAAGGAAGCTATTTCCACAGCTCTGGTATTGGTTAATCTGGATCCATCCAAGGATTTTATAATGTATGCTTTCAGGAGCAAGTCTAGTATTGCTACTATCCTAACCCAAAAGGATGATGAAGAAAAGGGGGAACATCCATTGGCTTTCTACTCCTAGACCCTAAATGAATATAAGGTGAATTATAATTTCATCGAAAGACAGGCCTTTACAATAGTGAAGGGACTTAATAAGTTCTGCCATCTAATTTCCTACAACAAGGTGTTGGTGTATGTCACACATTTTAGTGTGCGTGAATATATCATGGAAGGGGAGATCACAGAAAAAGGGCTAATTGGATCACTAAGATCCTTGACTATGACATTGAAGTCAATCCTACTAAAACTATTAAAGGAAGAGGATAGTGTGAGTACATGGCACAAAACGAGGAGGTACCTATCGTAGAGGAGCAGGCGGAGCTCATCTTGATAAATGAATTGGAATCAGAAGGCGATTGGCTGACTAATAGAATGAGATTCATGCAAACCTGAAGGTATCCGCTAGGTCTCTCATACCAAAAAAGGAGGTATTACCGGTTGCAAAATTGTGGATATACACTAATAGGAGTCCTTTTCAAAAGGAATTTCAATGGTGTTCTCTTGCGATGTGTCACTTTGGAGCAGGTGAAGAGGATCCTCGATGCATTCCACAATAGCGTTGTAGGTGGACATTTCTCTACCAAAACCACTGCCATTAAAATCATGCATGTTAGCTATTATTGGCCTACACTTTTTAATGACTTTCATTCTTTGGTTAAGGCTTGCAAGAAATGCAAGTTCTTCATGGAAAGAAGGAAGAATTCTGCAATGCCCCTCAAACCCATAGTGGCGGATGAACCGTTTGCACAATAGGGCCTGGACTTCATCGAAATGATCAACCCAATTTCTAGTGACAGACACAAGTGGATTCTGACCACCACAGATTACTTCACAAGGTGGACGGAGGCTATTCCCCTTAAAAGCGCAATACAAATAGAGATTGTATATTTCCTCAAGGAACTAGTGACAAGGTTCAGCCCTCCAAAAACTATCATTTCAAATAATGCCAAAGCTTTCCTAGGTACGAAGGCATGTCACTTTGCATTAAAGAATGACATATTCCTTAAAACATCATCAAATTATTATCCACAGGGAAATGGTCTAGCGGAGTAAACAAATAAAAGCTTAGTTCGACTCCTTAAAAGGATTGGCTCAAAACACTAGATGGAATGGCATAAAAACCTCTGAAAAGCACTATGGGAAAACCGCATAACTCCTAAGCAAGTCCTTAAGACTTCGCCTTATCAGTTGGTATACCGGAAAGAGGTGTTGTTACCCATCTACATGGAGATTCCGGCAATATAGTTGTTGAAATATCTTGAGATAGAACAAAATGAAGCCATGGAGTTTCAGCTCGCCAAACTGTTGGAAGTTCAAGAAAAAAGGGAGAATTCCCTAATAGCTATGAAAAGCCATCAACAGGTGGTCAAGCGATGGTTTGACAAGAAGGCTTCTGACCAAGGTCTAAAATGTGGAGACTTAGTGCTAAAGTATGATAAAAGGGCTGCTATGCTAGGTCAGCACGGTAAATTTGATAGCCTATGGGAGGGTCCTTTTAAAATAATTCGATGCAAAGAACACAATGCTTTTGAGCTAGAAAATATGGAATAGAAACCCTTAGGAATCCCGATCAAGGGGATTCATCTTAAGTTGTTCCATTAGGCGCTGAGCTCTTTTTTGTACATATGTAAATAGTGCTTTTATTTTATTTTTGTTTCTTTGGCCGGTCTTTTGTGAATTAGTTTGTGCTTCAGCGAGTTTAACCCATTATTATTGGTGGGTGAAATACCAGAATTGCTTTACACAAAACACACCCATGTGCAGAGAAATAACAGAATGAAAGTTGAGAGCCCATAAAACTGAAATACAGAAAGAAGGAAAAAGCATGGATTTTCTTTAAAAGATATATATATCTATTCATATATGTTCTTTACATTACGAAAGTGGTTGGGAAGCCATAATCCAAAATTTAACAATTATCTGATCTATTATATATATGGTGGCCTCTTTTCAGGCTTATATACAGCTATGGGAAAATGTTGCGAGCAGTTGGCAGGGAGACTTTTGTTGAGCAGGCAAGGGGGTTTTCATCCAAAGGCGTGGCTAGCGACAATTGATGCATTTATAGCAGCATCCACTTCTTCCTCATCCACAAGTTCTTCGGCAGCACTAGTAGCATCATTCAGCACAACCACCATTGGTGAGGGGAATACCAGGTTCCTAAAGTCAGTATACCAATCTACGTTGTAGAAGGGTATTACATTGTAGCTGCAGAATGGGAAATGTAGGGCCTAAGTAACTCTCTACTAGTACTGGCCACGATTCTATAGGAAGAATTTGCTGAGGAACGACAACCAAATGACAACAACTTCTTCCTCAATAAAGCAACGTAGGTCACTAGCTGGCGGCAGGCCTACCCCATAGGCAACATGAGCAACAACTTCACCGAGACCATTTAGGTACTCTTTGGGGAATATTTCTTTAACAAGCTTCAGGATAAGTGGCTAGGGGACGTTGATGTCTAGCATGGATGCTACGAAGTGGGAGCATATGTCAGTGTTCACCTGATACTTTTCCTCATACTCTATATAGTCTTTGCCTAAAACCCACTTTATGGCTACCAAGACCAAAGAATGCTTATTCTTGGTCATCCGTTTTAGCCTCCTAGTAGAAACCTCCCCTAGGAATGTTGTCTATGACTTATACGAAGTTAAACGAACTAGAGTATCCATAGCTCTGACACTATTCCTAGGCTTCTAAGCTAATGCTGAAATTTATCTATCACCTAACCTATGAGAAGGCTTGCTTAAGACTCTACTATAGACCTATCACTACTCAAATGCTAAGTATGTTTTCCTCACTGCTTACTGGCCTATTTATAGAAAAATAACAAGACGCTTTCTAATCTACTTCAAAAAAATGTGATATGAAGCTAGTTGCTAACTTGAAAGACGTGCCTGCGTTTGCTCACATTTTCGAGCCAGTTGCATCTATGATAGCACGGCTCAATGTGTGCTAGATTAATAGGAGTTAATTAATTAGCTTTAAAAAGGTGGCACTCGTAGTCAGTGAGACGTATGGCCGTAGGCTATTATGTCATCTCTCAAGCGTGTCCCAGAGCCCAAGGCGATATTCATATCTTTTTAGGCTGTGATTGTTTGCTTAGATCAGTTAGAGGAAGTGTGTTAGCTCAATTCAATACACAAGATTACAAACTAGTGATTGTGGGAATAAATATTTTAGTTGAGTAGTTTTAGCTTATATAAAATGATATAGATGGTATGATACATGTCTCCTATGTAATTTTACTTGGTATCCTAATGTATGTTATGGATTGCACCAAAATAAATATTTCCTAAGCAATTGGAATCTTGAGTCAATCTATGTCTAATCTAGGGAAAGAACATTGGAATACGATTAAGAGGATTTTTGTATGCCTTTTCAACACTTTGGAGTATTTTATTTTCTACTAGGGAGTTTTTTTAGACATGTAACACTCCTATAGAGTTTTTTAGTAGAATATTGGTAATGTTATAGATTGTTAGGAATAAGAGGTGTACACATTGCAAGTCTTAGGTATATATGAGCTATCTGATATCTATATAATATTATATATGATGTAACCACATGGAATGGGTAATTCACTATTCATTAACATTAATATCTAAAAAATTAAACTTCTTACCTTGTCTCGTTAGTCTTGTGATGGTCATAAGAAGTCATTGAATAAGAGGTTACTAGGTTTACCAAAAACTATAGGCTCACATGGATTAGAATGTAACTCCATGTACCCCTCTCAAATCCCTCTCCAATTCATGCCCAATTCATGACTTCCTAAGTCTCCTTGGCCTATTTATTAAATACTTGGGATAAAGATTACATGTCCAATTTTATACAAAGTTATGTTACCATATTTTCTCTAAATTCAATATATAACTCATGATTTTATTATAACTATTTTAAAGAAGTAATAATTTTGATGTGATTTTGAGTTTGATCTTGTCCTTTAAAAAGGTTTCTCCAAGTGATATTTATTATTTTCTCTATTTATCTTCTCATTCTTATATGTTTTATTTTATGTGTCATTATTTTGTCAAAATTACTATAAATTTGGTTTACGAGTGTAGTGTAGAAAATTGTACTATTTTTTATGTGATAGTACAATTTTGCAATTAATTTGGACCTATTTTAGTGGCCTTACATTTATGCATTTTTACCCTTCATAAATAGGCCCCTAATTCCCTCTATTATGCTTCCCAAGGCCTATTTTTATTGTTTTCTGACATTGCAACATGCATTGAACAAAAGCATTTAATTAATTAATGACCCTAAAACACATTGATCCGAGATTTTTAGGCCAAGACCCATTTTCCCTTTAAAGATCCAAAATAAAAATTTAAATATTTTTTTGGCGGTATTTTAAAGTTCCAGATTCAAGTTCTACATGTCAGCTATCGAGATCTAATATTCAAGAAATTGGAGAAGAAACCTATAAAACCTAGTCTTTTCACCATTTCAGGCTAGATTCGCAAGATATCAGGTTTGAGAGATCAAGGAGAAAAGGAGAACTTTTGGGGAACATTAAATCAAGCAAAGTTGAAGTCTTGGAGCAACATATTTTTGTATTTGCATGTCTTCAAGTTCATTTTGTCAAAGATTTGATCTAGCATTGTCCATGATTGAAGGTTGATATCTATGGTGGAACATGATGGATTCTAGGTTGGGAGATGCATTTGGCCATTTCCCTTAACCTAATGACTTGTTTTCTAGTGATGCCATCTTCAAGTCTCATTCTATCAAGATACCTAAAGCAAGGTATTATCATATTTTAGATTTTATTGGGGTGTATGGACTTCTTCCCAGTTGAATCTTTATCATTTACCATTGTCATATAGGAATCATGCTCTAATGCACTTGAGTATGGTTTCTTTCCATATTAGCTCTTAATGACCTTATATGCACTTAAGATAGGCTTACACACACTAAAATTTATCAGATTTACATTATTTCATTAAGGTTTAATCACCAAACTTGGGTTTTGACTGAGGAAAACCCCTATCCACACAAAACAACATTTTCTTTTACAAATTTGCTATAGATTGAGAACTAGAAGCCCAAATCTACAAGTATAGGAAGGAAGTGTAGAAAAAGGACTCCAAAATCATCCTTTGAAGTTTCAAAAAAGGCTACATGGACCCATTCACCCTAGGGTGAATGTGTCCTACTTTAGGCTACAAAACCTAGTTTTCAAACCAAGTGCAAACTATTTTCCCCTTCTCATATCTACTTGAAAGTTGTTGTTTCTATTTGTGCTATCCTTAAACTTTGCATTTCAAATTTTAAACTATATAATTGAGTTCATTAAGTATTTTATTTTTATCTCCCCAAAGTTTATTTCATTCATTTTTGTCACTTTCTATCATAAGGAAACAATAGATCTTTCCCAATAGGGTTGACATACCTCAATGTTGAAAGTCAATCCTACCTTTGGGAGATCACTTTTTCTAATGAAATTAGGGAAAAATGAGGGTGACCTAGATCATCATTCCATTATGGTCATTTCCCCATCCTCATCCATTTCTCTTTGTTTCATTTTGGTGAACTCAACATTGTACATCATAAATTCTAATTTAGAAGTCTTTAAAACCCCTAATCTAGGATTTGCATTAGTTTGCATTACATCTCATTTAGGGTTTCACAATTACTTTAGCTTACATTTCATTTAGGGTTTTAAGATTGTATTTTGCGTTGTTTAAAATCTCAAAAATCTGAAAAAATTGCATATTACATTGATTTTTCATTATAGTAGTTGCATATTAGTTTCTTTCAAATCTTTTACATCAAAAAATTTAGTCGAAATTGCATTTAAAAGTTTGTCATCTTTGTTCATTTTTTGTCATTTCTTGCATTCACATTTAGACAAAAAAGTCTAGAAAATTATTCATAGAAAACAAATTCTAAAACTTGAAACAAAGAACCTAAGCAGTAACCTGAAAGTTCATATTTCAATTTTTAGAACCTCTGTGCAAGGACCCATTTTCCCTTGGGATAATTTGTCCTTGTACAGGTGTCTTGGTAAGTTTCTGGGTCCATTTCTATCTTTTTTTTTCTTTTTTTTTTCTACTGTTAAAACTGTAATTTGAAATTTTGATACAATCTATTATGAACATTAAAGAAAGTTATTCTTTTGATGAAATATTGAGGAAATTTGAAATATTCTTTTCTATTTCAGTATTAGGTTATTTCATATCTATGGTCATTTGCTTTAATTTTTACATCATTTCATAATTTAGATAGATTAGTTTTCATTTTTCAAACATTAGAAACCATTAAATATCCCAAAACATTAAATAAAAAACCATATACTAAATGATAAATCTTGGAGAAAGTATAGTTATTTAATCATGTCAGATCTCTTTCTACAAGTTAACATATCCTTCAATCCCTTTAGTAGTGATGAATTTGACATGTTAGATGAAGCCCTTGAGGACTTCATCTCACAAGGTTCATCCACTAAGGCTTGTCATGACAAACCAAAATAAAGGGAAGTTAATGCAATCGTACTTCAAGTTATCCTCTATCCACCCTCACAACAACCACAAGTCCAAAACAAACCCATGCTTATCCTAGAACCACCTAAAAACAAACCATTACCTCCAGGATCTATCTTAAATTTTGCAAGGTAACTCAATAGTAACAATGTTTCACAACAACCGAGTTATAATAATGTTTCTCACACATATAATACAAGGAATTATAGGCAACCACAAACCATACCTACTTCATTACCATTACCTTAATCTATTTTTCCTAGTGCTCCTCATTTTTCTTCGCATAGTGGAAAGGAGTATGATCTTGTGGAACAACTCAAAAACACTCCTACTAAGATTTATTTATGGGACCTTATTCAAGATTTTCCTAGTTATCATAGCAAAAATGGATTGAAAAACAATCAATATTGTGGCTCATAGACTAGACTACCAATCTTTATTAACTCGACTCAACATACTGTTAATCACTCATTGCAAATAAATGAATTAAACACTACTGAATAGCACATCTTCAGAGGGAAAGAATATCCAAATATTCATCTAAGTTCATAGACTTATTCATAAACATTAGAATTCAACTCATAATTTACTACACATAGGCAATAAACATTCACAACAATGAATTAAAACTACAAAATTTGATCCTTCTATTATGATTGATTCTCACTCATACATCACAGTGCAAGAAGGATCAAAATTTTGGACCCTTGCAATGTCAAAATAAACATATTTATAGTTTTTAAGATATAACTATCATCAAAGTCTTTTGAAATAACTAAAAATAACTGATTCTTGAAAGAATCAAAATAATCGAGTCTAAAGTATTTCTAAATAAAAAATTAGAGAAACTTAAAGATATCTACTACTAATCTTGTTGGGTATGTGAAGTGATGGGAGTCTCTCCTTCGGCCAACATTTGTTGAGTAGTTACCATTCATACTTGAAAACCCTTCAGAGCCATCACAACATCAATAAGCTTTTTCTGTTGTGGGATAGTTACATTTCTCATCCTCAATTGCCAAGTGGCCTTAACAATCCAAATTGGATCAATTTTGCATGTGATGAGTATAGGGGGGTCCTCATGCCATGATAATGTTGCATCAATTCTGGCTAGCTTCTTTAACGTCTCTTTATCAAACGTTTGTTCTCCTGAATAAGTGTCAAATTCTTTGAAGAAAGCATCCTTTAATTCCTCAAATGTGGCTAGCCCCTGGTTATCACCTTTCATTATTGGGCATCCAAAGTTAGTATAATTCTTGGTGAAATTATTGTTCAAGTGGCTACATTCTTTTAGCAATTTCATTTGTTTCAAGAAGTTTGATCTTATAACTTCAAGTTTCCATGCTATATAGGTTTTCCACATGACAACCCAATTATCTTCTTTATATGAGATAATGTTCTTAGAAGCAACATTTTCCATGTCCATTGCAATAATATCAGTTAATTCATGATAAATCTATAGCCAATGCATTTCCTCCTACTTATAATTAACCAATTCAGATTTGATTAAATTCCTTAATGTGAAAAAATCATCATACACCTTCCTTAACTTATCAATCAAAGGAAGCCTTGATGTAGTCAAAGTAGGAGGATCCAATTAAGAACTGTCCAACCTTGTAGCCTAGACTAATAACTCCATGATCACATAGATATGCAATGAAATTTAATGCTAATCCATAGAAAGATAAAAGACATTCAAGAACACCAAACACAAGATATATCCTAGGAAAACCCTAATAGGGAAAAACCCAGCCTTCAAAGCTCATTCCACATTATATTAAATCTCAAAACACATTAAATATGCCTCTAGGGCTTACAGATTCTAGGCCACAACCCAGGGATTACAAATAATTCACACAACAATAGTTTTTCATCGATTTCTTTTCCTGCTCCACACTCTCTCTACTCTATGATCCTTCCAGATCAAAATACTTCATCACGGTGCTTCATACTTCACACTATTGAGCACCTTGTTGATCTATCCCTCTTCTAGTTGTCTCAACAAATCCTCTCTCCTCAATTTATATCATTTGCGCATCATTTAATCTTTAACATGTTAGCCCAATTACAATAGCTAGTAAACAGCGTGCCAACTCAAATAAGTTGGCCCCAAACACTAACAACTTACAATGTGAATCAACCAAGGTCAGCCACAACAAATCCAGGACCCAAGATAACATCCTTAATCACAAAAATAGCTTCTAAATTATTCCTCGGAGATCCATAACATGCCACAACACCCTGTTAGCCAAGAACAAGGTAAATATGACCTCTCAAAATAAAATCACCAATCACAAGCACACAAATCAATGTGGACCAACAACACACGATATGGAAAAATTCATGAGCCACATGAATCACCATAGAAATGTTTGCAACAACTCCATGTACTCTAATCACAACATCTTCCATTAGGAACACCAAGCAGAATAACTGAACAACTGTCAACACACAGATCTTCACAACTCGATCGATCCTTCATGAGGATCTTTGAAACTTAACATGGAAATACTAAACATACTCGACAACAAACCCTTTAATCCATAGCCTCTAGAAATTAGGTACAATAATCTGGTACTTTACAACTCTACAACTCCGCTGTCAACTACCTCAATTTTTTGAGGACTTCTAGATGCCCCTATGTTAGACTCTTGGGGTTATTTGAAAAGTGAGCCTCTTCACTTTGGTCTATAATGTATCAAACTCAATATTTCTTCCTTAAATTGGTTCGACGATCTGTCCACAGGTACTTGCAACTGCCTCAAGGTCGGCATTTTGTTCAAGTCCACCCTGCAACTGCCTCAAGTTCTTCTCTTTGAATTGGTTTGGCAATCTACTTACAGGCCTTGCACTGCCTCACTGGTCAACAATCTAAGCAAGCCCACCCTGCAAGTTGCCTCTGGTTCTTCATCTCGTCATGGTCAAGGTTCAGCGATCTACTTGCAAGCCTTGCACTACCTCATTGGTCAGTAATCTGAGCAAGCCTTCTTCGCAAGTTACCTCAAGATCATTCTCATTCACTTTGCTAAAATTTCTCCTTGAGATCAATGCTTCACCTTCTTCCAGTTCCACTATGAAATTTGATTCCTCCAAATATTCCCCTTCCTCTAGATAAATTAATTTAGACTCTTCTTCTTTTGCACAAATTATCTTTGCATCCTTTACTATTTCTCCTTAATTAGCTTCTCTGACATCAGGTTCTTGATGACACTCACCACTTGATTCTTTCTTCCTCGAAACCCCTCTATGCTCTTCATAAGGTCTTCTTTATTTTCATCTTGATTCCTTTTTTCCTTCAACATATGAGCTCTTCCATCTGTACAATCTCCTAAGCACACAATTAACATATTTCCACTTTGCTCCATCAATCCACCATAATCCATCTGCTCATAACCTGTCATAGGATTTCTCCTTTTCATCTTATTCCAACACATCTTTTCAAAATAATCCCTTAATCCACATAACTTACAAGGATATAGATCCCAACACAATTCCTTTTCATGTCCATGCCTGTTACAATGTGAACAATACATACCGTTTCTTCCTTGATTCAGATTTGCAATAACATTCTTACCTTTGTCATATCCAAGGCCTTCACTTTTGATCTCATCACCGGCTCAATATGTTCTATAATTCCTTGCAACTACTTTCCCAATAATTTTCCTTCATATCCAATTCTTTGCATGATTTTAAAACCAATATCATCACCAACAATTGTAGGCTTCATCATCTTGTTATCTTCTACAACATCACACAAACAACTAGTATCACAAGAAACATCACAAACTTCAGGCTTAGATCTCATATCCCCATTCTCCTTCCAACATGCGATAAGTGATTGATCCAACTGATCAACATGTTTCTTCAAATTAGATATTTCCTTCTTCTGCAAATTGTCTTCCTTGTTCAACTCCTTCAAACCTTCCTCCAGATCTTTGTTCCTCTTTTCCACCTTCTTAAACAACTTGAATCCTTCTACAAATTCCTTTTCAAGATCCTCAAACATATCCATCTCTGCTTGTAGTTCTTCATTCCTCCTTTTGGCATTTTTTAGTTCTTCTTCAAGAGCATCATACTTGTCTAATCCTAGTTCTTTCTTTCTCTTAATTAATTTTGCATCACACTTCTTGATTTCACACAATTCTTCTTCCAAAGTATCCCTTTCGCAGATTAGGGTTTCACTTTCCTTCTTCATCCTCTTCCCATTCTTCCCTATTGAAAGAAATAAGATAAACCACCAATTCTTGCCTTGATCTCTCTTCTAGGGTTTCACACTTCTTTCAACACCACAACCAACAAATAGATTTGTAACTAGCTCTGATACCATTTGATGCAGTCAAAGTAGGAGGATCCAATTAAGGATTGTCCAACCTTGCAACCTAGACTACCAACTCCATGATCACACAGATATGCAACGGAATTTAATAGCTAATCCACAGAAAGATAAAAGACATTCAAGAACATCAGACACAAGATATATCCTGGGAAGACCCTAACAGGGAAAAACCAAGCCTTCAAAGCTCATTCCACATTATATTAAATCTCAAAACACATTACATATGCCTCTAGGGCTTACAGATTCTAGGCCGCAGCCTAGGGATTACAAATAATTCACACAACAATTTTTCATTGACTTATTTTCCTGCTCCACACTCTCTCTACTCTGTGATCCTTCCAGATCAAAATACTTCATCACCATTCTTCATACTTCACACTATCGAGCACCTTGTCGATATATCCCTCTTTTGGTTGTCTCAAAAAATGCTCTCTCCTTGATTTATATCATTTGCGCATCATTTAATCTTTAACATGTCGACCCAATTACAATGGCTAGTAAATAACATGTCAACTCAAATAAGTCAGCCCCAAACAATAACAACTTACAATGTGAATCAACCAAGGTCGGCCACAACAAATCAATGACCTAAGATAACATCCTCGATAAAAAAAAAACCTTCTAAATTATTCCTCAGAGATCTACAACACACCACAACACCCTATTAGCCAAGAACAAGGTAAACATGACCTCTCAAAAGAAAATCACCACTCGTGGGCACACAGATCAATGTGGACCAATAACACATGATCTAGAAAAATCCATGAGCCACACGAATCACCATAGAAATGTACACAATAACTCCATGTATTGGAATCACAACATCTTCCCTCAAGAATACCAATTGGAATAACTGAACAACTATCAACACACAAATCTTCACAACTCGATCGATCCTTCATGTGGATCTCTAAAACTTAACATGGAAATACTAGACATACTCAACAACAAACCCTTTAATTGAAAACCTCTAGAAATCGAGTACAATAATCTAGTACTCTACAACTTTGCAACTCCACTATCAACTACCTCAATTTTCTGAGGACTTTTGGATGCCCCTGCATCAATCCCCTTTTTTTTAATTTCAGGAACCCAACTCTAGACTACTTTCCCATAATAACTATCCTTTTGGATTCTACTCATCATGTCCTTCCCAAAAAATTAAATGGGATCAAAGGCAAGACTTTCTCGACTCAAAGGTTGAGGAGAGGGATCTGTTAAAGTCCTAAGGCAATTCGGAAAAAACTCTATGGATTTCTTTAGCTCATCTTTATCTTGTTTATCTTTTTATGTTCTCTCTACTAACCTAGTGGGTGTGACCTAGAAATTATGAATATCCCCATCCCTACTAGGAGGGCCCAAGTCTAATTTGGTGACACTATAGTCCATTTTAGTAACCTGGATAGGATCCCTTTGTATAGAATGTTGAGCAACCTCCATAATCATATGTCCAAAAGTTTTATCTTCAATTAACCTAGCAGTAGTTTTCAATTTCTTCACCTTTAGAGTTCTCTACAAAATTATTCCTGCTACATCCTCTTCTGGTAAGATGATAGGTACTATCTTCCTTTTCTTTAAGAGAGAAATTTCTAGCCAAGATAGTGTAGATGGAAGAGAATCTCAATTTTGAGAAGTCTCAAGTGTGCAAAAATGAAGAGTTCTATTGAGGAGAGACCTCATTACATTATGTGTGCTTGAAGGGGAAGAAATCAAATCCTTACCCTTATGTAAATCTCCCTCCATCCTATCTTGAGTTTCCTCAAGTTGTTGAATGTGAGTTTGCACGACTTCTCTATTAGCCTCATGTTCTTGATTTCTTTCCTCTGATTTTTGCTCAGCTTCATTATATCTTTGTTCTTTGACTATGACACTAGAAAGGGGGCCATCACCACATGTTCATTCTAGTCCTTGACTCTTTTCTGTAGGATCATCTACATTCCCACTATTTCCTGATAGAGATGTAATTTGCATTGGTGTTATTGGTGCAGGAGATATTGTGCTTGTATGACTAGCAACTAATTTTTTTTTCACTCCCTTCTTCTCTTTCAATGGGGATTTAGTAGTTTCCCCTTTCTTTTTTGCTAACTAAACTTGTGTCCTTTTCAAGACTATTGAGGTTCTAGGTTGAATATCTTCAACTTCTACACTGTTCAAATCCACAAATGGCAAGGGTTGTTTCTATATCTATTGGGAATAGGCTAGGTCCATTAAATTCAAGTCATCATCTTGTATTCCCTTGATATTCCATTACAACTTAAATTTGAATATCTAAGCTAAGGAGAGCCTCATCCAATCCCTTTTTCTCACTTCATTGTCATCTACACAATTTTCTCGTAAATCTTCAAGATTAGGCACATTATAATAATCGGGACCAAGGAAAAGATGATTCCTTAGATAGATTTTGTTGTTGAATGGGAACCTTCTTTCATAAGTATCAAAGGAAAACTTTGCAATGTCTCTTTTCAAGTTAAGGGTATTAGATTGAGACCTGCATTCATAATACCCTAAACTAACTAGGAATGGAATCCCAACCTTCTTTCTATTTTCACATCTTTTGTTTACTTCTGCAACATGTCGACAAACTTCTATTAGAATGAATTTATCCTCAAAATATCTGGGAAAATTCAGAGGGAATCATCAAATCCACCAACTCTTAGATAGGTAAATGTTTAAGATTGAATGAAGAGGCTACCATACTTGGTAACTAGTTGGAAACCTTCAGGGGACACCCTCTAACTTAGATCACCTTGTAATTCCCTGACCAATTTCATGCTAAACACATCATTTACCCTTGAGAAATTCTTATAAAAAATTTCAAGCTGCAAATCAAGGTAGTAGTCATAGATTTGAATTTTTTCATGAAAATCCTCCACATGGTTCAAACCAGTCCAAGGCCTTGTACAAGACAAGACATAGAAAAGTTAGGATGACATATAAAATGACCTATTAACAACAAAACTTTTTATTGCGTCATCCCACTTGTCATTGATTATAGTGGACTAGTCTAAATATTGTTGACTAACATAGATAACATGTATGAAGAAATACATCCATTCCTCAAAGTCATGGGAATTCATACTCCCTTTGACCGTATGCAACAATACAATGATGTCTAAGATTTCTTCCCTTAAATGTGATTTATGCATCTTCTTAGGGAGTTGTGATTTCCCTTTCTTAGGGGAGTCAAACCATTCTTTTGTGATGCAATTCTGATAATATCCCTCCTTTTCTAAGAATTGACATTGAGATAAAGTAAAATTGAACTTAGAATATACCTCCCTCTCTAGCAACCTAAAACATCCATTGATGGTAATCCTATCTAGCGTTACTAGAAAATGATTGTCTTGTTGATGGTTCGGATAAGCACAGCAACAATTAACAGAATACAACTATTATGTTCTCCTAAAAGAGAAAGAATAATGCATGGATATCTAACTCCCAAGGTCTTGGTAATCGGTTCTCGACTGTGCTGATTTCACTCAATGGTTGATGTGAATTATAATGTTCAAGGGGCCTACTGGTGTTGAGCTTTTGGATTGTTCTAAGATCAAACATGAATTTAAACCTACTTTAACTAGGGTTTTTAAAGAAACAGAAAAAGATAGATCAAAGATTTGGAACCGAAGAGAATGATAATTCATCAAACTTAACCAAACTTGTTACCTTTCAAGGAATTGCTAACTAAAACCGAAGAATAAAATTAACTTGTGATTAACACACAGTTTCATTCATTCACAGTGCTAACTTCAACAACAGATTTTAAATCACCATATAGACACAACATAAAATAAGATTTCATTCCTTGAAAACTTCTCAAATCGAATGATTAACCTAAGATAAATACCATTCTAGAACACAACATGAAGTAGATTTAAATCTAGTTGCTTCTACTGTTTGTAAACCAGATAAACAACATTTACAAATCTGGCACAATCAGCAGTGTACAGAAAACCTATGTCTTCAAATTATCTCCATCTACACTAAGAAAACCTGAAAGATACGTCACTGTCTATGTTGAATCTAACTTCTAACTAAGAAGACAAAAGAAGCTCCCATTGCAAAGAAAAAAGATGCAGTTTTGTCTCATCTATCTCTTAGAAAATCCCTACTGCTACAAAAATTTGTCTATCCATGAGATCTCTATCTATCCTCCTTTTTTTTTTTCTACTACTCGTACTCGAAAAATCTCTCTTCAAAGAGGCAAAAAATGCCATATATACCAAATGTTTCAAAAACAAAGTCGGCCCCTCTTTTAGGGTTTACAAAATATCAATTGGTTATGAGAGGCTTAGCCCTCAGATCTTTTTGGAATGAAGTTAATGCTGCATTCAATGTGCATCCCCGGTGTCCATGCCGGTGAAGGATGGCCCTCAGGAGTAGCCCTTAGATATTTTTCAACCATCACAATAACTTCTGGCCTCCGTGTCCACCCTCGAACTTCCATTGGATCTGCTTTGAATGTCCTTGAGCATTACCATTAATATCGATCTACCTTTGCCAGTAGACCTCACAATTGTCCCTGAGACTGACGGCCCCTTCCTCCTTTTGGCCTTCTTCCTACTCTAGATCTTTCTGCAAGTTGACCTCCTCTAGAAGCAGCATCAGATTTTCCCATTGGATCTCCACACCATTGTTCACCGAGTTGTTCCATCATTTTTGATCTTAGAGTAAGTCCATGTTGTTTATGCTCCATTGATCCTCCTCGCAAGAATAGTCAATTAGTCAAACTGTCACTGGCCCGTCCCTTTAGCTTTTTCTGATTGGTGAAACATATGCCATCCAAGATTCCCAGGTGGTCAAAAGGTCATTCGAATAGAATCACATGTCGGTGAGACACTAGCCATGTCTCCTCGATGTGATTATGCTCCTCAGCAGCAATCAACATAGCATACAACTATCGGCAAGAGTTCATAGCAAGTGGCCAGAGTCAGCAATATCCACAATGGTCGCTGAGATAATCACTATCGGCCAGACATCATAGTGAGAGAAAATCATTTAGCTAGGATTCTCCATTTCACTTCGGCAAGACTCCACTTGGTCGGTGAGAGGTCACAGTGGGCAACAAAAGCTATAGTGATATCCCCTTTCATTGCTGAGACAATCGCACTTGGCAAGACATCACATCAAGCTCAACACATTCTCCCTGAGCCCATTTCATTTTGGCAAGAGCCAATCCTATCAGCCAGAGGTTATGCCGAATGAAATCTCTCTCGGTGAGACCTTCTCATGTCGGCAGGACATCTCCCCAAGGCCATTTTGTTTCAGCAAGAGCTCATTCTAGGACCACCATTCCATGTCAGCGAGACCCTATCGAGTCAGAAAGACATTACACTGAACCCTTCATCCTTTGGTGAGCTTGGACCATTTCGATGAGACTTCGCTTGGTTGACGAGAGATTATAGCAAGGCCAAGCCCACTTCAGTGAGACTCCAACGAGTTTTCCAAACATTACGGCGGGCAGCAAGAGTTATAACGATTTCCCTTTCCATCACCTAGACCATCGCATTCAGCAAGACTCCCCACTGTTGGTAGGACCTTTCACCGAGCCCCTCTTCCTTCGATGAGACACCATTGAGTCGACCAAACATTATGCCAAACTCAAGATCCCTCGGCGAGCTCATTTTATTTCAGGGAGACTCCACTTGGTCATCGAGACCTTTCACCGAGCTCAAAACACTATGCCGAAGGGAGAATCCCTCAGCATGACTAACAACCATCAGTGAGACATCTCCCTGATGACACCTCTTTTCACCGAGACCTCACCCCTTTGGCAAGACCTTATGCTGAAGGCATAACATTTCATTGAAGCCACCTCCTTTCACTAATACTTCTATCAATTGAAAAGACTTCTCCTCGAACCCAAGTTCTTTCGGTGATGCTAGCCTTGTGTGCAACAGTCGGCGAGACCTCCTTTTGGTCGGCGAGATATATAAAAATCCACGGTGATTAAAATGTCTAGCCGACCGATATATTTAAAATGAATAGAACCACACTTCCAGTCAGCAAGACAATAGGAGGGTCACAGCGACTTTCTTCATCAGGAGTTTTATGCCAAACTTGATTGAGGTATGCTTCCTAACTGAATTCCTTGAAAAATATCATCGGGCAAATGATTTAATCTTGCAACACAAATGCCTCCATTAGTCCTCAAAGCATATAAAATATATCATTGTGCATCATGCCTTCAATTTTAACCAAAGAAACCCAACTTTGGCTAAGGAAGAACCAAATCAGACAGAATGAAAGACAGACTTAGGAGGAAAACAAAAGAACTCCTAAGACCAAACTAGACAACCAAAGGTGAAGAAAACAAAAAGAAAAGGGGGACCTATTTTGTTCTAGAATAAAATGGGGTGGTTATGCAAGGCATAACAAATGGCGACTTGGCTGGGAAAATGGTTTAACCATTTTCAAGAAACTGAAAGATTCAGCTATCGAGAAATCCTAGTTTATGAACATCACAACTCCAGTTGGGTCAGTTTTAACAACCAAGGTTGAGCTAGAATCTCAAATGTAAGTCAACACTGGCTACACCTAAATCTATGTGTGTGCTTGATGGTGCATCATTTTTTATAAATTTTTTCTCATCTTTTGAACAACAATGTGCAAGATTTGAACTACATGAGTTGATTCCCTTTAGTTGTTGTGCAATGATATCCTAGGCATTGCTTTGCTGCTAGTCAGGCATCCATAGCCCTGACGGAGATACCTCTATCTCATATCATTGCTCTACTACCAGTCAGACATCCATAGCCCCAGTAGAGATACTAGAATCACCCATTCATATTGAGTCTTCTTTTCTCTTTAGATAGTTCTCTTCTTTTTTTTTCTCTTGGAGTTTCAGATATCTCATTCAATTTTTCTCAATATGTCAGATGTTTAACATCTATTATGGGTTGAATACTACCATGGACCTCATAACAGCATCTGGGAATTAGATTTTTCATTCAAATCTTACAACACTATCATCCTAGGACAAATATACCATTACAAAGGGAGATGATCTTGGTGATTTGTGATAGATTCAGAGGTAGTTAATGAATATTTTTTACTTTGCACCTTGTTTTCATGACTTGCCACAACTCTTATTCATAATGGGCATAAAACAATGAATTTAGGAAAAAATCATCCAATTAGAAAACTTGAAAACATCTAAACCACTTATCTCCTAATAACCAAAGTATACTTCAGAAAACAACCCACCATTTCAAAAAGGAAAAAATAGAGAAAACCCAAAGAACAAAACAAGACAGACACCAAACAACAAAGGAAACAAAAGGATAGAAAGAAAGAACAAGCAAACAACAACAAGACTATTTACAAACAGAAAAACAAATTATTTACATACAGAGACTATTTATAAGCAGAAACGCAGAAACTATTTACAAGCCAAAATGCAAACAAAAACTACTTTCATAAATGCACTCTCTAGCAAAAATACCAAACTTCATGACTCAAAATAATGTTTAAGAAACTGTCCATTGACAAGTAATGGAACAGGTTCTCCCATTAAACTACTCAGCCAAAAAGCATTTTCTCCTAGGATCTCCGCAATTTGATAGTGACCTAACCAAAGCTTATCAAATTTCTAGTGACTACCCTTCTTTTCACTAACTTTATCCCATAGCAACACAAGGTCTAATATTCTGAAAGCCTTGGTTTTGGCTCTTTTGTAAAACCAACATTTGACAATAGCCTGGTGTCTAAAGAATTGTTGCAAGGCAGCATCCCTCTGCTCTTCTAATTTCAACAAGGCAACTAATCTTACTTCTATCCTATCATCATTAGAGTAAAATTTGCATAAACTCAAGGATAGGTATTTGCAAATGAATAGGGAATGTAGGCTCTTGTCCATACACTAGTTTAAATGATGAAGTCTTTAAAGCAGACTTGATCCTAGTTCTATCTGCCCATAATGCAAATCTTAGCTGGGTATGCTAGTCCTTGGGATTGTTCTCTAACAATTTTTTAATTACCCCTAAGAGATTCTTATTGGTTGATTTTGCAACTCCATTTCCTTGTGGGTAATAGTTTGAAGAATATTTTAAGACAATTTTGTGATCATAGGCCCATGAAATGAAATCAGGAGAGGAAAAGGAAGAACCATTATCACATACCAATTGGAAGGGTACTCCAAACCTAGTTGTGATGCACTCAGTGAGGAACTTGATTAATACCTTCGTTGTGTTGTTCTTGCAAGGTATAGCTTCTTTCCATCTTGTGCAGTAATCAGTGGAAATCAAAATAAATTTGTGTCCTGCAGAAGAATTTGGGTTAATTACCCCGATAAAATCCAGTGCCCATTGGGAAAATGGCCTTACCTCATAAACAGACTACAATGGCATGGCTGAATGGCATTCTTTTGATGCAGAAATATGACATATGTGACATGTTCTTACATGTTGATGGGCATCTTTGAACACACGCGGCCAGTAGTAACCTGATCTAAGGATCTAATGTGCTAACGAATCTATAGACCATAACCTATGCCACATTTCCCATGAAATTCTGCGATTACATGCTTAGCCTCTTGCTGATCAAGGCATCGTAGGTACACCCCCTCGAAATTCTTCATGTATAGCAATCCTCCTTTCAGCATATAATGGGATCTCTTCATTCTCAGCACTCTCCTCTGAGTAGTATTCATTCCCTCTAGGCACCAATTGTTGAGCATTAAATAGATGATATCGGCATACCAAGGGTCATTGGAAAAGGAATGTGTTGTGTATTGCTGGAAAATAATGTTCTGACTAGCATCAGCTATGGATTTAGACAGGCCTAGACCTCAGACAAGTTTCATAGGGTGAATCTCTAGATCAAACTCTTGCAAAATGGCCATCCATTTCCCCCTTTGTTCTCCCAACTCACTCTGCATGAGTAGAGACTTTACAGCTGCATCAGGAACTACAACAATAATTTGAATTCGGAGGATGTAATGTTTGAACTTCTTGATAGCTCTAACCAGTGCAAAAGCTTATTTTTCAAGAGGTGGGTACCTAACTTTAGCATTCTTAAATGGAGAACTCATGAAGGTGATTGGCCTCTCCTCTCCCTCTTCTCTTTGTTGAGTTAGGACAGCTGCACAAGAATGTTCAAAAGCAAAAGAATAAATATAGAATGGCTTCAAGTAGTCAGGGCTGGTGAGGACTGGCGCTTCTGAAATGGATTGTTTGACTTGAGAAAATGTGGCTTTTGCCTCATCACCCCACTCTATTTTGGCATCTTTCTTCATCATTTCATTCAATGGTTTTATAATTTCTGCAAAACCTATAATAAACTTCCTCACAAAGTTGATATTTCTAAAGAAGGATCTCATCTTCTTATTTCCTAGCCTGGCTATCTTCAGAATGGACTCAACTTGGTCTGGATCGATCGATATTCCCCTTTCTAAGATTATGTGTCCCAAAAGCTTCCCTTTAGAAACCCCGAACACACACTTTTTAGGATTCAGGGAGACACCATACTGGATACATCTTTCAAGAACTTTAGCTAAGTCTATAGCGTAGTTCAGTCTATCTTTAGAGAATACTATCAGTTCATCCATGTAAATGATGATGCATTTACCAATCAAATCTTTGAATGCTACATCCATGGCACGTTGAAAGGTTGCTCTAGCATTTATCAAACCAAATGGCATCCTTCTGTAAGTAAATGTTCCCCACTTAGTAGTGAAGGTTGTCTTCATTCTATCTTCACAATTAACCATCACCTGATTGTATCCAGAATAATCATCCAAGAATGAAATCATCTAAGACCCATTGACAGTTTGCAAGACTTCATCCAGAGAAGGGAGTGGGTAGTTGTCTTTTTTCTGAAGCTCTATTCAAATTTTGGGAATCTACACATAGCCTAATCTCCCCATTTTTCTTATGGACTGGAACCAAGTTAGCCACCCATGTTGAATGTCATACAAGGAAGATTATTCTTGCAGAAAAAAAATTTTGAACTTCTTTAAAGATCATTGATTTGATCAGGGCGTTGACAAGACATTGTTTTTTTCCGAAATGGTTTAGCTTCCAGCCTCAAAGGAATAGTATGGGTCATAATAGAGGCATCAAATGTCTTCAGATCCTCGTACCCCTAGGCTATTGTAGCAATGTCCTTCTTCAGTTCCCTCAGTATATCTTTTCTAATTGCTTCAGGGCAAGCTTTCCCTTTGTAAACATTTCTTTTTGGGCCAGAATCAGCTAGGTTAATAGTTTCATATTCACCTCCTTTATCTTCAGTTGACATCTTCTCCTGAGCCCTTGGGTCTGAATCAAAAATTATTTCTAAGGCCACCATTCCCTTGGGAATGCTATTAATTTTTGAAATGAGGACCCCCTCTATATCACAATATTCAGGGTTCCAATCTCCTTGATCCCTGTTAGACTCATCAATGATCTGCCCTTCAAAAACATCTAAGCTTGCTAGAAAAGAAAGGATATGTCAATCATCCTCAAAAACTTGAAAGTTCTTGATATTATCAGGAACAGCCAAGGTGGAAATCAATTCTACTAAGAATCTCTTAAGTGTGGAGCCTTGCATGGGTTCCAAGCTACTTGCGGCAACGGCTAATGAATCAGCTATCTAATTCTCCTCTCTAGGGATTAAACTAATCCCAAAAGCATCGAAGTCTTCAATCAAGTTCCATACCTAATTTCTATATGCTGTCAGCCGTTTATTGTGACATGTGTATTGGTTGTGCACTTGCTTGATAACTACTTCTGAATCCCCTTTAACTATTAATGCAGTAACTTTCTTCTTATGTGAAAACATTAGCCCCTGAGCTAGAGCTTCATATTCCGCTATGTTGTTAGTGCATCTAAACTGCAACCTGGGTGCTACCACAATAGTGGTTTACAATTTTTGGGAGGAACTAATTTTTGCTGAAATCACAAATTTTTAGAAAATATAATGATTTAAGCCTTGAAAATTTCCATTTAAAGAATTCCAATTGAAGAGGGTTTGATCAAACTACCTTAAATCAAACCCCCTTAGATAGAACCCCACTAGTTTTAAACCATACCTATAACAGAGTCTCCTTTAGACCTATCAAAATGCTGATAAAAACCACTTTTGATTTACCTTTTGGGGGATCAAATGAATTCATTTAAAATTTATTTTTTGCAAGTATGTAGTCCTTATTATAAGATTCCCAAAAAGAATAATTTTAAATAAATTTAATTTGATTATTATATTTATTTTTTACGTGAATGTAGGTTTTTCGAAAATCAAGCTCTCTATTCTACGTGGAAAAATAGCAGATTATTAAAAAAAAGTTAAAAATATTAGTGCACCAGATATTGAAGTCCTTGATCCAACAAAGAAAAAAATTGAATTTGATACATACAAAAAAAGTTACGCATTATACGGTCGCGCTATGTCTGAATTATAATTGGTTTGAATTTGAAACTTGACTAAAGAAAAAATATTTAGTAAAAATTATCTAACCAAGTGGAAGCACTAGATATCAAAGTTGAAAATCTAAATTTGAAAGAATTAGAATTTTATCCTTCATGGAAAAAAAATTATGTGTTATACGGTAAGCGTCACTTTTTAAAAATGTTGTTTTATGAAAAAAACTAGTTTTCGAGGGAGATGGAAAAAGAAGTGCAATCTGATTCCAAGAATTTTGAAAAAAATATATTTAGAATCTATAGACAAAATGTAACGAAACTCTAGTTTGAATCATCTTCAAACTCCTCATGGTTTAGCTGCTATAGGTGCTCGAAAGTGAATATTTAGTTAAAAAAATATTTCAATGTCCAGTTTGGCCAAAAATTGTAGACCACTATTGTGGGATCACCCACCTGTAAGAAGAAATTTTTTTTTCCCTTTAAGGCTGGTTAATTCAATCCCAACACCACAACCTATTTTGGACTTGGATCCATCAAACGTGAGGGTCCATAGTTGATCATGAGCTGGGGTTGATCCTTTGGAGGTTATTGTGGGTGTTTGTATAAGATGAGTCATAGGTGGGGCTACTTGATCCTTTGCATCAAATATGGGGAACGGGTGTTCAATAGGTTCCTCAGAGGTAATTTCCAATTCTTGCACAGATACATATAATATGTGGCTATCCTTCTGACAATCACTTACATCTTTGATTAATCCCTTGGGTATTGGTATACTTGTGAGTGCAGGGGTATCAAGCAAACCTTGGGGTTGTTCCTCATATATATGCTAGTTTGGAAATGTGACTGGGGTAAGTTCAATTTGAGGAAGAACTTCCTTTGAAGGTATCTTATCCCTAGGTAACATTATTGCTTCTTTGGCTTCAAATGAGAAGTGATCTGCAATGGTCTCAAGGTGACTTAGGCTAGTTTCCTCAGCTTGGGAAGTATGATTTAAAATGCTGATGTAGGGTTGGCAGGTCAATTCCAAATGATTTTGGTAGTGTATCCTACACCAATTAGGAAGTAAAAGACTTTGCAAGTAAATATCTTCCCCCAAGACCAGCTGATCTTGCTGCAGCTTCCTGATCAATGCCTATTGATTTTCATTAATCATGGGATTAAGGAACTTTTGTGTTGACAAATCTTTGGTATCAAGAACCGAAAAGGTGAAAATTTCTTCTCTTTTGTAAACCCCTATCCCAATTTTAAAATAAGCTACCTCATTGGGGCAATCATATTCGGTGATGATATGCTTGAGGCAGGGTTCACTTTCAATCCTAATCTGTGTAGGAACTCCCCTCCCTGGTAGCCACATATGTGAAAAGTTGAGGGAGAGATATCCTCCTATACTTTTCATCAAATCTCTGCTCAATAGCATTTCATAAGTTTTAGGAATGTCTGCTACTTGAATATATATATTAGTTAAAATCCTGGGGTCAGACCCTACTTGCATGTGTATATTTCTCAATTCTCTAACTACATTAACCTCTGTTTTATCAAGATGGATGACCTTCTTGTTTGTTTGGATATGGATCAATCCCAATTTCTTGCATACAGAAAATGGCATAACATTGCCAGAAGCCCTTGAATCTAGTAGAAAATTATGTAGACTCTTCCCATAGATTTTTAAACTCAAAAGAAATGGTGGGGTACCTACCTTGCTTCTATACAAAGCTGCATTCATGTTTGCAGCAAGTGCTACCTTGTTTTTCCCTTTTGATTTATCAGCTTGTTCCAAAGCTTTTAGCACTATCTCTCGTTGAGCAGAGCACCACTTTAGGATGTCAAAGTATGATAAAGAGGTTTTATTTCTCTGCATCTCAACAACAATATCAAATTTTGCGTTATAGCTTGCATTACATCTAACAACACTAGGTGAATTACCTTTGTTATGGAAGTCAGGTGGACCTTTTGATGGAGGAGGGTTGTTATCAACACTTTGATTTTGAGGCACCATGTGATTAGGTGGTGTTGATGTAGTGAACATACCCTTATTCTGATTTCTTAGGAAGTGTCCTCCCTTTGTCTGAAAGGCTTGGGCATCATACGAATCTTCCTCTGGTTCATTCTCACTTTGCATTCGGAATGAAGGTTCTTCCTCAAAGAGGTCATAATTCATTGTTGTATCTACTAAGCCACCTTCTTTATTTGAATTCCCTTGGAACGTTTGGGCATATGCCTATGCCATCTTGACAAATTTCTCCATTTTAGGGTAGTTTACCTCAGAATGGGTTGCAGTATCATGCAGCCTACACCAATTAGTCATAAAATTAAGGTCAGCCACATTTGTAGTATGTGACTTGTCCTCATTAGCTTGATAATTATGGGAAACTCCACTGTTATTTGGCCCTGTATTCCATTCTCAGTTGTTATTTGATCTCTGATTATATCCTCTATTTTGGTTTTGATCGCCTTGATTGGGGGATTTTTGGCCTTGATAACCCCTCTGGCTGTGAGTTGTTATTCTGATAATTACCCTGATTATTATTGCCCTGATTAGGATAATTACCTTGGTTTTGAGAAGGGTTCAGTCTAAGATGAGCCATGTCATTTGTGACTTGAGATAGAGTTTTCTTTAAGGTGTCCACCTCATTTGTGAGTTGAACTATCTTTTCACTTTCAACACTCTTAGCAACAGGTGGCTGACTGACATGATTTGGTGTTCCAGCTTGGTTGTGATGACCCTGCGGACTATGATGAGCCTGTGATTGCTAAAAGAAGTTAGGAGCTTTGTTGGCAAAGAATGGAATAGGAGACCGAGTCTGCAACTCAGACATAGGCCCATAATGGGAAGGAGACATCCCTGGGACAGTATTGAATAAAAGGGTTGGGCTAGACATCTAATACCCCATTGAAGGAAAACCTCCTCCCAAACTTCCTTGTTGGGAGCTAATTTGTTGTTGCAGCTTGATGGCTAGATGATAAACTTTAGACAGGGAATCAATGTCTGTGGGCTGATAAGTCCTTTGTAGGAATAAGCCAAGCAAAGGGTCTATAACTCTAAAGTATGCTTGAATGGCACTATTCTCAGTGACTAGATAGGTGTCCTGAAGTCTCTTATACATTTGTTGAAACCTAGTATTAAACAAGGGCAAAGGTTCACCTGGCTCCTTCCTAATGGTATCAAATTGGTGGAACAAAATGGCTGGATCCATGTAAATTATGAACTGATTGATGAAAGAATTCTCCAGGTCTGTCCAGCTTAGGATAGAGCACTGAGGAAGATTTAGGTACCAGTTGTAGGCCATATCCCTTAAGGAATAAGGTAACAACCTAAAAACTACATCATGGTGAGCTATCTGAGCTCTGGTACAAGCATCCTTAAAAGCTTGTATGTGCTCTTCAACACTCCTTGACTCACCATGAATGTATTTGGGATAGAATTTCTCAGGATTCTTAGGCATATCATGAAAACCTCCAGGAATAGTACCCAATGGAGAGGGATTATTTTGAAAAAATTCCATTGGTAGCGGTGGTGGTGGTTGAGCCAGCTATTGGATGGGTTGAACCAGCTGTGATGGCACTTGAGATGGATTCGGTGGTGGATTGATAGGTACCCACTGGGATATTGGTGAAAAGTCTGGTGGAGTGAGAGGAGCTGACAAGGGTGGTATGATGGTTGCCCCAGTCTTGTGACTCTTGTGTCTTATTGTGGTCTTGAGTTCTATCAAAGGTGGTGGATTTTCAGTTGATCAAAGAACCCTACGGGACCTTTGTGGTGAGAAAAACCCAGTATTATCTAGTTTTCTCTTCTAGGCCCTCCTTCTAGCACCAGTTTATGTTGATGGCTTGGATGAGCATAGCAATAGTTAACAGAATATCACTATTTTGTTCTCCTAAAAGAGAAAGAATAATGCATGGATATCTAACTCTCAAGGTCTTGGTAATTAGTTCTCGACTGTGTTGATTTCACTCAATGGTTAATGTGAACTATAATGTTCAAGGGGCTTGCTGGTGTTGAGCTTGTGGATTGTTCTAAGATCAAACATGAATTTAAACCTACTTTAACTAGGGTTTTTAAATAAATAGAAAAAGATAGATCAAAGCTTTGGAACCGAAGAGAATGGTAATTCATCCAACTTAACCAGACTTGTTACCTTTCAAGGAATTGCTAACTAAAACTGGAGAACAAAATTAACTTATGATTAACACACAGTTTCATTCATTCACAGTGCTAACTTCGACAATAGATTTTAAATCACCATTTAGATACAACATAAAATAATATTTCATTCCTTGAAAGCTTCTCAAATCGAATGATTAACCTAAGATAAATACCATTCTGGAACACAACATGAAGTAGATTTAAATCTAGTTGCTTCTACTATTTGTAAAGCAAATAAACAACATTTACAAATTTGGCACAATCACTAGTGTACAAAAAACTTATGTCTTCAGATTATCTCCATCTACACTAAGAAAACTTGAAAGATACATCACTGTCTATGCTGAATCTAACTTCTAACTAAGAAGACAAAAGAAGCTCCCATCGCAAAGAAACAAGATGCAGTTTTTTCTCCTCTATCTTTTAGAAAATCCCCATTGCTCCAAAAATCTATGTCTGTCCTTGAGATCTCTATCTATCCTCCTTTTTTTTCTACTACTCGTACTCTAAAAATATCTCTTGAAAGAGGAAAAAAATTGCATATATACCGAACATGTCAAAGAGAAATTTGGCCCCTCTTTTAGGGTTTACAAAATATCAGTTGGTTACAGGAGGGTCGGCCCTCAGATCTTTTTGGAATGAAGTTAATGTTGCATTCAATGTGGATCCCCTGTGTCCATGTCGATGAAGGATCGCCCTTAGGAGTAGCCCTTAGATCTTTTGCAACCATCGCAATAACTTCTGGCCTCCGTGTCCACCCTCGAACTTCCATCATATCTACTTTGAATTTCCTGGAGCATTACCATTAATATCGATCTACCTTTGCTAGTAGACCCCACAGTTGTCACTGAAACTGATGGCCTCTTCCTCCTTTTGGCCTTCTTCCTACTCTAGATCTTTTTGCAAGTTGACCTCTTCTGGAAGCAACATCAAATTTTCCCGTTGGATCTGCACACCATTGTTCACCGAGTTGTTCCATCATTTTTTATCTCATAGTAAGTCCATGTTGTTTATGCTCCGTTGATCCTCCTCACAAGAATAGTCAATCAGTCAAACTGTCACTGGCCTGCCCCTTTAGCTTCTTCTGATTGGTGGAACATATTCCACGCAAGATTCTCAAGTGATCAAAAGGTCATTCAAATAGAATCACATGTCAGTGAGACACTAGCTATGTCTCCCCAATGTGATTATGCTCCTCAGTAGCGATCGACGTAGCATACAACTGTTAGCAAGAGTTCATAGCGAGTGGCCAGAGTCATAGCAATATCCACAGTGGTCGATGAGACAATCGCTATCAGCCAGACATCATAGTGAGAGCAAATCATTTGGCTAGGAGTCTCCATTTCACTTCGGCAAGACTCCACTTGGTCGGCAAGAGGTCATAGCGAGTAGCAAAAGCTATAGAGATATCCCCTTTCATCGTCAAGACAATCACACTCGGTAAGACATCACATCGAGCTCCACACATTCTCCCCGAGCCCATTTCATTTCGGCAAGAGCCAATCCTGTTGGCCAGAGGTTATGCTAAAGGCAATCTCTCTCAGCGAGATCTTCCCATGTCGGTAGGAAATCTCCCCAAGGCCATTTTGTTTCGGCAAGAGCCCATTCTGAGTCCACCATTCCATGTCGGTAAGACCCTATCGGGTCGGCAAGACATTACACCAAACGCTTCATCCTTTAGCGACCTTGGACCATTTCAGCGAGACTTGGCTTGGTCAGTGAGAGATTACAGCGAGACCAAGCCCACTTCGGCGAGACTCCAGTGAGTCAGCCAGACATTATGGTGGGTAGCAAGAGTTATAATGATATCCCTTTCCATCACCTAGACCATTGCATTTGACAAGACTCCCCACTATCGGCAGGACCTTTCACCGAGCCCCTCTTCCTTCGGCAAGACACCATCGGGTCGGCCAAACATTATGCCAAACTCAAGATCCCTCGGTGAGCTCATTTTATTTTGGGAAGACTCCACTTGGTCGGCGAGACCTTTCGCCGAGCTCAAAACACTACACCGTAGGGAGAATCCCTCGGCATGACTAACAACCATCTGTGAGACATCTCCCCGATGACACCTCTTTTTGCTGAGACCTCACCCCTTCGGCCAAACCTTATGCCAAAGGCATAACCTTTCATTGAATCCACCTCCTTTCCCTGAGACTTCTATCAGTCGGGAAGACTTCTCCATGAACCCAAGTTCTTTCGACAACGCTAGCCTTGTGTGCTACGGTCGGCGAGACCTCCTTTTGGTCGGTGAGATAAATAAAAACCCACGGTGATTAAAATTTCTAGCTGAACGATATATTTCAAATGAATAGAATCACACTTCCAGTCAGCAAGACAATAGGAGGGTCTCAGCGACTTTCTTCATCAGGAGTTTTATGCCAAACTTGATTGAGGTATGCTTCCTAACTAACTTCCTTGAGAAATATCATCGGGTGAATGATTTAATCTTGCAACACAAATGCCTCCATTAGTCCTCAAAGCATATAAAATATATCATTGTGCATCATGCTTTCAATTTTAACTAGAGAAACCCAAGTCTAGCTGAGGCAGAACTAGATCAGACAGAATGAAAAACATACTTAGGAGGAAAACAAAAGAACTCCTAAGACCAAACCAAACAACCAAAAGCGAAGAAAAAAAGAAAAGAAAAGGGGGACCCGCTTTGTTCCAGAATAAAATGGGGTGGTTATGCAAGGCATAACATGTCTTCAGTACATATTTCTCTCATCTCTATATTATAATGAGATATGCATTCTAACACAAACTTTGTGCATTGTACTACTACTGGGAGCACAACAACCTAAAGAAGACCACTTTCTACTGCCCTTTGAGTAATTGGGTCCCTTTATGGCTTACGAACCTTTTCCTAGAAAGCATTTGAATTTATATGCCCTAACCTTGTATCACCTATTTCAAGCAAAGAGCGATCTAGGCCAGCCAAATGATCATATCCCAAATATTTATATTTCATTTTTTAGAAATTCACTTCAAGAAGAACTCAACAATGGTATATTATAGAAAATAAACTCAAATTGCAAGAGAAAAATTTTAGTATGCCACTTGGTAATTTGTCACTCGTTTTCACTCGAGCTACTTCTTTGAGCGCCAACTATATGTCTATTCTTCTCATTTTCCAAAATTACAATTTCAAAAAGAATGATTATGTCTCAAATGATAGCTTAATTCTGCACGATCAAGTATTTATTTCATCCACTTCAATACTAGGAGCATTTAATGTCTGACAAATATGCCACTTGGCGCCAATATCGGACAACCATGGTACACTCAATAAAGTTAGATATTTGAACAACTTTTAAAATATAATCATAATTTGACGAAGTTAGAAAACTTTGATCATACCCAACAAGATCATATTTCATTCATAAATCTCTTCTCAATAGGCTTCACTTTGGATGATGTCCTCAACACTTTTCCAGAATCAGACCTATAGTTCAAATAGGGACTTCGGTCCTAACAGACTTTCTTGAAACAACAAAAACCCGCCTGGTTTCGAAGATAACCTTTTTAAAAAGAACTCCTTCATAAGACAAATGAGTTATAGAACCTACGCAGTAGCCAAAAAGGATTGAAAATTGTGTAAAATACCAACACCAAAAGGAAGATAAATAAAGTTGGTGGAGAGACAAGTTATGAAAGTACGGTTGCAGACTAACAAGGTTCAAAAAACTGACCAAAGACCGACATATAATATAGAAAATTTTGGAAACAAAAAGAATACTTTAAAATTAAAATACTTAGGACCAATCTTAAAACATAGGAAAATGATGGCTCTGACTAGGGACACAAACTAACAAGGATGTAGAAGAGCCAAGAATATTTGGCTAAGTTCCATTGGGTGACAAAGTTGAAGGGTTGAATGAGAAAGAGGACCAAGGTGAAGGATTGAAACAAAACAAAAATAAAACGCACACTGAAAACAAAATGCAAACCCAAAAACCCTAAACTACTATATACAAGGGAAGGGGATACCTAATTTCAAGTTTGATATAATTTTAGATCTTTCCTATTATATGGTAGGGGAAAGATTGTGTCGTTTGGATAATTCAACTTGAAGGAATTATTTCCATGCACTTGTTGAATTTGGAAATGAACCTTCCATAATGAATCAAATATCTTGTAAGCTCCTTTAGGTTCTTGCCTCTTATTCGTAAGGAAGCTAAGGTAGTAGAACAACTTCCTACACTAATATTGAGATAATGCAAAACTTTTAGAGATCTTTAATATTTATAGAAACTTAAATAGAAATAAACATAAATATCATACACCACAACACATTGATTTACATGGAGAAAACCCTTTCGGGAGAAAAACCTCACACTCCAAAATCCACCTAATATATTATTTAGAAATCACAAAGATTACAATATACTTGTAGAGCAAGCTTCTCATAGGAGTATCACCACTCAGAGATCCAGAGGAAACATAGCTTCTATCAGACTCAGAATACATCGCAATACCCAACTGTAATACAATGCCCTCATAAAATAGGATTTCCTTCTAGGGAAAGTCAAGCTAATAAAATATTAGTCATCGGATATGAGACATAATGATGAATGATACCCATTGTGGGGGGATCCCCCCCACATACCCCCCTTGTTGTCGTCGGTTGAATAGTACCTTATGTATTTGCAAGGTTGAGACAAATTTTCTCATCATTATCCCACAACAAAAACATATCACCTTCCATGAAATTCTTGGGTCTAGCTCTCTTGTCAAAAATATTTTTGACCCATGCCTGGTGCACCATGTCCTCTATCTTTTCTTCAAGCTCGCTCAAATACATGTTTTTCTTCTCCAAGGAATTTTGGAAATTTTGATCTTTAAGGGCTATTTATAGTTTCATGGTGGCCAATTCTAGGGGCAAAGGAAGAGTTGTACCAATTCTATAAACTAATTCAAATGGGGACATTCTAGTAGCTCTTTTTGGCATAGTTCAATTTTCCCATAAAGCTTCATATAATTTCTTATGCCAATTCCATTGATTTTCATTTGTTGGCTTTTTCATGATAGCCACTAGATTTTTGTTAGTAGATTCAATTTTCCCATTCCCTCGAGGATAATAATCTGACGAATGCGAGAGAGATTTCACATTATCATAACAAAACATAACAACATATGAGAGGATAAATTGGTTGGATTATCAGCTACTAGCTTCTTGGGAACTTCAAAACATACTAAAATATTTTCTTTAATAAAATAACAAACTACTTCTGAAGTTGTGTCTCTTACAAGGACCGCTTCGACCCACTTGGTGAAATAATCTATGGCTTTCAAAATATGAGTATTCCCCACACTCGAAGTAGGATTAATTGGTCCCATGAAGTCCAATCCCCATTGCTGGAAAGGTTCTTCAATCACTATCGGTCTCAAAAGAAGTGCAACTAACTAGGGTATGCATGTAAATCTCTTGCATTTCTCGCAATCCACTACCTAATGGTAGGAATCTTTGAACATTCCCAACTACTTGTATCATTTTCAAAGAATTTTCAAAGTTGTGATGGAGGAAGAGAAGTGTCCTTCATAGGATTCCTCATGAAAGGTCTTAAAAATATTTTGTTGTTGTTCTTTGTGCACACATCTTAGAAATGTCTCGTCTAAAGTTTTCTTATAAAGGGTATCATTCCAAATCACATACTTGGATGCATTTAATTTGAGATTCCTTCTCTCCTTCAAATAAACATGTGAATGACACTCTTCATAGATAAGATAGTGAGCCACATAAAAAAACAACAAATCTTGCAAACTCATGAACAATACTATTGGGGAAACTTCATCTTCCTTTGGTTCATTTTCAGCAATAAGCTTGAAAAGCCCCCTACCTCTTACCAACTTAGTAGGCTTGATGTATAAGTCACACTCTTGCGCCTTAGCTAACCAAGAACCTCTTTTATTGCAGCCAATTTCTTATTGTGCAAGTACACTTTTCACTATTGGATCAAGAACAAAACCTTTGGCATGAGAATGCAAGATGTAGAACCTAAATTGCTTGATCACCTTAACTACTACAAAAGAATTTTTCTCAACCTAAGAATAATTCAATTCATACTTATTTATTGAAACACTCATAAAGGAAATGGGAGCTTCAACTTTTTGGTCGTTCTCTTGGAGGAGAAGCATAGACATTATATGCTTTGAGGCATAACAATAAATGATGGAAATCCTTATTAAATTTTGGATTTACCAATACCAAGGAATTAGCAATGGCCATATTTATAGCATCAATGTCCAGTTTGATAGTATCGCTTCATTTGAAGCCTTGGTTTTCCTTCACCATGTCAGATGTATTCTTAGTGATTTTTGAAAATTCTAGGACAAATTTATATTTGATGGAAGTTATGTTAGAAGGTAGACTTAGTTGTTGAATGGCTTTAACCCTTTCTAAATCAATCCCAATCCCTTACTTGGAAATGATGTGTCCCATAATTTTACCTTTTGTAACTCCAAAAATTGACTTGTTAGGATTCAGAGATATGCCATGTTCTCTGCATGTTTGCAAAACCCTCTCTAAATCCTTGAAATGGATATCCCTTTTCCTGGAGAACATAGTCAAGCCATCCAAATATATAAAATAATATTATTTTTTAATTCAAGAAAAAATAAGTCCACTGCCCTCTAGAATGTATCCCTAGCATTGATTAAACTAAAAGGCAGTCTATTGTAGGTGAAAGTACCCCAATGAGTGATAAATGTGGTCTTATGTTGATCCTCTTTGTCCACACTAATTGGTTATAACTATAAAAAATTTCTAGCATTGACATCATTTCGTTACCAATGACCATTTGCAACACATGATCCATCACCGAGAATGGATAATTGTTCTTTGAGGATGGTTGATTCAAATTCCTAAAATCCATGCAAATTCTTATTTCTCCATTTTCTTATGGACTATAACAATATTAGCCACCCATGTGGAATGATGGATAGGGTAGATGATTTAGGCCTTAAGCATCTTATCTATCTCCTTTAAGATGGCATCAGTAACTTTCAGATTGTAATTTCTCTATTCCTATCTAAAGGGTGTTGTACCAGGCTTAAGGAGTATGTGATGTTGTAATTTCCCACCCATGAAGTTTTTCAAATCATCGTAACACCATAAGAACACATCTTCATATTTTAGCAGTAGTTGAATCAACTTATCCCTTTCATCAGTGGTATAATATTTACCAATATATACCATCTTGGGGTTATCAGGCATCCATATATTCACAAATTCATATTCTCCTGAACTGTTTACAAACTCAACCATTTTTTTCTTAATGCATCTATCACGTCTTTCAAACAATTGTTCTAAAGAAACCAATCCCTTAGGTATATTATTTCCTTTTAATTTAATCATAAATTCTCCTAACTCTTTCTTCTTGTTTGGACAAAAAATTTCACATGTAGTTTCACTACCTTCAAATTAGACTTCTGCAAACATCTCTGCACATTCCAAGAAGTCTTGTATCTGCTTGTCATTTTCAAAAAATTGCTAGGTTTTCGAGTTGTCTAGGACATTAGGCTGGTATATAATTTCAATTTGGCATGGGACATCCTTAAAGTCAGTATGAGGGAGAAGCAAGGAGGCCAAAACAACCAAAGAGTCTTCACTAGTATTTTGTTCCCTTGGGACTACTTCAATAGAGAAAGCGTCAAAAGATTCCATTTCATCCCACACCATGTTTGTATAATATCTTAACCTCTCATTTTTTATAGTAAACACCTTCCTTACCTATTTGATAATTAGTTCTCCATCACCCACTACCCTGAGCTTCTTAATTCATTTTCTTTAGTAGCCACCATTTCCAATAATAAGGCCCCATACTCTACAATATTATTGGTGTTTTTGAATTCCATCTTGTATGAAGAAGGGAACCTATCATGGTCAGGTGACACCAACACCACCTCTGCACCGAAATTGAAACTAGAACAGATGTCATTGAACTCTAGATTCCATAACTTAGAAGAGATGTCATGGCCAAAAGGGGCCTCACCATTAGTTTCGTTAGAGAATAACATATAATTTTACCAAATTCAAAATTCATGTATAGGGTTTGAGCTCACATAGGTCCTCACACTTCAAGATAGTAAATTTTACCTTAGGTTTTGGTTCCAAATGGATCTTCTTATTCCCAAGTGAAATAAATGTTTGAGACCAGTCCATTCATATTTCCCCTGCTAAATATTTGTAGAAACTTCGATTAAGAAGCATGCCATAACTTGTTGATATATCTATGACTAAGATTCTCAACTTAAGCCTTTTTTCAGGATGAGCTACCAGAGCTACCTAAGTATCTTTGATCTTCCCCACTAAAGGAACTTGATTGGAATCCATTGAATAGAATTTTCCAATGTTTTGTGTTAAAGAAAGGCCCAATGCCTTGGCTATTTCAGAGGGCATTGTGTTATCTAATGCTCTAGAATATATGATACAATTACTTAATTTGTGGACATTGCTATACAAGGACACATAAAAAGGATTAGGCTTCTGATTTGTTGTGGCTGAAGTAGGATTTTTAACAGTTGATGGTGATTTAGAGGATGAGGCTTCATGTTTTACCAAATCTTCCTCAACTAGGTTAGCTTCTAAATGATTATACTTTGTTTCTTTTCTAACTTATCCAATTCACCAGGGTTTGACCTCAAATACTCAGTAGGTGAGATTTAAATTTTTGAAGTAGAAGAGTAGAATTTGAAAGGAGTGGGAGTTTTATTGGAATTTGGCATACCTTTTTTATTTGAGCTTTGCTGGCCTCAAGTGAGTACCATACAAGAAGCATCATCTAAAGTAGTGTACACATCTTCACCTCTTTCAGTATTAGGAGTAAATTCTAAGAAATTAACTTTGGAGACACCATATTCTCCTAATGCGTTTTCCTCTTCATTACTCATATCCTCTCTTCCTTGAGCCTCATTCATTTTCTAATATCTACTCATTTCAATGCAATTAGCCCCTTGATGCTTAGCATTCTAATGAAATATACACATGTTGCTTCTACCAAGAGGAGGTTCTATTTCCAATTGTTGTTATGTAGGAGGCAATTGCAATTGTCTATTATTTGTCCCAAATTGTTAACCCAAATTTCTTCTCAAAATATCTTGGTATGGTTGCTAGTAAGATTGAGAAATTTTAGGTAGTTTATTTTTAAGGGAAATGATGTCATTAACAAGTTTCTAAACCATGGAATTATTAGAAATTGAAGGTTGATCATAACATGTTTGAAGCTATTTTTTCTATTTACTAGCCTTGATGAATTCATCTTCCAATTCAATGGCTAAAGTTTGGGTGGCTCCTAGGTTAGCCACTTTGTTCCTTCTCAAATGAAAGCTAATATCTGGTGGCATGGCATTAAAAAAGAAGCACTTAATATTCTCGTCAGAAGGTCTCTTTTCTTACCTAGGTCAATTTATTGTCCTATTGAATTGAGCCACGAACTCTCTCATCAACAAATGTATTTCTTTTTTATATTGGGTGAGCTTGGCTAAAAGGGTGTGTTCATACTCTACACTCTTGAAACAATCTTTAAACTTGGTTCTTATGTCATCCCACGTACTGATGGACCCATTGAGAAAATGATAGAACCATTCAGCAATAGCATCCACTAGTGACTCTACAAAATTCTTTACTACTACATCTTCATGTTGAACTCCTAGCACACTACAGAAAACAAAAAAAAGGCATTCAAATTCTCATAAGTAGTAAATTTCCCATCACCCCTAAACTTTGGAAGATTCTTTCTAGATCCCTTCATAAGGTCATTCAATTGGAATCCAAGGGCCAATGGCCCAATGACCCCTCCCATGGGACTAGCTGAGCCATTCTCCAATTAATATTAACAGTTGCAGGGATAGGAGTCCTATGCAAGACCAAGGTTTGTCATATGACAAGTGGATCAGTAGAAAGGGGACGCTTTTCTCTGGTTGGTGAAGATGGTCTACTCTTAGATATAAACTTCCTTCTTAGCCTTAAAGACTCATAAAACTCATCTCTCAATACAACCTCAAAAATAGGATCAAAGAGACCTCTCCTTCTATCACCTTTGGTGTAAGGTTTAGACTCTAGAGTGACTAGGGATTTCAAAACTAAAGTAATAATCTTCTCAATCTATTTCCTAACTAACTCACCAAAAATTTATTGGTGAATAGATTTTTCCTTTACAATATTATATACAAAATGACTCTATAATTCCCAAGAAGGACCAATCAATTCACAATAGTTGGATAGATTACCATTGCATTAGTAATCTTCCTTTGAATTTTAATTGAGGAATAGCTCTCTCTTTTGAAATAATTTCCTTTTTTAAAAATATATAAAATGGGGTATGCTTTTGACTAGAAAGTAGGAAAGGAAAAACTAACACCTATTCATAGCCACAAGATAGATGCGATGAGAAATGCTTTAAATTTAAAGAAACTACTTCAATGTTAAAATGGACTAGTAAATAATAAATATCATGACTCATAGACCAAACTACCAATGCTTGATGACTCGACTCAACACATTCTTAATCATTCACTAAAAATAAATGAATTAAACACCACTAAATAGCACATCCTCATAGGGAAGGAATATCCAAATGTTCATCTAAGATCATGCAGACTTATTCATAAATATTAGCATTCAACTCACAATTTACTACACACAAACAATAAACATTCATAGCAATGAATTAAAACTAAAAAATTTGATCCTTCTATTATGTTCAATCCTAATCCATGCATCACAGTGCAAGGGGGATCAAAATTTGGACCCTTTTGGTAAGATGATAGGTATTGTCTTCCTTTTCTTTGAGAGAGAATTTTATAACCAAGATGGTGTATATGGAAGAGAATCTATATTTTGAGAAGTCAAAGGTGTGAAGAATGAAGAGTTATGTTGAAAAGGGAAGACCTCATTACATTATGTGTGCTCAAATGGGGAGAAATCAGAATCTTACCCTTATGTAAATTTCCCTCTAACCTATATTAAGGTTGCTCGGGCTATTGAATGTGAGTTTCCTAGACTTCTCTATTAGTCTCATGTTCCTAATTTCTTTCCACTAATTGTCACTCAGCTTCATTATCTATTTTTTCTTCAACTATGACATTGGGAAGGGGGCCATCACCATATATTCATTCTTATCCTTGACTCTTTTATTGAGGATCATCCCAATTCCCACTCTTGCTTGACATAAGTGATTTTCACTAGTGTTGTTGGTGTAGGATATATTGTGCTTGTATGATTAACACCTAATTGATCTAGCACTCCCTTCTTCTCTTTTGATGGGGCTTTCATAGTTTTCCCTTTCTTTTTGGCTAACCAAATTTGTGTCCTTTTCAATATTTATAAGGTTCTGGCCAAAATATCCTCAGCTTCTATACTTTTCCAATCCATGGATGGAAAGGGTTGTGTCTATATCCACTGGGCATAGGTTGGGCCCACTAAATTCAATTCATCATACTGTATTCCCTGATATTCCATCCCAACTTAAATTTGAATATATGAGCTAAGGAGAGCCTCATACAATCCCTTTTTCTCACTTCATTTCCATCTACACATTCTTCCTAGAAATCTTCAAGATTAGGCACATGATAATAACTGGGAACAAGGAAAAGATAATTCCTTACATAATTTTTACTATCAAATTGGAACCTTCTCTCATAAGTATCAAAGAAAAACTTTGTAATGTCTCTTTTCAAGTTAAGGATGTTAGATTGAGACCTACATTCATAATATCCTAAAATAATTAGGAATGGAATCCCAGCCTTCTTTCTATCTACACATATTTTGTTTACTTATGCAACTCGTCAATAGACTTCTATCAAAATGAATTTATCCTCAAAATATCTCGACAATGTGAGAGGAAAATCATCAAATCCACCAACTCTCAGATAAGTAAATATCTAAAATTGAATGAAGAGGCTACCATACTTGGTAAAAATTTGGAAACCTTTAGGGGACACCCTCTGACTTAGATCACCTTGTAATTCCCTAACCAATTTCATGTTGAACACATCATTTACCCTTCAAAAATTCTTATAACTCTTTTCAAGCTGAAAATCAAGATAGTAGTCATAGATTTGAATTTTTTCATCAAAACCCCCCACAAGTTTCAAACCAATCCAAGTCCTTGTACAAGCCAATACATAGAAAGGGTTGGATGATGTATAAAATGACCTTAGATTAACAAAAAAACTTCTTATTGTGTCATTCAACTTGTCACCAATTATAGTGGCCCAGTCTAAATATTAATGGCAAGCACATATAACCTATATGAAGAAATACATCCATTCCTCAAAGTCACATGGGCATTCATACTCCCTTTGACCCTATACAAAAGAACAATGATATCTGAGATTTCTTCCCTAAAATTTCATTTATTCATCTTCTTAGGGAGTTGTGATTTCCCTTTCTTAGGGGGTCATAACATTCTTTTGTGATGTATTTGTAGACACCAAAATCTAGTTTAAGCCTGCGACTTCAATATTCTTCATAATTCGTATTCTTCATGATCATGATTAAATAATGTCAATTATTTAATTATTCTCTATAGTCTTCATTTCTTATATTAATTAAATAATCTTAATTATTTAATTAATTCACACTTTTCTTTATTCTATCTGATTAATTAAATAAACGCTTTTTATTTAATTATGTTATTAATTAACCTTATTCTTCTTGTCAAATTAAATAAATTCTTATTTAATTTAATCTTTATCATACTTCAACTATAATTAAATAAATTCTTAATTTATTTAATTATTCATTAAACCCCTTTATCACTTAATTAAATAAATCTTATTTATTTAATCATTCTTCAAATATCAAATCTTGAATTAAATGAATTATTTAATTCATGAATTCTATTTTAACGCATTCCTATATATTTAGATAATTGTGTGAGTTATATAAGTATTCACTTGTACTCAACTCAAAGATCTATTCAAATCGCTGAGTTAACTCTTGATTTAATGTCTAAGTGGCGTTCTTGAGTAATCTCTTCGTCAAATCATTCAATCTTCCAGTTCTAACTCATTTGCATGTACATGTGGATTAATTAAATATTCCTATTTAATTAAGTAAACCTTGTGTGTGTGCGGTATTGGCATGGTGTGATGGTTTATAAGTGGCATTGTTGTTCTTGCCACCAAGGTTCAAACCCATTGGGGTGGTATTGTTGATTGGTTGTATCCGGTTCATAGCTCTGGTCAAAAGCGTTTTACCCTTGAATAAAAAAAAGTAAACCTTGTGTGTGCATTCAACAAGAGTTGCTTTAATCCATCTTCATCTTTGTCATGCAAAGATAATTCTTCTATTTTTGAATACCAAACTAGAAGATTAATCATTTATTTAATCTTTAATTCTATTTCTAATTTATATCACTCATGTCATTACTAATTGTTATCGAATGCATGACTAATTAGTCAATCTCAACCATCCGTTGATCTTTCAATCCTGGCCTGTCGCTCGAATAATCAATTTCCTATAAATTGATCTGGTCTTCATCATTCCAATCTCTCTTGAAATCTTATGAATTTTTAGAGCAACTATCTTGAATCTTCGATGTTTTGCTAAATCACTATCATAGGCTATACTTGCACGAACTCTTGAAAATCTGAGGGAAATTATACTACAAGCAAAATGGAGAAGGGCAATCGAGATGAATCATGGAAATACGTACAAATTTGGTGAGATTGTTCAAGTTTTATTTACATTTTTACTTTCCTTTGTTCTTTGTTGCTTAGCATTAGATTGCATTTAGATTTGCATTGCATGCTTGCTTTTAATCTTTTCTTTCTGCACTTTCTTGGCGTTACAGTATTTATGATAATATCCCTTCTTTTCTGAGAATTGAAAAAAAGATAAAGTAAAATTGAACTCGAAATATACCTCCCTCTTTGGCAGCCTAAAACATCCACTGATGGTGGCCCTATCTAGTGTTACTAGCAAATGGTTTTCTTCAATGAGGATTTCTCTCATCTCTAGATTATAATGAGATATGCATTCTAACACAAGATATGTGTATTGTAATACTACTAGGAACGCAACAGCCTAAAGAAGACCACTTTCTACTACCCTTTGAGTAATTGGGTCCCTTTCTGGTTTGCAAACCCTTTCCCAGAAAGCATCTAAATTTATATGCCCTAACCTCGTATCACCTATTTTAGGAAAAGAGCTATCTAGGCTAGCTAAATTCTCATATCCCAAATATTTATATTTTATTTTTTTGGACATTCACTTTGAGAAGAATTCAATAATGCTATATTGGAGAAAACAAATTCTAATTGCAAGAGAAAATTTTGGGTATGTCACTTGTATGTTCTTCTCGATTTCTAAAATTATGTGTTTTGAAAATAATGATTGTCTCATATGATAGCTTAATTATGCACAATCAATTATTTATTTCATCCACTTCAGTACTAGGATCATTTAATTTTTGACACATATCCCACTTGGTGCCAATATCGAACAACCTTGTTACACTCAATAAAGTCAAATATTTGAACGGCTTTTAAAATATAATCATAATCCAACGAAGTTAGAAAAATTCAATCATACCCAACAAGATAATTTTTCATTCATAAATCTCTTCTCAATAGGCTTCACTTTGGATGATGTCCTCAACACTTCACTAGAATTAGGTGTGGTTCAAAAAGGGATGTTGGTCCTAGCAGAATTTCTCGAAACCACAAAACCTACCCAGTTTCAAAGATAACCATTTTGAAGAGAAATCCTTCACAAGACAAATGAGTTATAGAACCTACACGGTAGTCGAAAAGGATTGGAAATTGTTTAAAAGAGCAACGCCAAAAGGAAGATAACTCAAAAGATAAATCAAGTCGATGGAGAGACAAGTTATGAAAGTGGGGTCACAGACCGACAAGGTTTGAAAAACTGACCAAAGACCGACATACAAGATGGAAAATTTTGGAAATAAAAAAGAATACCCAAAAATTCAAATATTTAGGACCAAGCTTAAAACTTAGGCAACAACTAGCTATGACTAGGGATGTAGAATAACAAGGATGCAGAAGAACAAAGAATCTCTAGTTAAGATCCATTAGGTGATGGAGTTGAAGGGATATATGAGAAAGAGGAGTAAGGCAAAGGATCAAAACAAACCAAAACTAGAATGCACACTGAAAAAAAAATGCAAAACAAAAACCCCTAAACTACTATATACAATGGCAAGGGATACCTGATTTCAAGTTTGATACAATTTTAGATCTTGCCTATTGTATGGTAGGGGCAAGATTGTGCCATCTGGATAAGCCAACTTAAAGGAATTATTCCCATGAACTTGTTGAATTCATAAAGGACCCTTCCATAAGGAGTCAAATATCTCATGAGCTCCTTTAGGTTCTCACCTCTTATCCCACAACAAAACCATATTGCCTTCCATGAAATTCCTAGGTCTAGCTCTTCTAACAAAAATATTTTTGACTCATTCCTGGTGCAAAGTAATCCTATCTACCATGTCCTCTCTCTTTTTTCAAGCTTGTTGAATATATGATTCTCTCCTCTAAGGAATTTTGGAACGGTTGATCTTCAAGGGTCATTTGTAGTTTTGTGGTGGCCAGTTCTAGGGGAAAAGGAAGAGTTGTATGAATTTTGTGAACCAATTCAAATGGGGACATTCCAATAGCCCTTTTTGGCATATTTTTATCTGCCCATAAAGTTTTGTACAATTTCTTAATCCAATTTTGTTGATTTTCATCTACCAACTTCTTCATGATAGCCACTAGATTTCTGTTACTAAATTGAGCTTGTCCATTCCCTTGAGGATAATATTCTAATGAATGTGAGAGATACATTCCATGATCATAAAAAAACATAACACCTTCTAAAGAGGAGAAATTGGTTGTATTATCAGCTACCAGCTTCTTGGGAACTTCAAAAAGTACCAGAATATTTTCTTTAATAAAATCACAAACCACTTCTAAAGTTGTGTGTTTCACAAGGACCACTTTGAACCACTTGGTGGAATAATCTATGCCTATCAAAATATTAGTATTCCCCACACTCAAAGTAGGATTAATTAGTCTCATGAAGTCAAACCCCCATTGCTAGAAAGGTTTTTCAATCACTATCGGTCTCAATGGAAGTGCAGCTAACTAGGGTTTGCCTATAAATCTCCTGAATTTCTTACAATTCACTACCCAATGGTAGGTGTCTTTGAACATTCCTAGATAGTAGTAGCATTGTCGAAGGATTTTGAAATTTATGATGGAGGAAGAGAAGTGTCCTCTACAAGCTTCCTCATGAAAGATCTTAAGAAGCTTATGTTGTTCTTTGTCCACACATCTCAAAAATGTCTTGTCTAAAGCTTTCTTATGAAGCATATATTCCAAATCACGTACTTGGATGTCTTTAATTTTATATTCCTTCTCTCCTCCAGAGAAAGGTGTGAAGAACACTCTCCATAGGTAATACAGTAAGCCACATCTGAAAACCACGAATCCTACAAACTCACAAACAATACTGTCAAGGAAACTTCATCTTCCTCTGGTTCATTTTCAACGATAAGCTTGTAAATTCTCTTGCTTGTTACCAACTTAGTAGCTTGATTTCCAGGTCATACTCTTGCACCTTAGCTACCTAGGAACCTCTTTTATTACATCTAATTTCCTATTGCGTGAGTACACTTTTTACTGTTGCATCAGGAACAAAAACTTTTGCATGAGAATGAAAGATGTGGAACCTAAATTGCTTGACCACCTTAACTACTGCAAAACCATGTTTCTCAACCTAAGAATAATTCAATTCATGCTTCTCTAGTGGAATACTCATAAAGTAAATGGGAGCTTCAATTTTTTAGCCATTCTCTTGGAGGAGAATTGCAGACATTGTATGTTCCAAGGCATAATAGTAAATGATGAAATCCTTATTTAAGCTTGGATGTACCAACATCAAGACATCAGCAATGGCCATCTTGATATCATCATAAGCCTATTTGCTAGCATCACTCCATCTGAAGCCTTTGTTTTCCTTTGGCTATATGCTTAGTGATTTTTGAAAAGTCTGGGACAAATTTCCATAAAAAATTTACTTGTCCAAAAAATATTTGACACCAATTTTGTTAGAAGGTAGACTTGGTTGTTGAATGGCTTTAACCCTTTCTGGATCAATCCTAATCCCTTCCTTAGAAATGATGTATCCCAGAAGTTTACCTTCTGTAACTCTAAAAACTGATTTCTTAGGATTTAGAGATATGCCATGATGTTCTCTACATCTTTGCAAAATCCTCTCTAAATCCCTGAAATGGTTGTCCACTTTCTTGGAGAACACGGTCAAGTCATCTAAATATATAAAAATAATCTTATTTTGTAATTCACCAAAAGATAATTCCATCACCCTCTGGAACATAGCCCCAACGTTGATTAAACCAAAAGGCATTATATTGTAGGTGAAAGTACCCCAAGGAGTGAAAAATGCAATCTTATATTGATTTTATTTGTTCACGTTGATCTGGTTATAACCAAAAAATCCATCTAGCATTGACATCATTTCAAAACCAACCATTGTTTACAACACATGATCCATCATCGGGAGTGGATAATTTTCCTTTAAGGATGATTGATTCCAATTCCTGAAATCCACACAATTTCTTATTTCTCCATTTTTCTTACAGACTGGAACAATATTAGCCACAAAAGTGGAATGATGGATAAGGTAGATTATTTGGACCTTAAGCATATTTTCTATCTCCCAAAAGATGGCATCAGCAACCTTTAGATTGTAATTTCTCTATTTTTTTCTAAAGGGTAGCATACCAGGCTCAAGGAGTATGTGATGTCGTAACTGTCCACCCATGAAGTTTTTCAAATCATCATAATACCAAGTGATCTTTATGTTTTAGCAACAGTTGAATCAACTTAGCCCTTTCATCAACAATATAACATTTACCAATATATACCAGCTTGGGGTTATCAAGCATCCCTATATTGACATATTCATATTCTCATAAATTATTTACAAATTCAGTCATTTTTTTCTTAATGCATCTATTATGTTTGTCAAACAATTGTTTTGAAGAAACCAAACCCTTAGATATCTTATTTTATTTTAATTTAAGTATACCTTCTCCTAACTCTTTCTTCTTATCTGGAAAAAACTCTTCACATGTAGTTTCACTACCTTTAAAGTAGACTTCTACAAAAATCTTTGTGCATTCCAAGAAGTCTTGTATCTGCATGTCATTTTCAAAAACTTGCTAGTTTTTTGAGTTTTCTAGAATAGTAGGCCAATATGTGATTTTAATTTTGTATGGGACATCCTTAAAGTCAAGATGAGGGAGAAGTAAGGAGGCTGAAACAACCAAAGAGTATTCTCTAGTATTTTTTTCCCTTGGGACTGCTTCAATAGAAAGCATCAAAGGATTCCATTTCATCCCACACCCTATTTCTATAATGTCTTAACCTCTTATTTTTTACATTAAACACCTTCCTTACCTATTTGATAATTAGTATTGCATCACCCATTTCCCTCAGCTTCTTGATTCCTTTTTCTTTAGTAGTCACCATTCCCAATAATAAGGCCTCATTCTCAACAGTATTATTGGTGTTTTTGAATTTCAACTTGTATGAAGAAGGGAACCTATTACCATCAGGTGATACCAATACCACCTTTGTACTAGAATCAAAACTAGAACAATTCCATCGAACTCTAAATTCCATACCTTGGAAGAGATGTCACGGTCAAAAGAGGCCTCACTATTTATGTCCACAGAGAACAACATATAATTACCAAATTCAAAATCTATGTATAGGATTTGAGAGTGTGGATCCTCGAACTTCAAGATAGTAAATTTGGCTTAGGTTATAGTTCCAAATAGATCTTCTTATTCCCAAGAAAAATAAATGCCTGAGACTAGTCCATTTGGATTTCCCCGCCTAAATCTCTATAGAAAATTTGACTAAGAAGCATGCTATAACTTGTTGGTATATCTATGACTAAGATTGTCAACTTAAGCCTTTTTTGGGATGAGTTGCTAGAGCTACCTAAGAATCTTTGATATGCCCCGCTAAAGGAACTTGCTTGTAATCTTTTGAATAACATTTTCCAAAGGTTTTTGTCAAAGAAAGGCCCAATACCTTGGCTATTTCAGAGGGTAATATGTTATCTGATGCTCTAGAATCTATGATACAGTTACTTAATATTTGGCCATTGATATACAAGGACACAAAAAGGATTAGGTTTTTGATCTACTATGGTTGAGTTAGGAATTTAGCAGTTGAAGGTGATTTAGAGGATGAGGCTTCATGGTTTACCAAAGCTTCCTCAACTAGGTTAGCTTCAGAATGAATAGACTTAATGAACTTTACTAACTTATCCAATTCACTAAGGTTTGATCTTGTAAGGAAGCTAAGGAAGCAGAACAACTTCCTACACTTACTTGAGAGGAGAATATTGCAAAACTTTTTACAAATATTTAACAATTACATAAACTTAAACAAGAATAAACACAAACATCATGCATACCACAACATAGTGATTTACATGGGGAAAACCCTTTCGGGAGAAAAACCCCATACTCCAAAAGCCACCCAATATATTATTCAGAAATCACAAAGATTACAATATACTTGCAAAGCAAGCTTCTCACAGGAGTATCACCACTTAGAGATCTAGAGGCAACATGGTCTCTATCAGACTCTCAGAATACATCACAATACACAGTCGTAATACAATGCCTTCATAAAATAGGTTTTCCTTCTAGGGAAAGTCAAGCTAATAAAATATTAGTTTTTGGATATAAGACATAATGATGAATGGTCCAGATTTACAATAATAAAATATAAATAAAAAAAATTTTTCGAGGGCATTGCCCCTGAGCACCCGCTAGGGCGTGCTACCCCTGGACCCTAGCTGGGGGATGATCCCCCTGAACCCCTCATTGGGGGGGATCCCCCCACACCCCCCCTTCCCCCCCATTGTCGTCAGATGAATAGTACCTTATGTATCAACGATACCTTATGTAATTGCAAGGTTTTGAGACACATTTTCTCAATAGATCTCAAACACTCAACAAGTGATATTTGAATTTGAATTTTTATACAAATCCACAATATCAAAAGGGGTTGTCCTTTTATCAAAGGCTTGAACAAATGGTCTCTTGGGAATGATATCTAGAACTTTATAAGAACTAGAAGCAAAAGAGTGGAATTTGAAAGGAGTGGAAGTTTTATTGGAATCTACTGTACCTTTTTATTTGATCTTTGTTGGCCTTGGGTGAGTACCATGCAAGGAGCATCATCTAAAGTAGTGTACACATCTCAACCTCTTTCAGTATTAGGAGTAAATTCTAGGAAACTAACTTCAGAGTCGACATATTATCTTGATACAATTTCCTCTTTATTTCTCATCTTTTCTCTTCCTTGAGCCTCATTCATCTCCCAATATCTACTAATTTTAGTAAAATTATCCCCTTGATTGTCATCAATCTGATGAAAGCTACACATGTTGCTTATGCCAAGAGGAGCTTCTATTGCCAGTTGTTGTGTGGGAGGAAATTGCTACCATCTATGATTTGTCCCAAATTATTGACCTATATTTCTTCTTAGAATATTTTGGTAAGGTTTCTAGTAAGACTAAGCATTTTTAGGTAGTTTCCTTTAAAGGGAAATCATGTCATTTGAAATTTCCTGAACCATGGGATTACTAGACATTGAAGCTTGAGCATCACATGTTTGAAGTTCTTTTTTCCATTTACTAGCCTTGATGAAGTCATCTTCCAATTCAACAAATAATGTTTGGGTGGCTCCCAGGTTAGCCACTATGTTCCTTCTCAAATGAAAACTAATATCTAGTGGCATAGCATTGATAAAGAAGCACATGAGATTTTTGTCAGATCTCTTTGCTTGCTCGAGTCAATTTACTATCTTATTGAATTGAGCCATGAACTCTCTCAATGACTGATGTATTTCTTTTTTTAATTGTGTGAGCTTGGCTAAAAGGTTGTGTTCATTCTCTGTGCTCTTGAAATGATCTTCAAACTAGATTTTCATGTCATCTCATGTACTGATGGACCCATTGGGAAAATGATAGAACCATTCAATGATAACATCCATCAATGAATCTACAAAAATCCTTACTATACATCTTCATGTTGAACTCCCAGCACACTACAGGAAATTAAAAAGACATTCAAATGCTCATCAAGAGTAACTTTCCCATCACCCCTAAAATTTGGAAGATTCTTTCTAGATCCCTTGAGAAGGTCATTCAATTGGACTCCAAGGTCCAATGGCTTAATGGCCCCTCCCCATGGGACTAGTCAATCCATTCTCTGATTAATATTAACAGTTACAAGGTTAGGAGTCCCATGCAAGACAAAGGTTTGATAGGTGACAAGTGGATCAGTAGAAATGGGAGGCTTTTCTTTGGTTGGAAAAGATGGTCTACTCTTAGATATAAACATCCTTCTCTTCCTTAAAGACTCATAAAACTCACCTCTCAATATGACCTCAAAAATATGATCAAAGAGACCTCTCCTTCTATCACCTTTGGTATATGGTTTAGACTCCAGCATGACCAGGGATTTCAAAAATAAAGTACTGAATCTCTCTCAATCTGTTTCCCTAGCAAAGTTGCCAAAAACCTCTTGGTTAACAATTTTTTCCTTTATAATAAATACAAAATTACTATAATTCCAAAGAAGGACCAATCAATTCATACCAGTTGGAGAGATTACCATTGCATTGGTAATCTTCCTCTAAATTTTAATTGAGGTAAAACTCCATCTTTTGATATAATTTTGATTTTTTTGCAAAATATATAAAATTTGGTATGCTTTTGGCTAGAAAATGGGAAAGGAAAAACTAACACCTATTCATAACCATGAGATAGATGTTGAACCAAAATAAATGGGGTTCCACCTTTTGAGAGATGAAACTTTGGGACCTATTTCACTCTTTAGTTCATTAGGAAACCAAGATCCCTTAACCAAGTGACTCAATTGAGGGAAGGGATAAGGGTTTCCTCATGTGATTAAATGGGGGTTCACAATTAAATGAAGCTTCAAAGGAGAAATGCAAACACATGTGCACAAAATCATAGAAACTTAAGAGCATGAAAACAGATGGATAGAAGAGAATGAAATAGAAGGGTACCTGGAAGAATGATGAATTCAAAGCAAGGTCTATAACCCTGAAATTGTTGTTTTAAGGTGCATTTGGATTAATATGCCAAGCTAAGAGATTTAGTCCTGCTACAGGAATCTGGGTAGAATTTGGAATCTTCTAGTGACTTTTTTAGGATCTACAGAAAACTAGCAAAAAGGGTACAATAGGACTCATACGCCCAGAGGGGTGATTTAGTCCCAGTATTACAATTTCACTGGTATTTTTGTAGCCTCTTGTGATCTTCTATAGCTTTTTTCTTGTCCATTCTTCAAGTCCGATAATTCTAAATTATGATATGTAGGTGAGTTTTCATGAAGATGACAACTTCTTTACAACTTTGACAACTTTTGCAACTTTGTCTACAAAGGATCTTCAAGCTCCAATCCACCTAGATCTACAAACACACATCAAAAGGGAAAAATGTTGTTTTTGTTAGGGAATAGGGGTTTTCCTTGGTCAAACCTCGTTTTGGTAATTAAACCTTGAAATGAAATGAAATAGCATGAAGGAATGATGAATGAAAAAATGCAATGTTGTAACTCATGAAACCCTTGAAATAAAGGTTGTAAACTTGTGTGAAATGGCTCTAATGGATCTGGATCTTGACTCTTGATTGAATGCTTAAATATTTTTTCTTGAATGCTTGCTTGAATCATGAAACCTACATCACAAATGTTATTTCACAAACACACATGATACATGAAGACTTTTACATGATGCTTGAATCTTGAATGCTACTCCAAATGCTTGATGATTTGCTCTTGATCATAAATTTTCTATAATGCTTGAATGTTTGAAATCTTAGATCTTGTTAGGAGAAATTATGTGAAATAACCTTGTATTTATACTTGTTTATATCTAATTTCCCAAAATTACAACACTAAAAATCTTGCCAAGAATTTGAATTAAAATAGGTCCAAGTTAAAGTGGGACTCATATGCCAGGTTGGGTGTATGAGTCCCAGTGGCTTAAACCCGGGACACAAACTCCAAGAAATTTTAAGTTCAATGCAACATTTAAATATGGTCTTGAGACCTAGGTAGGACCAATACACTCAAAGGGGTGTATGAGTCCGAGATCACTAGATTTGAAACACATAACCTCAAATATTAAATTATGATTTTCCATTTGTTAAATGTTGGGATTAATGTTGGGATTATCCTTAGAAAAATACATTTAATAAGGCTTATGGATGCAAAGTAGGACCAATTAAAGCATAAATGAGCCTAATGTTAACAGGGAGGGCCCAAACAAGTGTGAAAATGTAAAGGGATACATTTTTCTACACTACATTTAGCCCCCACTTTAGTGAGAGGAGGAACTTGCTTCAAAATCACACTAAAGTAAACAAATTTGCATCAAGAGGGGTCCAAGTGTACCAATGCTATTGAGACAAGATGGAAATGATCAAGAGGGATTATCAAGCCCCTAGGATCAAGATCCTTTGGAAAACCAACATAGGCAAAAAAGAACATGCATGTGAATGATGTATGAAGCAACAACAAGGTACTAGCATACACTGTCAAAGAAATAAAGAAGAAAGAAAGAAGAAGAAGGTGGATCAAGCCTCGACTATTTGTCCAACTTGATGTGGATCAAGCCTTAGTTGTTTGTCCAAAAATTATTTACAAGTGGAACACAATGTCCACTATGCAAACAAAATGTACGCTCACATGGGCTAATGGAATCCAAATTCCATTAGGTGAGCCCTTAATGAGACACATATGCACATGACCAATATGTTCCCACATAGACATGCAAGTGGCTATGGGAAAGTCATGCATAAGGTTGGATCCCATACCTACTAATCATACCAAAGCTATACCTCCTAATAACTTTGATAAGGTGTCACATGACAATATGAACTACAGGATTAATGAGGCAAGCAAAACTTCACATGCTAACACCCATGAACAAACAAGATGGCTCCATGGGCAAGCAAAGTGTGTTATGAAAGGTGGCCATATAACCATTATTGTAAATGAAAAATAGTGTAGGGTACGTTCAACGGGGTTTTTCTTAGTTCATGTAAGGTCTCAACTTAGGGAACATCATGCCTAATGTTTCCAAGAGAGGACCAATCGAATAATATAAGATTCACAACTTAGGTGATGTAGTGTGTCGCATCAAACCACTAAGAATAACATAGTACGCTAAGAGAGATCATGCTCTTGAAGGACATCATGCCCAATGTCACCACAAAGAAAAAGACAGATCAAATGAAGTAAGAAGACCACACAATGAAACATGAGTTGTAAAATGTACAAGAATAATGCCAATGTATGCCCCCACTTTAAAGAAAATGTTAAACACCATGTTGTGAGAAATTAATTTAAAGTAGAAAATGATAAATGCTAACAATAAAGAGGACATGAGAGATTATTTGGAAAGCCCTATGCCAAGTCATATGTTTCCAAATGAAGCTACATCATGAAAAGGGGTTTCCCTCAAAATGAAATCCCAAAATCACGCATAAGGGATCCATGGATTTGGGGTGAGTATATCTTTTCTACAATGTTGTTATAGAGCTCAAAAACATCAACATTCCCCAAATACTCATGGATCAAGGAGGAATGACACAAAGAGAGCAAAAACAAAGAAAAGATTTTGGGTCAACATGGAAGAGACCTAGATGTCTCGATGACTTGCGTCATCCCCAAAAGGAAAACACGAGACAAAGAAAAGATAAAGGATAATATTTTGGGTCAACATGCAAGAGACCTAAATGTCTCAACGCCTTGCGTGATCCCTAAAAGGAAAACACAAGATAAAGAAAAGATAAAGGTGTACAACATATAGAATAATGTAGATACAAATAGAGGACTATCATAACGAGAGAGACATACATCAAACAGAACGGTATGGGAGATCACATTACGCACATGCAATCACACACATGAAAAAAAAAACAAATAAAAGACTAGTAAGGCACATGATAGTCAACCTATAGCAGGTCGTCTGCATCCCAATCTTATTCATCGTATGTGGAAGGCAGACAACTAGCCAAAGGGACAACAACAAGTGTGGTACTAGGACAAGGCTATCTAATTCTTACCCCCACCATGTACAAGACAAGAATGAGTTGAGGTAGGTGATGAGAATGATATCCTTGCATTTTGAAATGATTTGCAATGAATGTAAAGCATGTAATAAAGAGAATATTATGATCCTACAACTAATGCATGGAAAGGAGCAGAAGAGCACCCTTTTAAGGGACTATTTTTATGATGTTGGAGCGATTTCTGGATTTGATTGTGTGCGAATTTTTTGCATCAATGTTTCGGATCACACTCCGTGATCCATCATCAGGATAAGAGCTAAGAGCAACAAGAGAAAAAAATGGGCAATTGCAGACCTAGACCAATCTTAAAAATACCAAAAGGTGAGAGAGGGAAAGATGCACGTGGGTCAAGACAACCAAGAACCTAAGAATATAAAAAGAATTAAAAGAAAATAAACCAAGAAAACCAATGGATGAGACTCAATAATTGAGACAACAACAAAAATTGATGAAACAAAAGAAAAAGAGAAAAGGATGAGAGGTGAAAGAGAAAAGACTAAGAAAATTTTTAAATTGAAAACCTAAGAGAAAGGAAAATAACTTAAATACAACTCAATAAATCAAGACACAACATCCCACCAAAACTAAAAAGGAAAAAAAAAAAAAAAAAAAAACACTAAGAAGCCTTAATATATATATATATAGAAGTTCAAAAACATAAACTTACAAAATATGAAAGTTCCACACAAACTGAACTAAAAAGACAATTAAAAACTTAAAAACAAACCATAAAATATGAAAAACAAAACACACAACCAAACTTAAAAATAATTAAAACTAGTGAAATAAAGAATATATATATATAAGAGCATAAGAAGACAAACTGAAATAAACAAACCCCAAAGGTGGAATTTAAAATTAAAAATGAAAGAAAAGAACTCCAAGAAATTAAATGAATGGAAACCAGTGAAATGAAAACTGAAGGAATTAATATATATATATATATGGACATATGGGGAGAGAGTATAGGAAGGAGAGGGGAGAGGAACGGAAGGAAAAGATGGAAGGAAGATAAAAAAAAAGGAAAGAAATGAAAGGAGAACAATTAAGAAAGAAGGAAGAGACTCAGAAGAAGAGAAACCCCACCCGAAGGTAAATTAGAAAAGAAATTAAAGACCAAGCACCAAAAAGAGGAACAACACAAGAAAGTACCCACAAACAACAAGAGCACAAGCCAAAAGGGCAAGACCCTCGAAACGGAAAAGGGTAAGACAGACAAAGTGGGGAGGGGGGTGGCACGATGGAAGGGGAGAGGAGGCAGCAAGGAGACTAACAGGACGAAGGGGGATGGTGAGATCTAAGGTTAGAAAACAAAGGATGCCATGACTGACTCAACCTCCAACCCTCATCACGGTTCAAGTTAGAGGGGTGATTGTGGATTGAGATGGCTTCTTTAAGTTTCCTTTTAAAGAAGTTATCTTCTTTGAACAAGATTTGAGTGTCTTCCAAACAGATGTGGTGTTTGGTAGAGGAGGAGTGGTTAGCTAGGGAAGATTTGAGGACCCTGCCTCATGTCTCATGCCCATGGATGGGAATCGAAATGGAATTTAAAGAAGGAGCCAAACACAATGGAATGGAGGAATGGAAATGGAGTCTCTGAGGGGAATGAAGGAAGAGAATGGAAAGAATGGCCTTATGAAGGAATTAACGGAGGGAATGGGGAGGGAACGGGAGTAAGACTTCTCGACTTGGCATGGGTAAAAGTCGAAGCAATTTGCTTACTAGAGCGCACCCATTCAATCCTGGGACCCGCAAAAGGATGGCTTAACTCAAGGGGGAGGTGATCCTCATCACAAATTTGATAAGCTCTCAAGGTGAGGGTTTTGAGGACACCACTTTTTTGGCTAGGGTGGTGATGAGAGGAAGAGAGGAGGTAAAGATCTGTATGCGTGGCCTTACGAAAAACCCGACGACCAAGGGATCCATCGGGTTTCCTAAGAAGAAGAATGTCAAGGAAAGTAATTTGCTCACAAGTTTCGATTTCCTTCATAAAGGAGATGCAAGGCACCAAGCTGTTGAGGTGGTTATGAAATTCTTCTAGCTTATCCAATCCATGCGGCCAACACACATTGGTATCGTCCACATAATGCTTCCACCATTTTGGCTTGAGAGGGAACAAGTGCAGAGCCATCTCTTCAAAATGTTCCATGAAGAGGTTAGCAATGACAGGCGAGAGGGGGGAACCCATAGCCACACCATCTACTTGCTCATAGATGACCCCCTGGAAAGAGAAAAATGTGGATCTTAAGCAAAGTTCCACTAAAGTTGCCATCTCCTCATTGGATTTGCATCTAACTATAGAAATAGAGTCAGGGATGGGAACCTTAGTGAAAAGAGAGACAACATCGAAGCTCACGAGGAGATCTTTGCTCTCTAACCTTTTGTCCTTGATAAATTGGACAAAATGGTTAGAGTTTTTGATGGAGTCAGAATTCCCCACATGAGGGGAAAGAAGTTTGGAAAGGAAAGAAGCCAGATTATAGGTTGGAGACCCAATTGTGTCAACAATGGGTCTCAAAGGAATTCCATCTTTGTGAATTTTGGGTGCCCCATAGATGCGAGGGGTTATTTCCTTGTGAGGAAGGAGATGCTTTTTTGTCTCATCATCGAAGGAGGAAGAGGACACCAAAGACTTGACTTTTTTGAAGATCTCGGAGCATGGGTTGTGAGATAAGGGTTTATAGCTAGTGGGATAAGAGAGGAGAGCAAGCATTATTGAATTGTAGTCTTGCTTGTTCATGATGACTGTCGCATTTCCCTTGTCTGCTTTAGAGATGATAATATCGTCGTTGCTAAGTAATTTGTTAAAGGCCAAAAGCTCAACTTTGGGGATATTGCACTTTGGAGGTTTAGCATGTCGTAGCGCAATAGCACAATCTTGTCTAACCTCCTCAGCAATCTCTAAAGGGAGAAAATGGATAGCATTCTCAATTTTAATGAGAAATTCCATGTGCGGAATGGCTTGAGGAGCTACCACAAATCCCAAACCTTTTTTTAAGACGTTGATGGCACAGGGGTCTAAGGTGACGCTAGACAAGTTGACCACTAGTTTGGATTCCCAATCCTTGATGGGATGAGTAATGGATGGGCTATAAGGACAGGAAGAGAGACACGCAGATTGGAGAGGCAAATGAGGGTGACGTACAGCCCAAAAAGACCCGATGGGAGGGGAAAGCTGCGAACCACAAGAAGGCGAGCAGGAAGAGATGGTACGAAAAAAAAGGGTCACGAGGAGGAGAAGACTCCAAACTCGTGGACATGTGGGAAGAAAAGGACGGGGGGAGGGTGGAAGAGGGGGCAGGATGAGAAGTAGTTGGAGGAGTAAAGGTAGTTCGCAAAGCACAACGTAAGCCAATGTCTTTAGACGATTGGATTACGGGAGCCACATGATCCAATAAAGATTGATCGTCGTAGTTTAGGAAGGGGAGATCCAAACAATTAATGTGAGAGTTGACAAGAGGAGAAACAGAGTTCGAGGACGTACCTAGGCTTGTTGGGAGAGGAACGTTGGAAGAGGACCGTTGATTGCAGGAAGATGCCGAGGAAGAGATGCGCTGAACCTGCTGCGAAGAATTCTCTGGCGATGGAGAAATACATGTCTCTGACTGATGCTTTCCTTGTGAAGTATCGATAGAGAGACGGAACTCTCCTTGTGGCACATCATTTGAAATGCAGTCAACATGTGCAAACCAAGAAGGGTGGTCTCTTTGTGACGCCCTCCCTATACAAGTTTCTGGAATGATGAGAATCTGAGAAAAGCTTGTGGAAGGACTATCTTGAAGAGGGCAGTGATTAGGAGATGCACGGTCCACTGAGGATTGCACAATGCACAGCCCAAAAGGTTCAATCAGACACTACCGAGGTACCGACGCCAACGACCTGGACCCTCAAGGAATGGAACGAGAATAAGATAGTGCGGGGGAGTGATGATGGGTAGAGGTGTGGAATGTTGGAGAAGACAAGGAAGAAGACACTGGATTGAGAGAAGCTTGAAGGTGAGGCGATTGGTGAGGGGGATACACGGATGAACCTTTGTGTTGCAGATTTAAAAACTTCTTCTTTTGCCTTTTGATACATTCGTCCTATCATCCTATGGCTCTTGCATGCGAAGAAGTATCTAGTCTGATCCATAAGTCAGGACGTAGGGAAGCTGCAAGCTCCAAATGAAGCGGAAGAAGTCGAGAGTTAAGATGGTTGATAGATGCCCTGGTAGATTTGATGGTTGATCTGAGGAGTGAAAGACCAGCCTGGATGAAAATATGTTTAGTGCCAAAACTCCACAAGTGGTGGGTGACTCTAGCAAAAGAGGGAATCAATCTAGAATCTCTACATCTTTTTAGGAAAGCAAGGTCTGCAACTTTCTTTGCAAGCTTAATTCTTAGTAGCTCCAGTTGTTTAGATTTGAAGCACAGTCCCCTCCCATGAAGGGTATCAATTAGTGATATCAAGTTTCCACAATCCATAATGTTGTTGGAGTGATTTCTGGATTTGATTATGTGTGAATTTTTTGCATCAACGTTTCGGATCACACTCCGTGATCCATCATCAGGATAAGAGCTGAGAGCAACAAGAGAAAAAAATGGGCAATTGCAGACCTAGACCAATCTTAAAAAGACCAAAAGGTGAGAGAGGGAAAGATGCACGTGGGTCAAGACAACCAAGAACCTAAGAATATAAAAAGAATTAAAAGAAAAGAAACCAAGAAAACCAATGGATGAGACTCAATAATTGAGACAACAACAAAAATTGATGAAACAAAAGAAAAAGAGAAAAGGATGAGAGGTGAAAGAGAAAAGACTAAGAATTTTTTTAAATTGAAAACCAAGAGAAAGGAAAATAAATTTAAATACAAATCAATAAATCAAGACACAACATCCTACCAAAACTAAAAGGAAAAAAAAAAAACTAAGAAGCTCAATATATATATAGAAGTCTAAAACAAAACCATAAAATATGAAAACAAACACACAACCAAAACTAAAAAAGACAATTAAAAACTAAAAAAAAAACAAAACCATAAAATATGAAAACAAACACAACCAAAACTAAAATAGACAATTAAAAATTTAAAAAATGGTGGAAGCGTTATGTGGACGATACCAATGTGTGTTGGCCACATGGATTGGATAAGCTAGAATAATTTCATAACCACCTCAACAGCTTGGTGCCTTGCATCTCCTTTATGAAGGAAATTGAATCTTGTGAGCAACTTCCTTTCCTTGACATTCTTCTTCTTAGGAAACCCGATGGATCCCTTGGTCATCGATTTTTCCGTAAGGCCACCCATACGGATCTTTACCTCCTCTCTTCCTCTCATCACCACCCTAGCCAAAAAAGTGGTGTCCTCAAAACCCTCACCTTGAGAGCTTATCAAATTTGTGATGAGGATCACCTCCCCCTTGAGTTAAGCCATCTTCGCGAGGTCTTCAGACTGAATGGGTACTCTAGTAAGCAAATTGCTAGAGCTTTTACCCATGCCAAGTCGAGTCTTACTCCCATTGCTAAACCCTCTCGCTTCTCTGATCTCCCAGTAGCCTCCCTCCCTTACATTGATGGTCTCTCTCAAAAAATCTCAAGGATCCTTCATAAAAAATGCCTTCGGTGTGCTTTCAAGCCCTTCTCTTCCTTGAGAAATCATTTCCCCTCCTTGAAAGACTCCAAGGATATCTTACATGACTCTGGAGTTTATAAGGTGGTTTGTTCCTGTGGAATTCCTTATATTGGTGAAACGGGCCACTTGTTCAGCACTAGAATTAAAGAACATTGTGCTGATATCAGACATGAATGAGTCCTCAAATCTGCCCTAGCTGACCACTCCTCCTCTACCAAACACCACATCTATTTGGAAGACACTCAAATCTTGTTCAAAGAAGATAACTTCTTTAAAAGGAAACTTAAAGAAGCCATCTCAATCCACAATCACCCCTCTAACTTGAACCGTGATGAGGGTTGGAGGTTGAGTCAGTCATGGCATCCTTTGTTGTCTAACCTTAGATCTCATCATCCTCCTTCGTCCCGTTAGTCTCCTTGCTGCTTCCTCTCCCCTTTCATCATGCCGCCCCCCTCCCCGCTTTGTCCATCTTGCCCTTTTCCATTTCGGGTCTTGCCCTTCTTGTGCTCTTGTTTGTGGGTACTTTCGTGTGTTGTTCTTTTTTTTGGTGCTTGGTCTCTTTTATTTTTTTTCTTATTTATGTCTCTTCTTTTTCTTAATTGTTCTCCTTTCATTTCTTTCCCTTTGTTTTGCTATTTTTGTCTTTCATCTTGTGTCTTTTTCTTTCTTTTTGGGGTTTTTCCCTTCTTCGCTTTTTTTTGAATTATTTATATATGTATACATATATACATATACATATATATATGTTTGCATATATAATTGTATGTTAGTGTATATATACATGTGGTATGTATATATATATATATATATTTATATTTGAATTTTCTCCTTCATTTTATTCTTGGTTTCATTGTTTTGTTCTTGAAGTTCTTTTTTCTTTTCATTTTTTATTTTTAATTCCTCCTTTGAGTTTTGTTTGTTTGGTTGTCTCTCTTATATATATATATATATATATATATATATATATGTTCTTTATTTTTTAAGTTTTTAATTGTCTTTTTTAGTTTTGGTAGGATGTTGTGTCTTTATTTATTGATTTGTATTTAAATTTATTTTCCTTTCTCTTGGTTTTCAATTTAAAAATTTTCTTAGTCTTTTCTCTTTCACCTCTCATCCTTTTCTCTTTTTCTTTTGTTTCATCAATTTTTGTTGTTGTCTCAATTATTGAGTCTCATCCATTGGTTTTCTTGGTTTCTTTTCTTTTAATTCTTTTTATATTCTTAGGTTCTTGGTTGTCTTGACCCACGTGCATCTTTCCCTATCTCACCTTTTGGTCTTTTTAAGATTGGTCTAGGTTTGCAATTGCCCATTTTTTTCTCTTGTTGCTATCAGCTCTTATCCTGATGATGGATCACGGAGTGTGATCTGAAACGTTGATGCAAAAAATTCACACACAATCAAATCCAGAAATCACTCCAACAACATTATGGATTGTGGAAAATTGATATCACTAATATTTTTATGATATCAAACCTTTTAAATATTTGTTTTAAAGCACAACACTCATTAGTACTATGTCCAATAACTCTATGATATTCAAAATGAAACATGTTTGTGTTCTTAGAATTTGGTTTTGGATTTTCTCTCATGGGTGGTAAAGTTATAAGTCCTTGACTTAAAAGTATGTGTAAAGTTCTTTCAGTCGCAAACATGGGACATGGAAATTTGAGTTTCTTAAGTTTGTAATGTTTGTGTTTCTTGCTAGATTCACCAAATTTTGAAATTAGGCAATGCAATAAATGAACCAAATTAAGCTAGATCTAACGAAATGAATGAAATAGAAAATCAACAGGGTGAAATAGGGATCTAATAGCAACAAACAGAAGCACAGAAATAAAGTTTTAAATGTTGTAAAATGCATATTCAGACCTGATTCGGGACTAAATATCCCAAATGGGTGAATGAGTCCCAATGAGGGTTTCTGGAAGGTTCATATGGTGAAAAATAGACAACATAGAATAACCAAAAATTTGGGAAAAAGGCCTATATGAGGACTATATCACCCAGGTGGGTGAATGAGTCCCAGATTAGGATTTTTAAATCAAATTCAACAAATTCTAAGTTTATTTTAAGGTTTCTAAGTTGTATTTTTAAATGACTATTTGTAAGTACAGTTTTCCAATGAAATTGAATGATGCAAGATGCAAAAATGCAACCTATATGCACTTTTCACTAATGCATTATTTAGGAGCCCTAAATGCAATTCAACTAATGAAAATCTAAAGAAAAGTTAATGCAATCAATATATAGGACTTACAATGTTCTCCAAATAAGAAATTCAAGGATCTAAAGTTCGGGTTCACTAAAATGAACCAAATGAAGATAGGTGTCCACCTTTTAAGAGATGGAACTTTGGGTCCTATTTTGCTCTTTAGTTCATTAGGAAACCAAGATCCCTCAACCAAGTGACTCAATTGAGGGAAGGGCTAAGGGTTTCCTTGTGTGATTAAATGGGGTTTCACCATTAAATGAAGCTTCAAAGGAGAAATGTAAACACCTATGCACAAAATCCTAGAAACTTAAGAGCATGAAATCATATGGATAAAAGAGAATGAAATAGAAGGGTACTTGGAAGAATGATGGAGTCAAAGCAAGGTTTGTAACCTTGAAATTTTCTTTTTAAGGTGCACTAGGACTGATACGCCAAGTTGGGTGATTTAGTCTTGCTACAAGAATCTAGGAAAATTTTGGAATCTTCTAGTGACTATGTAGGATCTACAGAAAATTGGCAAAAAGGCAATTGGGACTCATATGCCTAGAGGGGTGATTTAGTTCCAGTATTAGGGTTTGACTGGTATTTTTGTAGCCTCTAGTGATCTTTTGTAGCTTCTGTCTTGTCTGGTCTTCAAGTCTGATAAGTCTAAATTTTGATCTATAGGTGAGTTTCCATGAAGATGACAACTTCTTTACAACTTTGACAACTTTTGCAACTTTTCTACAAAGTATCTTCAAGCTCCAATCCACTTGGATCTTCAAACACACATCAAGAGGGGAAAATGTTGTTATTGTTAGGGAATAGGGGTTTTCCTTGGTCAAACCCCTTTTTGGTAATTAAACCTTGAAATGATATGAAATAGAATGAAGGAATGATGAATGAACAAATGCAATGTTGCAACTCACCAAACCCTTGAAATAAAGGTTACAAAATTGTGTGAAATAGATCCAATGGATCTAGATCTTGACTCTTGATTGAATGCTTAAATATTTGTCTTGAATGCTTTCTTGAATCATGAAGCCTACATCACAAATGTTAGCTCACAAACACACATGATGTATGAAGACTTTGACATGATGCTTGAATCTTGAATGCTACTCCAAATGCTTGATGATTTTCTCCTGAATGCTCTTGATAATAAATTTGTTATAATGATTGAATACTTGAAAGCTTAGATCTTGTTAGGAGAAATTATGTGAAATAACCTTGTATTTATACTTGTTTATGCCTAATTTATCAAAATTACAACACTACAAGCTGACATCAAATCTAGCATAATAAAATCCTGCCAAGAATTTGAATTAAAATAGGTCCAAGTTAAAGTGGGACTCATACACCAGGTTGGATGTATGAGTCCTAGTGGCTTATACCTAGGACACAAACTCCAAGAAATGCTAAGTTCAATGCAACATTTAAAATCAAGTCTTGAGACCTAGGTGGGACCCATACACCCAAAGGGATGTATGAGTCCTAGATCAATAGACCTGGAACACATAACCTCAGAAATTAAATTATGATTTTCCATTTGTTAAATGTTGGATTATCCTCAGAAAAATACATTTAATAAGGCTTGTGGATGAAAAATATGACCAATTGAAGCATAAATAAACCTAATTTTAATAGGGAGGGCTCAAACAAGTGTGAAAATATAAAGGGATACATTTTTCTACACTACATATGCAAAGAGAAATGCTTTAAATTTAAAGAATCATCTAATTCAATGTTGAAATGGGATGGCAAACGATAAATGTCATGGCTCACAAACCAAACTACCAATGCTTGTTGACTCGAATCAACACAATCTTAATCATTCACTGTAAATAAATGATTTAAACACCACTAAATAGCACATCCTCATAGGGAAGGAATATCCAAATGTTCATCGAAGCTCATAGAATTATTCATAAACATTAGCATTGAACTCACAATTTACTACATAGAGACAATAAACATTCACATCAATGAATTAAAACTGCAAAATTTGATCCTTCTATTATGATTGATCCTCACGCATGCATCATAGTGCAAGGGGGACCAAAATTTTGGACCTTTGCAATGTCAAAATAAACATATTTATGGTTTTCAAGATATAATTCTTGGTGAAATTATTGTTCAAGCGGCTACATTCTTTAAGAAATTTCATTTGTTCTAAGAATTTTGATCTTATAACTTCAAGTTTCCATGTTATACTGGTTTTCCACATTACAACCCGGATATCTTCTTTAGATGAGACAATGTTCTCATAAGCAACTTTTTCCATGCATATTGCAATAATATCAGTTAATTCATGATCAATTTTTAGCCAATGTATTTCCTCTTGCTTATAATTTACCAATTCATATTTGATTAAATTCCTTAATGCCACAAATTCATCATACACCTTCCTTAACTTCTAAATAAAATGAAGCTCCTTTTCTGTAATTTCAAGAACCCAATGCTGGACTACTTTCCCATAATAACTATCCCTTTCGATTCTGCTCATCATAGCCTTCCCAACAACTAAAGTGGTATCAAAGGAAATACTTGCTTGACTCAAAGGTTGAGGAGAGGGATATGTTAAAGTCCTAAGGAACTTCGATAGAAGTTCTATGGATTTCTTTAGCTCATCTTTATCTTGTTTATCTTTGTTCTCTCTACTAACCTTGAGGTTGTGACCTAGAAATTATGAATATCTTCATCCCTACTAGGAGGGACCAAGTCTACTTTGGTCACACTATAGTCCATTGTAGTAACCTGGCTAGGATCCCTTTGTATAGAAGGTTGAACAACCTCCATAACTAGATGTCCAAAAATTTCATCTTCCATTAACTTGGCAGTAGTTTTCAATTTCTTCACCTTTAGAGTTCTCTGCAAAAATTTCCTACTACATCCTCTTCTGGTAAGATGATAGGTACTATCTTCTTCTTTTTTGAGAGATAATTTTCTAACCAAGATGGTGTAGATGTTAGAGCATCTAGATTTTGAAAAGTCTCAGGTGTGGAGAAATAAAGAGTTCTATTGAGAAGGGGAGACCTCGTTACATTATGTGTGTTCAAAGGGGAAGAAATCATTACCCTTATGTAAATATCCTTCAGGCCTATCTTGAGGCTACTCAGGTTGTTGAATGTGAGTTTCCTTGACTTCTCTATTAGCCTCTTGTTCCTGATTTCTTTCCTCTAATTTCTTCTCAACTTCATTATCTCTTTATTCTTCAACTATGATGTTGGGAAGGGGGCCATCACCACATGTTCATTTTGGTCCTGGACTCTTTTTCAAAGGATCATCCCCATTCCCACTATTGCTTGATAGAGAAATGATTTTCATTGGTGTTGGTGAAGGAGATAATGTGCTTGTATGACTAGCACCTAATTTTTCTCACACTCCCTTCTCTTTCGATGGGGCTTTAGTAGTTTCCCCTTTATTTTTGGCTAACCAAACTTGTGTCCTTTTCAAGACTATTGAGATTTTGGCCTGAATATCCTCAACTTCTACACTATTCCAATCCACAAATGGAAAGGTTTGTGTCTGTATCCATTTGGGAATAAGTTCGGTCCACTAAATTCAAGTCATCATCCTGTATTCAGTTGATATTCCATGCCAACTTAAACTTGAATATCTAAGCTAAGGAGAGCCTCATTCAATCCTTTTTTCTCACTTCATTGTCATCTACACAATATACCCAGAATTCTTCAAGATTAGGCACATGATAATAACTGAGACTAAGGCAAAGATGATTCCTTACATAATTTTTTATATCAAATTGGAACCTTCTCTCATAAGTATCAAAGGAAAACTTTTTCAATGTCTATTTTCATGTTAAGTGCAATAGATTGAGACCTACATTAATAATACCATAAACCAATTGGGAATGGAATCCCAACCTTCTATCTATTTGCACATATTTTGTTTACTTCCACAACCTGTCAACATAATTATATTAGAATAAATTTATCCTCAACATATCTAGGTAGCTTGAGAGGGAAATAATCTAATCCACCAACTCTTAGATAAGTAAATGTTTGAAATTGAATGAAGAGTCTACCATACTTAGTAACTAGTTAAAAACCTTCAAGGGACATCCTCTAACTTGGATCACCTTGTAATTCCTTGACCCAATTCATGTTGAACACATTATTTTCCCTTGAGAAATTCTTATAACATTTTTCAAGATGTAAATCAAGGTAGTAGTCATAGATTTGAATTTTTTCATCAAAATCCTCAACAAGGCTCAAACCAATCCAAGGCCTTACACAAGCCAAGACAGAAAATTTAGGGTAACATATAAAATGACCTATTAACAACAAACTTCTTATTGTGTCAACCAACCTATAACAAATTATAGTGGACCAGTCTAAATATTACTGACCAGCATAGATAACCTGTACGAAGAAATACATCCATTCCTCGAAGTCATGGACATTCATACTCCCCTTGACCTTATGCAAGAGTACAATGATGTCTGAGATTTCTTCCCTAAAATGTGGTTTATGCATCTTCTTAGGGAGTTGTGATTTCCCTTTCTTAGTGGGGTCAAACCATTCTTTTGTGATGTAATTCCAATAATATCCGTTCTTTTATGAGAATTGACATTGAGATAAAATAAAATTGAACTCATAATATACCTCCCTCTCTGGTAGCCTAAAACATCAGCTGATGGTGGCCCTATCCAGGTTTTTTACAAAATGGTTGTCTTCAATGAAAATTTCTCTCATCTCTAGATTATAATGAGATATGCATTCTAACACAAGCTCTATGCATTGTACCGCTATTGGGAATGCAACAACGTGAAGAAGACCACTTTCTACTACCCTTTGAGTAATTGGGTCACTTTCTAGCTTATGAACCCTTTCCCAATATCATCTAAATTTATGTGCCCTAACCTTGTATCACCTATTTTAGGGAAAGAGCTATCTAGGCCACCCAAATGCTCATATCCCAAATATTTACATTTCATTTTTCCAAAAATTCACTTCAACAAGAATTCAATAATACTATATTATGGAAAACAAACTCCAATTGCCAGAGAAAAATTTAGGTATGCCACTTTCCTAGTAATTTGTCACCCACTTTCGCTTGAGCTACTTCTTTGAGTACTAATTGTATGTATTGTTGATCATCAAATCTTGCGCTTCTCTGACAACCTTATGGGAAATTCAACGAGTGGGGGACAAATTTGTGCCTCACTAAATGACCTCCTGGGTTTTTATAGAAAGCCCACTCTTCTTTGTGTTTGGGGGAAAAAGGTAGAAAAAAATGTGAATAAAATATAAAAATGGCAATGTGCCAAAGCTTTTACAACATTTCAAACCTTAATTGTTCCTTATCACTCATATGATAGACACAAAATGCTACAAACCCTTCATTAATGGGAAGAGAATGAGCATCAAAGGCTAGAGAAAGCACAATATAGTCTTTCAAATCTTCTCATGGGAAGCACCCATTAAGGTCCAATCAGACATAAGAAAACTCTAAAGATTAACAAAAATATTCAAAAATTTACATAATCCTTCTTCCTTTACAACATAATATGGAAAATAACATACCCTTTACAGAAAATGGAAGAGTTCAATAGACATGATCCAATTTATGAAAGCTAGCATTCAACATAGAAGCTTAACAACATATAAATTAGTTATCTAAACTACCAACGCAAACTTTTAACACAATGCTTTCAATATGAATGAAATATGAAAAAGAAATTTGACAAAGGCCATAGCATGCACAATTTCAAATATTTCTCCCAAATAGATCAAACTTCCATGATATAGAAACTGAAAACAAAGGTCGGATGCCAATTCGATGATAGTTTGAATTAAATATAACATGCCAGAGAATAGAAATATTTTTTAAAGACCCTTCTACTTCTGAGAAAATAGAACTCCCTAATAATATCTATATCCTTCATTAATGGCTTCAGATATTTTAGAGAAGATAGTTGTCTAAAAACAATTGGATTTTAACACAGCCTGGAAAAAATATAATCTATCAACTATGGAAGTTGATGATGCTGACTCGAAGGTTCCACCCCGAAAGTAAGACAGCCACCATGCTCTCTGATAAACTCCACCCAAAAGAGCATTCCATAAAATACAAACTACTCGACACAAATAGATGACATGTCAAGCGAGCAAGTGATCTCAAACTTGTGAGAGTAGTTTTGAAGAAATTCCTCACCAAGCTGACACGTACCCCAGTTATGCCTGAAAGGAAAACAATATGTATATAAAGTCATGCAACAACCACATGGTGCATTACGTGCCTTTATGTAGGAGAATTCTTCATCCTTTGGGTGTGGATTCATCCTGAAGCAGAAAAGAGTAAGGGCCAAAAATCAAAGAAAAACTTAAAGGAAAAATTGCTTTACCATTTTGGCAACTCACAAGGGGCCTTCGCTTGCAAAGGCATGAACCTAGACCTCTATTTATTCCTAAAGTTTGAGAAAGGTAGAGTGTTGGACCTCCCAATCCAAATTAGTGGGTCAGATGAGGGTACATAGAATCTCGTATGCTTGATCCAGATCAAGGAATTCCTTAAAAGAAACCCCTCCCCACCTTGATGAAACAACTGTGATGTGGTAATAAATCCAAGAAAGGGGAAGGATTTCTCTCTCGATTTTCTCAATAGTGGGTGATGGGCTTAGACCTAGGAGTGTTGTGGAAGTCTATATTTGAGTTTGATTGCATTTGCAATCTGCTTGATTGATAACACTCCTCAATTTAGTGAGAAAGGAGCAAGTAATCAAGATTCAAGCAGAATTTTGAACTCCTTGATCTCATTGACTCTCCTATTCAACACTACCTAGAAGGCTTTGATTTTTTATGCAACTTTCTAGTAGTTGATGAATTCACTTGCTTTCCTCAAGACTTCCCTTTGGTCGGGAATTACGGTGTCTCTTAAAGCTTCTTCAATTTCCATACATAACTTGGAGATCAGGCTCTCTAATTCCTCAATCCAGGGAGCATATATATGAAGAATTTGGTCAACTGTTGGTCCAACCTTCTCATTTAATTCCTGAGCATCCCTCAAAAATTGCAAGACTAGTTTCAAGACAGCAACTACAACTATGATCCTCTCCCAATGCATAGATATCAGTCTTTTCAATATCGAGAGGATTTCGAATCCCTGTGCTATAGCCAACTCTTGTTGGAATTGAGACTCCCTTGCTTTTATGCTCTCCTCCAATTGGCTCTTCTCCTAGAGGGCATTCATAAGCTTGGAACTCAACTTCTTGATCTCTTCAACACGAGTCTACAAATAGACTCGATCTCCTACTTTTATTGTTTCACCCTTTTTGTTTCTAACTGGGCCTTCTAAAGATTGTCTAAGGCTTGAGATTGAATGCTATCCAATTCTTTTTGCATGTCCTTTTGCTAATCCAACATCTATATCTCCTTTTGTAGCGAATCAAATATAGTGTTTCCTCTAGTTATATCTTTGTTCATATTCTATTTGCATTGATATTCTGCATTTGTCTCACGTTCAGCAACAATCTCACCCTTCAATTTCTCTATCTCGGCATGAAGCTGATCTTGCTTAGTTTAGGCCTCTTCAAACAACTTAGTCGCTTCCCCTTGCTGACCCTATAACTACCTTAGGTGGACCATTTTCGCATCCTTTCCCTTGATTTATTCCTATATCCTATCCACCATGTCTTTTACATTTTCCAATTTTGCCTCGTGCTTCTTCAATTTTTGTCCAGCTTCTCATAGTCGATGTAGACCACCTTCTAAGTGGCTTTAGACAAAACCACTTTGTCACATGGGAGAGTCTCACTTAAATCAAGTCCCACAACTTGGATTTCATAATCTTCTAACTTAATTTCTCCTTTTGGCTTGGATGCTAGTGGCCTCATGGTAGTGATCAACAGGGAATTTTGATCTTCATTAAAACAAGCCTCAATCTTCCAAGCAGTTGGTTTCATCACGGCCTTTGTCTGTAGTTTTTTTTCTCACTTGTCGGGCCTACTTCGTTACATCCAAGTGGCTTCAAAGACTCTTTAGGGTGTCAATACTTTGTGCATAAATAGAAACACCTAGAGGGAGATTGAAAACGGTGACAAAAGGAGAAGCTTCGACTATATGAGATTGCGGAGAGGTGAAGGGAAGTGTTATCATGGAAAAAGGTGGGATGCCATATGTGGACTATAAGGAAGGGATACCCATCAGAGTGAAAGGGGAAGTGGGGGGAAAGAGATACATTTACCTAGTAGCAGATGGGTTTGGCAAAACTTGCAACATGGATGCTTCAGTGTTTTCAATGGGGGCCCTTGATAGGGCGATTAAAGAATCAATTGTGGCTGATGTGGATGATGCTTGCTCGGCGTGCAAGGTTTCTTCATGGGGTTCATTGTTGAATACGACCAGGGGAACATTCAAAATGAGGACATTAGAATTTGTGGAAGGAGGACTCTTTTTAGCAAATGAGGGTGGAGGAACAACTAAAGATGCAGAAGTAGAAAGAAGAGTGGGAGAAAAACTTACCTAGGTTGTTGAAGCCAAAAATTGTTAGAGTAAAGTAATTAATTAACTTTACTCTCCTCTTAAGATTTCACTTTATGCACACATATTAGTCATTTAATAATTAAATATTAATTATTAAATGCACTCACCTTAGGGTTAGGTTTTCCTTTCGGTGTTGATCTCCTTTTATAAGGATTGATCTCTTGTATTCTATTCGATTGTTCTGATAATAGATCTTTGATATTACAGAGCTTAAAACCCTCTCTTGCTTTTTTCTCCATTCTCTTCCATGTGACAGGTATCTCTTGCATGCAGGTGTTCTTGGGCTCTGAAGTTGGATCTGACAACTTCTACAAATATCCTACCCGAGAGGACTCTGCCTCTTCCTCTCCTTTGCTTGATATGCTCGTTTCTCCTAATTCCTAGACTCGTCTTCTCTTTCTATGGGTGGAACTTGTAGATTTAGATTCCTTGGTGGCTGATCCCACTAAAACTTGGGCTTCTACAGTCACAGCAAACCTCTTTGGGGACCGTCGGGTCCCTTTTCCCTTCACTTGGGCATTGGTGGAAGATGTCATTTGTGAGCCCTTCTGTTTCGACCCCTTCCCTTTCACTTTTCTTGTGTTAGGATCTTGAGGCTGGGAGTTGTATAGTGGAAGTTCCTCCGATCCAATCTCCTAATTGGACTCAAGATTACTATCATTTGTGTCAGTCTCCTTGTAATAAATTTGAGCAAACTTCTCTTCACACGGCTTACCATCTCCATATATGGCATCAAGGAATTTAGTTTCCTATTGGGACCTCCAGAAATCTTCCTTCTTTCTTTCCAACCATCCCAGGTGCTTTAGTTGCATGTTGAGGGACTTGCCTATTGGGATGCTCTGCTAGTACTCTACCATCTTGCCATAGAATTTGAACCATGGTGGCCAATCGAATGGTATGAAGGCCAAGTCAATGTAAAACTCTGTTCTCTCCTCGATTGGGTTCATTCTTGATTCAAATCACTCTCGCCTCTCATGTCTTATAGTCGGGAGATGCCTTATTGGGTTGTAGCTCCATGCATCACAGATGAGGACTAAGCCCAGGTGAGCCAATTTGCTAGTAATCACATCCTACTCCTTCCTTTTCACAACTGTTACCTGACTATTGGAAATGGTGAGGGGAATCGAGTAAAGTGTTGTCTTGTGCCTTCTGACACCATAGGTTTTGTCAGCAATAGTTTCCTGATGGTATGCCTCCAAAGTGAAAGTCCTATCTATTACAAATTTAGGGAGCCTAAAAGGTTCCTCAACAAAACCATGGAATTTGATGAAGGTAAAATCAACTCCCAGAAAATAATCCACTGAGTTATAGTGAATTTTCATCCATTGTAAGACTTCAAGGGGAAAATGACCCAAAGGGTGTTGGCACAAATCTACGAGCATTGGCCTCAGGAAGTAATCCACAAACAATTAAAAACCCCATGTCTTAGAAAGCACATGGGTCCAGACCGAAATCAACTAGTATGATCCCTTTACATCAAACTTAAATAGTGACAAATTCCTTTCAAAAAAACTTAGGGTTTTGATGCAAGATCAAATGTGTCAGAAAAGAAGAATACTTGAATTTAAAAGTAGTGCCATAATTTCTCAATTGTTCCAACATCTTTTTAGCTATTACATCAACAAAATTAAAATATTTCTAGTTTTTCTCCCTCCTTAGCATGAAAGCCAAGCCCATCTAGAAAGCATAAACTCTTTTATCATCGTCATAATCATTGATACAGGCCAACATTGTGAAAATGACCTATACATTTGGTTTGAACTTTCTGCATACCAGAGGGAAGAGGAGTTGATTTCCTTTTGGCTTCTCTTCTCTTTCATCCTCATAAAAATTTAACTGTTTAGTTTTAGTCCTCTATAACTCTTCCATTATTTTTTGCTCGAATCTTTCAACACCCCAGTTCATAGGGATACATAACATATCCCAGATGGTTGTTGTGATGATTGTAACCCTTAGCCTACTGCCAATTATAACCCCTACTTTTTTTAGCCTCTTAGCACATGCATCCACAACTCTAGACATAGGTGTACAGCGAGCAACATGAATTGTGGCAAACCACAATACCAGAGCCATAACGCAAAGCCTTTGGTTCCCCCATACTTGATCATTATTTGCATTGCCCCTTCTCTAAGGTTTTTAGGGTTCATATGCAACTATGGGTCAAAAATATTGTCTATGAAAGCCAAGACCACTTCCTTCTTAATGGGGTCACTTGCCAATATGGTTTTAGTATGAGAAAAACATTGCTTTTTCGGCATTGAGGCATTAGCAAACAAACCCCTCCCAAAGATGTTGGCATAGACTAGTATTTTAGATGAAACTCCAACTTGTCGACCAGAAGATGATGCTTCCATCATTGTTGTATTGAAGGATTTGTAGAAAGCTTCAGAGAAATGACTATTTGTTGTTTTTGTTACTTAGAAAAAAAATTATTTTTGGGTGCATTCAATTTTCTTACACATACATGCAGTAAGGCGTCGTCGTTACCATTAAATTACTAAATGCTTCCAACAAGGCAATACGTGTGGATTAGGGATTTGTATCCCTCGGGAATGCCAAATCCATCGCGAGAATGTAATTAGTACATTCCCTTCGCTTCCTTTTCACAAATAATCTCCATGTGTTGGGAAGTGTGCTTTTAGCTATGGGAGGCGATGCAAGGTACCTCAAAAATACATTCATATTTAATTTTTCAGAGCCTAGTGCTTTAATCAACGTCTTTTTGTATGAGCAAGCAAGCTAGCATTGATGACAACATTGGACACATTTTGACAATCGGTACATGTGATCATTTACTCCCAATGCCTAAATTTATTTCTCAAGGCTTGGTGCCAAACTTTTCATCTCTCACCCTCCTATTGCTTTGATATTTTCTCCATTATCGTCCAACGGGAGATGGATTTTTCATTCATTGAGCTTTCTGACACATCTTTTCTATAAATAGCCATGCCACCTTAGTGAAAAACTCACTTGAATTATCTCTTAAGTTAGTAAGCTTTCCCCGTTATATCCTTCATTCCACTAGCCTTAGCTTGTTTTTTGCTATGATGTTTGGCCTAGGTACCCCTATTTGGCTCTTACCATGAAGGCCATAATATCCTTCATGGGTGAAGCTAGTGGCGATAGAATTAAGTGCCTAGTAAAGAAGAATGACAACCTCATCATTGTGGCATTCAAAAGGGTGCTCGGTAAATATTACATGAAGGATGAAAACTAGCCGTAGTGCAACTCCAATGTTGTTTCCCACTTCATGGCCTCCTTGCTTGATTTGGAAATTTCCAAGCCTTAGATAATCAAACTGTGCCATGCCATGTTCAAATCTACATATTTGGATGGGCTCGGGGAGATTGTGCAAGTGGCTATCCCTAGTGACAACATTTTGAGTGCCATGGACCTTCATAGGCACGTTGATTATGGGGAGGAAGTGCCCTAGCTTCCTCTTCTTATTGAATTTTGCACCATGGAATTGGAGAGGCATCGCTCACTGTCCCAACCCGCAACTTCCTTCCTATTGGAGTATGGTGTGGAGTGTATTCCTCGGCTTCACTGGAAAAATCACTTTGAATTTTTGGTATATAGCATGGTGCCAAGGATTGAGGTTTGTGTCATGTTGAGCCTGTGTGTGCTATGTTTTAACCCCCTTACCACCCTATTGAATAAAATCCTAAATAAATGTTGTTTTGACTACCTAGCAATAGATGGAGGCTTCAATTTCACTACTTTTTGTGTGCCCCCTCCACCTTTTCCTTTTGCTTTGTAACTCTTTTTGGGTTTTCGTGAGAAAGCTTCAACCTTCTCTTGTAGCTTTGGGCTAATATTATAGTGTAAATATTTCCAATGAATATAATATAATAATTTTTTTCTTATTCTTGTGTTATTCTCATGGCTTATTCACAAAAATATCATATTTTGCAAATTTTAAAAGAACTTGCATGTTTCAATGGAATAATTTTAGATGAATACCGTTTATTGGTATATCCAAAACGTTTCCATCCATGTCTTCTAGCTCATACACATTTTTTTTTTACACGTGTGAATATAGAAGGGACACTTCCATAGTGCTTCAAACTTTGCATGTTGTCCTAGTTTTGCAGTGCGTTCGTACTTTAGCACCAGGCTTCCCTCCCAGAAATCTAGGTTGGAGGCCTTTTTATCAAACCATTGTTTGACTATCTATTGGTGCCCGATCATGGCATCATGCGTGCTTTCCATTTTCTCTTCAAGACTTAGTAGTTTCGCCAATCTTACTTCCATTCCACCGCTTTCTTCGAATTTCAAGGCTTTTAACAGTTGCAATGTCAGAATTTCTATGGAAACAGGTAAACAAACCTCCTTTTCCATATAGTAATTTGTAAGGAGAAGCCTTCACGATTTGTTTGGGCGTAATTTTTTCAGCCCATAGAGTAGCTTGCAGGTGCTTGTGCTATTCCTTTTGGCGTTCCGACCTTATGCACTTAATTAACCTAATTAGGTTCTTGTTGGTCGACTTTGCCAACCCATTTCCTTTCGGTTAGTAATTTGATGAAATCTTCAGGTAGACCCCATCCTTGAGAGTGAATTATGACATCCCAGATCCCACAAAAGCTCATGCATTATCAAATATGATAGTTTTTGGCGAACCAAACCTTGCCACCAACTCCTCAAGAAAATTGATAAATTCAATTTTTGTAGCATTTTTTAGAGCAACGGCCTCGATCCACCTTGTGAAATAATCGGTTGTCGTAAGTATCCACTTATGGTTGGTGCTAGAGATAGGACTTATCATCCCAACAAAATCTAAGCCCCATTATACAACGGGTTCCTTAGTCATGATCAGGATCAGTGGCATGGCGGAGTTCTTCCACTTGCCAACAAAATAATGGCACTGAGTACATTTTTGCACTATGTGATGTGCCTTGGAGAACATGGAAGGCCAATAATATCCTTCTTGCATTATCTTGAAAGCAATAGTTTTGGTGGAGAAGTGTTTTCCCTCAAGACTATTATGGAATTCATTTAAAACTCTTTCTGCATGTGGGTTATCTAAGCAATGGAGAGGGATGCCATCATAATTTCTTTTAAACAAAATCCCCTTAATTAGTACATACCTAGTGCCTTGCAGTCGGTAGTACTGTCTTTTGTGAGGTGGAATGTTGATCAGGTACTGCCCCTTTTTCATATATCATGTCTAATCCACCACACACGACTCGTCAGACTCAAACTGATTTGTATAGGCCTGATTAGTATCTTCCTCTACCAAGGAGCTTAATTCTTGTGCAAGGTATTCATAAAGACCTCTTCCCCAAACCAACTTGTTTGTTCAAATATCTACATCATATTCTAGGATCTTGGTGATCCATTTGGCCCTCATTTTTAGTTATTTCACCTTTGGTGATATATTCCCAAACATTGGGATGGGAAACGAGGATGGTGATTCTATTGGCTAATACCAGGTGTCAGAATTTCTTGAGGCTTTTAACAATAGCAAAGGCATGTTTCTCAACAAAATTGTACCTAGATTTTTATCCCTTGAGAGTCCTAGAGTGGAATGTGGTGGGATGCTCTCCATTATTTTCTTCATCTTTTTGAGTGAGCACTAAATTTATGATGTGTTGGCCACTATAGATGTAGAGCAGGAAATCCTTGGAGAAGTCCAAGTTAGCTAACACCGGGGCCATGAAGATGGCTGCCTTTATTTTCTCAAAAATCACCTTTCCTTCAGGATTCCATTTGAACACTAGATACTTCTTTAACATCAGCTTGATAGGTCTTGTGACACCTGCGAAGTCTGACATGAACCAACTGACAAAATTAATCTTCCCCAAAAAGGACTGTAGCCCCTTCTGGTTGACTAGAAGTGGCAGCTCTATTATAGCCCCCACCCTTTCAGGTTCTATGGATATCCCTTCTTTTGATACCACAAAACCAAGTAGCTTGCCTTGTGGCACTCTGAAAACACATTTCTTGGGATTTAAGGAAATATCAAACTCTTGGCATTTCTGGAAGACCTTTTCCAGATAGTCAAAATGATCATCCTTTGATTTTGAGAAAACTGTCGAGTTGAATCTAGATATATTAAGATAATCTGATTAATTAACCCCCTAAAGGTGATATCCATTGCTCGCTGAAAAGTTGCACTAGCATTGGAGAGTCTGAAGGGAATTTTTGAGTATGTGAACGTTCCCCACTTGGTAGTGAATGTTGTTTTATGTTGATCTTCTTCCTTTACATAGACCCAGTTATAACCTGAAAAACCATCAAGCAACAAGAACATCTCCGATCTGGCCACAATCTACAAAATTTGCTCCATTGAGGGCAAAGGGCAGTGATCTTTTCGTGAAGCTTTGTTCAAATCCCTGAAATCCACACAAAGCCAAATACCACCATTCTTTTTCCGCACTAGTACAAAATTGGATACCCAGGTGGAATGTTTGATTGGATATATAATCCTTGATTTGATTAATTTGGTGATCTCTTGTGCCATAAATGCTTCAACTTTTAGATTGAATGGCCTTTATTTCTGTTAGACAAGCTTTGAGCCTTTGACCAAGTCGATAGTATGTTGAATTATGTCTGGATGGTATCCTCTAAGATCATCATAGGTCCAAGCCACGAACCTGTCGTATCTAGAACATAGCCCCTTTAGTCTCTCTTTATCCTTCTATGGAACGTCTCTTCTGACTTTTAACTTTCTACCATTTTCAACATCGAGATCTTCATAGTCTTTTGCATCAGTAGTGAGTCTTTGTTTGCTATTCCTCGCAATCAAAAATATTTTCAAGAGAAATCAAACCTCACGGGAGCTTATTGCCCTTTAATTGGATCACTTTCCCTTTTGTAGCTCTTCTAGCTTTAGAGTGTCAATGATCAAAATATTTTTCTGACTTTTGCAAAAAAGCAGCAATCTGAATGCCATCTTCAAAAACCTACCAGTTCTAATCACTCTCAGGAATTAATGGTTGGATGATTATTTGCACTGCATTTTGTTTCATCGCTGATTTGGGAGTCGACTTAAACTATGAACAATCAAATCTATCCAATCAATGACATTATTCTGGGACAGTGGGATAACCTGTATGTTAAAAGCTTCAAATCTCTCAATCAGATCCCATACTCTATGTCTATAAGACTTTATTCTTACTTTTTTGGTAGCTACCTACCCACAGACTTGGCTTATGACCAACTTCGAGTCTTTGAACACTTGTACTCTCCTCACACCCATCTGTTCTACGAGAAACAAACCATGGACCAAGGCCTTATACTTAGCATCATTATTTGAGCATGGGAACTAGAAACAGAAAGCTTTGAGGGTCTCTGATCCAGTCGATATTACCAATCGAACACCTGCTCCAGAATCGATCTTGCATTTGACGCCATCAAAATATAACATCCATAGATTGTTGTAGCTTGGTCTGCTAAGCTCTTCCTATTCTTTCATCAATTTTGGGAAGACTTGGTCATCATCGAAGATCACATAGGTTCCCAATCCGATAGTATGGAAGTTCTCGAATGGGTCGAAGTCAATAAACTGGTTGAGGAGGACCTCCTCTTCGGGGGTTTGATCACTTGTATCCTCCTCATCTTCTAACATTTCTACACAATACGTCTCCCTTTTTGAGAAAGAAGTATGTGTCACCTCAAATCATAGGAACACATTGTACGCTATATGTTTTGGGTGCAAGGATTCAGACATGATCTTCATCTTTGCCTCGTGCTTGGTCCGCAATATTATATGAGACCAATCAAGCACTAAATATCCACCAAGCTTTGTTGTAAATTCCCTTGAAAGGCACATCCTGAATACTAGGGGGATGTCTATCACAACTATTTCTTACGTAATCATTTGTATCAAACACAAGAAGAGGGTTAAAGATAGATCCTTGATGTGACTGATGGTTGGGACCTTCTTCCCATCTAATTGCATGATCCCTTTCTCATTTGGAAGGTTCGGCCTCCTGGTGGAGTAGATAAGGCTTTGGATTGTGGGCTAACACTTCTTACACTATTGCTTCTTACAAGTGATACAAAACTTGTAAGTCTTCTTCTCCTTGATACAGAGGAAGGTAACTGGAAGTACTGGAAATGGCCTCTTGAAGATGCTCTTGTTTCAACTCTGGGCATGAAATTTCCAGCCTCTTTTCTTGGTTCAATTTAAGAAATATTTCTAACTTCTAATCAGACATTCAAAAAACTTTGATCCCGCCAAGCATGCTAAAAAAAGAATTGTTGATCATTAAAGCTTGTGCTTCTTCGACAACATTATGGGAAATTCAGTGAGTGGGGGACCAATTTGTGCATCACTGAATGACCTCTAGTATTTTTATAGAAAGTCAAATCTTCTTTGTGTTTGAGGGAAAAAGGTAGAAAGAAACACAAATAAAATATAAAAATGGCAATGCACCAAATATTTTACAACATTTGTGATGAGCCCTGCTGGCTCACTACTAAACCCCTGTAATTTTTTTAAGTCTATTTGTGTTTTACTTAGTTTTTTAGAGAATGTTTGTAGACAGAAGAGAAGGTGCACATCATATTAAAGCTTATAGAAATGCAATATAGACATATTATGAGCAACAAATGTAATAGATGTTATTCTGTAATACATACAATGAGATTACAAACAAATCACATACCCGAAATGCTCCAGAATAATTAAATAAAGAAGTTTCTCAGTTTGCCAGCCGGAATTGATGAAAACTAACAAAGAAACTCGCCAGAGCTCCAGATCTGACTTTTCCCACTCCAAAATAGGATACAATCTCCTGAGAGAGGTAGACGCCAAGAAAGGGTCACAAAGAGAAGCCAAGAGAAAGATGTTTCAACTAGTTCCTTCACACACCTTCCCAAAACAAGCACATTTATCAATGCAAAAGTACAGCCTAAGAAGAAAGCTGAAGAGCCAAAGATGGAAGCTGTGGAATTGCTGAAGAGGACACCTCAAGTGTAGAAACCCCCTTCCTTATTGCAGACACATATAAACTGAATAATAAACTATGTTAGAAGCATGTAGAACCTTTGAATGAAGTTCTCACTGCATTGATTTGACTGATCTCTCACAATCTCAAAAGTGCTCAACATCAAAGAGGAATCGTTCTCCAATGGAAAATAATGCTCAAACCCTGATCACAGAGGAAGGCACAGGAAAAATAACCAAGGCAAAGTCGAAATTATCAAGAATAGGGTTTATCATTGCCAAATTGCCTTATATAAAAAAGGCATGCATTTCCAAAATGATACGCCACTTTCATCATTTAAATCTTTTAAATTATAATTTAAGTCACTTTCAATAGTTTGACTTAAATAAAGTGGGCGCCCTTTTATATTTTAAGTGATTAAATATTAAATCACTTTTATAGAATAATTAAGTGATATAAAATGTATAAAGTCAATTTGACTTTATAAAAAGGCATTAAGTTAATTAATTAACTCAAATCACTTAAAAATCTATAACTCGCTCAATACTCCAAATATTCTCGTGCCGTCAAAAGCTGTCAACCCCTGAACTGCTATCACTTGCTATGAACCAAACACTGGGCTCTGAAAATGAGAACGATCAACTCCTCCAGAAAACACCACTGACCCTCTAACCAATCTAGCTAGCCCACAAGGGTCCAAGAAAAGACTAGCACACTGTTCCCGAGAACTAACTAGAGCGGGGACATCACAGTCCGCCCTCCCCGAATTTGCTTGTCCACAAGAAAACTCAAAGCCGAATGCTGAAGAATACCGTCACTCTCCCACGTAGCATCCTCTACTGGTAGATCTTTCCACTTTACCAAGTATTCCCTGATAACTCACCACTGAAGATGACGCTCTCTAGAATCCAGAATGGCCTTAGGTATCAAAATCAATTTCCCCTCATCATCCAGGGGTGGTAAATCAATAGAAGGAGTCACCTGTTGTTGCAACACCTTTTTGAGGCACGACACATGGAACACATTGTGAACCTTACTATCCACCAGAAGATCTAACTCATAAGCCACTTTATCGACATGTCTAACAACTCTAAAGGGTCCATAGTATCGCGGCTTAAGTTTCTCAGCACCCTTCTTATGAAGGGTGGACTACCTATAAGGCTGAAGCATCAAATACACCAAATCATCGACCTCAAAAGATCGCTCCACTCGCCTCTGATTAGCATATTGTTTCTGCTAATTTTGAGCTTTCTGTATATTCTCTCTGAGTGCCCTCATAATATCCTAGTTCTCCTGTAATAAATCACCAGCATTGGGTACTCTATTGTCACTCAGCAATAAATCTAGAAAGCTCAGAGCATCATATCAATATAATGCTCGATAAGGTGTCATCTGAATGCTCATGTGATGAGTGGTATTGTAGCAATACTCACAAAGGTATAACCACCTCACCCATGCCCTCTGCTGCCCTGAACTGTAATTCCACAAGTATCCTTCCACCCATTTGTTGACTATCTCAGTCTGCCCATCTGTCTGTGGGTGGTAGTTGGTACTCGGAGTGAGTTCTATCCCAAAAAGTTTGAATAACTCCTGCTAGAAGTTACTCATAAACCTAATGTCCCTGTCACTGACTATACTCCAAGGAAAACCATGCAACCTGAATACCTCTCAGAAAAACAAATCTGCCACCTGGGTAGCTGTGTGTGTAGTAGTGATTAAGAAGAAATGTGCATACTTCATCAATCGATCTACCACCACAAAATGTTGTCTTTCCCTTGAGCTTTCAGTAAGCCCGTAATGAAGTCCATAGACAAGCATTTCCACTTCCTCTCAGGGATAGGAAGTGGCTAAAGTAAACCTGCAGGGTATGTATGTTCTTGCTTGTTCTATTGACAAACAAGGCATTCCCTGACATACTAAAGAACAAATGATTTGAGACCCTTCCAAGAGAATCTCTCCCGTACCTGCCTGTAGGTCTTAAAGTAACTAGGATGTCCTGCCATGGGTGAATCATGAAAAGATCTCAATACTTTGTCCCTCATCTCAGAACCTGGGACTAGAAATATCCTCCCTTTGTAAATGATAAGATCATCTACAAGTGAATATCTGTCATCCTGTACTGTCCCATCTACTATGCTAGAATCCCATGGGTTCTTAGCATACTCCGCTACTATCATATGTCTCCAGTCCTCTGAAATCTGTGTAATGGAGCTCAAGTGAGGACGGCAAGATAATGCATCAGCAACCACATTCTGAGTGCCCTTGACATAGGAGATGTCAAAATCATAGGACTAAAGTTTGCTGACCCATTTTTGCTGCCTTTCGTTCAAATCTCGCTGCCCAAGAAAATGTTTCAGACTATTATGATTGGTTTTAACACTGAATTTACTACCAACCAAGTATTTCCTGAATTTGGCCATGGCATGCATGATGGCCAACATTTCCTTATCGTAGATATTGTAGCTTCGTTCAGGACCTCTTAGCTTCCTGCTCTTGAAAGCTATAGGGTGTCGATCCTGCATGATGACTGCACCAATACCCTCACCACTGGCATCACAATGTAGCTCAAATGGTCTGTTGAAATCCGGTAAAGCCAAGACTGGACATGTAGTCATGAGAAGTTTGAACTTCTCAAAGCACGCCTGTGTGAGAGGTGTCCACACAAAGGCTCCCTTCTTAGTCAAATTAGTTAGTGGTGTGGCATGTCATGAGAATCCACTAACGAACTGATGATAGAAGGCGCATAATCCTACAAACCCCCTGAGCTGTGTCAATGTCTCAGGTGTAGGCCGATCGATGATAGCTCAAACTTTCTCTGGATCCATGCTGACTCCTGCACTGCTGATAATGTGGCCCAGATATAAAAGCTCTACCATGCCTAAAGCACACTTGGACTCCTTGGCATACAAGGACCCCCTGTCAAGTATACTCAATACCTCATCCAGGTGAACCATGTGTTCCTCCCATGATTTGTTGTAAACCAGGATGTCGTCAAAGAACACCAATACAAATTTCCTCAAGTGAGGATGGAAAACCCTGTTCATAGTAGACTAAAACATAGTTGGAGCATTGGTTAAACCGAATGGCATAACCAAGAAATCATAGTGTCCACAGTGACATCTGAATGAGGTTTTCTCAATAACCTCCTCTCGGACTCTGATCTGATGGTAACCTATCCTCAAGTCAATCTTTGAGAAATAGCAAGCTCCATGAAGCTCGTCTATCAACTCATCTATCTGTGGAATAGGATACCTATTTTTTATAGTCTTCCTATTGAGCATTATGTAGTCAATACACATTCTAAGTGTACCATCCTTTTTCTTCACCAAAACAACCGAAGAAGCAAAGGGTGACTTACTCGGCCTGATGTGCCCCATAGCTAAAATTTCTTTGATGGTCTTTTCAATTTCATCTTTCAAGCATTTAGGGTGCTGGTAAGGAGTGATCATAATAAGTTTTGTGCCCTCATCCAGTTCAATGATATGTTCAATACCTCTATCAAGAGGTCTACCTGGTGGAATTGCACTGAAAACCTTTGCATGTTTGATTCGAAGTTCTTGCACATCTGGATGGTAAGAAGAAGCTTGTTGCTCCAACTGTGAAGGCATTAACTTGCACTCTGTTGCCCAATCTACCATATCATGCCGACTCAAACATTCCATTCTACAGAGTGAAATTTATTTCACATTGTTGTCTTTGATGCTTTAAGAACATGATTTGTGCCATCAACTCTGAATTTCATCTCCATGTCGTGCAAATTAAGTGTGAACTCTCCTATCACATGAAGCCACTTCATGCCGAGAACTATATATGTTCCTCCCATGTTCACAACATAGTAATCTACCTTAAACTCAAAGTTATTGAGTTTCATGGGCAAGTATGGTATCATCCTCTCGCAATTGAGATTGTATCCATATGCAACCTTCACACAAATTCCTTCAAACGTCTGAGTTTGAATTCCCCATTTCTCCACTAACCGTGAATCAATAAAGTTGTGGGTTGCACCTGTATCTAGAAGAGATATGACCCTTTGACCAGCTAGGATCCCATGGAGTCTGAAAGATCCCTCTCTCTGCATGCTGGACATATGAGCCTCCTGTAACTCAGTTTCTACTACAATTTCTACCTCATTTTTTTATTCTTCTCCATCTATATCATAGATTGGAGCTTGCTGATCAGAAAAATCAGTCAACATTTCTCCCTCATAAAACCACTCCATGTGCCTATTTTTCCCTTTAGGTTTGAGGGGGCAGTCATGATTAAAGTCATACGGACCCTTGCAATAAAAACAAAGTTTCCTTCTACGAAGATCATTCATAGTTTCACGATCCAATGGTGTTGCATATTTCTTCTTTTGATCAGCATTATCAACCTTTTTTGGATTTGATTTATTATCTATGTATGAGGTAGAAGGTTTCGAGCCAAATTTCTTATGAGGTGTAGTAAGCTCCATACTGCGAGCTTTCCTCATGGCCTCCTGTAGTGTAGGCGGATCAAATGCCTTGATCCATCCTTTCATGGGCTCGAAAAGACCCTCAATGAAGAGTATAATCAGCCTCCTCTCAGAAATGCATGTCACCATAACTGACAATCTCTGAAACTCTCCAATATATGATTCCAAACTACCTAGTTGTTTCAATTGTGCTAGGTCTCTGAAAAATAGCTCAGGATCATGCTTGTCAAACCTCTCTACCTGTCTATTTGTGAACTCTTGGTACAAAGTAATCTGGTCATGGTGAAGAGTAGTCATGCCATGAATCCACCAATCATGAGCCATGCCATCAAGGTGAAGTGTTGCAAATCAAGTGGCATCCTCCTCAGGCATGGGATGTAATGTCAAGAATGTTTCCAGCTTATTAACCCAGGCACGTGCTGTAACTCTACCACTGCCATCAAAGTTCGCCAAGGTAAGCTTATTGGTAGCCTGTCTAAGATCATTTTGCTTATTTCTAGGCCTCCTGTCATTCCTGCTTCTAGTGTGTTCTCTCTTCTGGCTCATGAATCTATCAAAGTTAAGGTGCTCCTTAACTCTCCGTGGCAGTGCATCAAATTCATCATGCATAACCATGATGTTATCTGCAAATTTAATCTCACCACCCTGTTCAACCTCAACCTCTTCATCAACATCATTTCTAGTAAAAATAGGACAAGTAGCTCTCTCAAAGGTGTGAGCTAGAACAATGTTCCTATGGGGTTCGCCATGAACACTGCCTTCTCGATCACGATCCTGATTATGTCCCCTATGAAGTGTCAAATTTTGAACATTTGTGCTGAGCTGCTGGAGAATATTTGCCACTTGTTCTTGGCCTGTAACCATGCCTTTGAGCACATCTCTAGCTTCTCTATCCTCTTCATCAAAATGATTCCTATGAGAACCTTCAGCTTCCCTGTCAGCCATGTTATCAAAGCCTAATTCTTCTTCCTGTTCATCAAACAGAAATGCTGAAAAAGGTTCAAAAGTACTTCTCTACAAACCTAGACCCCTGCGTGAGTAGTACCTATCAAACCTATTCTAATGAGGCCACATATAGACTGCTAACCCTGCAGGCTGGCAGGATCAGAGCTCTGATACCACTGTGATGAGCCCTGCTAGCTCACTGCTAAACCCCTATAATTTTCTTAAGTCTATTTGTGTTTTACTTAGTTTTTTAGAGAATGTTTGTAGACAGAAGAGAAGGTGCGCATCATATTAAAGCTTATAGAAATGCAATATAGACATATTCTGAGCAACAAATGTAATAGATGTTATTCTGTAATACATACAATGAGATTACAAACAAATCACATACCCGAAATGCTCCAGAATAATTAAATAAAGAAGTTTCTCAGTTTGCCAGCCGGAATTGATGAAAACTGACAAAGAAACTCGCCAGAGCTCAAGATCTGACTTTTCCCACTCCAAAATAGGATACAATCTCCTGAGAGAGGTAGACGCCAAGAAAGGGTCACAAAGAGAAGCCAAGAGAAAGGCGTTTCAACTAGTTCCTTCACACGCCTTCCCAAAATAGGCACATTTATCAATGCAAAAGTACAGCCCAAGAAGAATGCTGAAGAGCCAAAGATGGAAGTTGTGGAATTGCTGAAGAGGACGCCTCAAGTGTAGAAACCCCCTTCCTTATTGCAAACACATATAAACTGAATAATAAACTTTGTTAGAAGCATGTAGAACCTCTGAATGAAGCTCTCAACTGCACTAATTCAACTAATCTCTCACAATCTCAAAAGTGCTCAACATCAAAGAGGAATCATTCTCCAATGGAAAATAATGCTCAAACCCTAATCACAGAGGAAGGCACAGGAAAAATAACCAAGGCAAATTCAAAATTATCAAGAATAGGGTTTCTCATTTCCAAATTGCCTTATATCAAAAAGGCATGCATTTCCAAAATGATACGCCACTTTCATCATTTAAATCTTTTAAATTATAATTTAAGTCACTTTCAATAGTTTGACTTAAATAAAGTGGGCGCCCTTTTATATTTTAAGTGATTAAAATATTAAATCACTTTTATAGAATATTTAAGTGATATAAAATGTATAAAGTCAATTTGACTTTATAAAAAGGCATTAAGTTAATTAATTAACTCAAATCACTTAAAAATCCATAACTCGCTCAATACTCCAAATATTCTCGTGTCGTCAGAAGCTGTCAACCCTTGAACTACTATCGCCTGCTGTGAACCAAACACTGGGCTCTAAAAATGAGAACGATCAACTCCTCCAGAAAACACTACTGACCCTCTAACCAATCTAGCTAGCCCACAAGGGTCCAAGAAAAGACTAGCACACTATTCCCAAGAACTGACTAGAGCGGGGACATCACAACATTTCAAACCTTAACTATTCCTTATAACTAATATGATAGACACAGAATGTTGTAGACACTTCATTGTTGGGAAGAGAACAAATAAAAAAGGCTAGAGAAAGGAAAATGTAGTCTTTCAAATCTTCCTGTGGGAAGAACCCATTAAGGTCCAATTAGACATAAGAAAACTCTAAAGATTAACAAAAATATTCAAAAATTTACAAAAGCCTTCTTCCTTTACATCATAATATGGAAAATAGCATACCCTTTACAAAAAATGGAAGAGTTCAATAGACATGATCCAATTTTTGAAAGCTAGCAGTCAACATAGAAGCTTAACATCATGTAAATTAGTTATTCAAACTACCAACACAAAATTTTAACACAATGCTTTCAATATGAATGAAATATGAAAATGAAATTTGACAAAGGCCATAACATGCACAATTTCAAATATTTCTCCCAAATAGATCAAACTTCCATGATATGTAAACTGAAAATAAAGGTCGAATGCCAATCAGATGATAGTTTGAATTAAATATAACATGCCAAAGAATAGCAATATTCTATTAAGACCTTTCTACTTCTGAGAAAATAGAACTCGTTAATAATATCTATCCTTCGAAAAAAAATTAGAATCAATAGTTAAAATCTAAAAACCAAACCTCTTAAAAAAATTTAACTCAATGTTGCCAACCCCTATTTATAGGCAGAAGAAGAGGAAACCGCCGCAAACATTCCAGAAGCAAAAACTACCAGATGTCTAAACCTAATAGCTCACAATTCAATCTTAGATCTTGATTAGATCACATCAATCTTCGCTCATTAAGTCTCAACTGCTTCATTAATGGCTTCAAATATTTTAGTGAAGATAGCTATCAGAAAATAATCAAATTTTAACACAGCCTGGCAAAAATCCGATTGATCAACTATGGAGGTTAATGACACCGACTCGAAGGTTCCACCTCGAAAGTAAGACGCTCATTTTGCTCCCCGAAAAACTCCACCCAAAAGATCTTTCCACAAAAATAAAAACTGCTTGACGTAAATAGATGACGTGTCGAGTGAGCGAGCGATCTCAGACTTGGGAGAGTAGTTTTAAAGGAAGTCCCTACCAAGCTGAGGGCGGGTGCATGAAGTTGGGTAGCAATTTTGTGGCCACCTTTTAAAAAAAGTTTGAAAACTCATAGTGTGAGTGCATTATAACACGAGCGTGTTATAACACACTTGTGTTATTGCACGTTAAAAGCAAAAAAAAAGTGAAATTCATTCATTTTCGTTTCGATTGTTTTTTGTTCTTCCCATGGCCAAAACCCCCATCTTTCATGCTCGTGTTCTAAGAGGAGGTATTGTGCAAAAATATTCAACAACAATTGCTATTTCTTTGCAAGGATGGTGCCATGACGACGAAGAGGTGGGAGAGGTAAGTATTGTTTGTTGTTTGTTTTGAATTTCTTAGTTTTAGGTTGATTTTGTTAGTTTTAGGTTATATTTGATTAAAAAAAAAATTGAATTTGTAGGAGATGCAAATGAACCTGCAAATTCTAAAAATCCTCAACAAGAAGAGCAACCAAATCCTCAACAACAACCTCCTCCACCAATCACTCAACACCCTCCTAGCACTCAACAAAATTTAATGAGTGAAATTGAGAACAACAAAAAACAAATTGAGGATTGTATTAGTAGGTTAAGTGATTCAAATGGTTCAACCACAGAAAGAATGACCCTAGAAAATTCATTGAAAGATATGTTAAAAAATGTAGATTCAATTAGCAAACAAATAACTGGATGGCAAGATAGGAGGCAAGCGGCTAGGGCATATTATGCGGATAAAATATCATATAAACAAGTAAAGGATTAAAAAATTACAAAAGGTGATTTTTTCTCATTATTCACTAACCCACACAAAAATCAAAATCTTAAATCCTCAATGCGAAGAGGTTTCCTATTCATTGGTGCCACCACCAAGAGATTAGGAACCGTTTTTATGATAGGTGGTACATGGTCTTTGATGACTGACCGTGCAACAATTGTAAAGTCCCCCAGTATTTTCTTAGGAAACTATACAATGAGTTCATATTGAACAAAATCCCAAATTATTTTGATATGAGGGACTTCCAAGGGAGAGGTGGGGGGTTGGCTTAGGATAGGCCCGGTGCACAGCCAGATCCTACGTGGCAAGGGAGACGAGATCTCACTAGGCCGCCTCATGAGCATGTTGTTATGTCTGTCGTCGTGAAGGAGAGTGTTAACGTAGAGACATTGTAGGCGATCAACACTTTGACATAGAGTGTCATCCATCATACTGGCCCTATTCTACAGCGCCATCCAGGGGAGTCTTTGAGTGATGGCCTTCGAACCCATGTGTGTCAATCTTGTGAGGCAACTTGTTCATATGACCCCACTAGCACTCAGGAGGCTGCTACGCAGGATCTATATGCAGCTACGGAGATGGAGAGGGTGGCTGAAATTTTGCATGGTGTGTATGGAATTGATACTCAAGTAAAAGTTAGCATGTTCATTGAATTTAATTTATTAAATTTTGATTTTGAAATGCAAGATTAACTAATTTAGTTTTATGATTTTAATAAAATTGTAGGGTCTCAGTGTTGAGATTGGATACACTGGCCCTCCACCTAATTTTTTTGCAATACACCTATTGGTGGGGTATGTAACTAGTAAACAATTATAAATTCATTACATGTTAATAGCATTGTTTTACGAATGGTATTTTAATATGTGATTTTGGATGTTGAATAGGGTAATATTGGAGGTTTCGAGGGAACACCTCCCAGTGCCAGTGGATTTACTCAAACCTACGCGCAAGTAATAGAATAAAGAGTTTAACTAATGAATTGTACTTAATAGATTTGTGTATTTTATATTCATATCATTGGTTACGTTGCATTGCACATCATTCAAGCTCAAAGCATTACTTCACATTCCATAACTAATAACTAGATGTTGATAGATGACAAAATTTCAACTACAATATAGTTGTTTAGAAAGTCAACATAAACAGTGATGCAATTACTTCACATGAAGGCATGTGCTTGCAAAGGTGCACCTGCACGACAAACTATGGATGCTTGGAAAAAATATATGAAACCATAATAGTAAGCAATAGCATAAGAAAGGCAGTTAGTAGTTTGAAAAAATGCCTCGAAGAAATGCGGTCTCATGGTGATGGAATTCCATTCCATCACCATGAGACCACATTTCTTCGAGGCATTTCTTCAAACTACTCACCACCTTTTCTATGATACCACATTTTTCATACATGTGCACCAAAGCATTTAATCAAACTACTCACTTCCTTGTTGTTATGGCTAAAATCCAAAAATAGGCGCTTTCCAACAAACTATGGATGCTTGGAAAAATATCTATCAATGCATAATAGTAAGCAATAATACCATAGAAAAGGCAATGAACTTTTTGAAAAAATTCTTGAAAGAAATATGTTCTTATGGTGATAGAATGCCATGACATGCATTTGTTTGTAATGGCATTCCATCACCACAAGACCCCATTTCTTTTGAGGCATTTTTTCAAACAGTTCACTGCCTTCTCTATGCCACCATAGTTATCGTACATGTCTACGAAAGCATTTAATCAAATGGTTTAGCAGCTTGCTGCTATGGGTAAAAGCCTAAAAACATGTCCTTTCAAAAAAGATATGGATAGGGAAAATAGTAAGCATGATAATCATAAATATATAGTTTAATAAGTACTCAAAAAAAAAATCATTAGATCTCATACATTATAAGTCATGACATGGATCTCTATTGTAACTTTTTTGTGATTGAATAATTTGTTGTTTTATTTTCAGATGTTGGAGGCAGAAACACCTCCAAATGTTATGAGGGCAATGGATATCAGTGTTTCATCCGCTATACAATCCTCGATGAATTTGACAGGGGAGGTATGAGAAAATTAATATATTTTAATTTACATTCGTTGCTATAGATGTTAGTTCTAGTGAAAAATAAAACCATTATTGATTCATAGTTTAATTTCTATTTGGATGGTTTATACAGGGCTTGAGCATGCCTTAGCATCGACGTGTGAATATTTCCCTCATGCAAAGTGATCATGAGATGGTCGTAAGTTATTATTTTGTTAAATATATCATTTTTTATAATGTAATTTATATATATTAATGTCTTTACTTCTTATTGTAACAGTTAAAAATTCACCAAGAACTTAATAGCACTAGGAGGAGCAGCAAGAGCACTCCTCAAGCATAGCAGAAATGAGTGACGGACTTATCGCCATCGGATTGAAAAACAAAGGGAAAGAATTTATTTCCAAAGCATGGAGAGAAATGAATTTTGATTCCAGAGCCATTTGTTGTATGCCTACATGGCAATTTTGTACATATTTTGTATTAGACATATTTGACATTGTATGCCTATATGGCATTCTCATAAGCATATATGGCTATTTTGTACCTATATTTTATACTTATATCAACATATATTGATGTATGCGTACATGGCTATTTAGTTAATACAATCTTTTTTATCGATGGTGTCCATATTTTCATTATAAATTCATAGTTCAATAGATATGAGTTACATGTATTCAAGTGTATACTTTACAACTTACGTGTATATTTTGTGACTTACGTGTGTTCCAATGTATGCTTTGTGACTTATGTGTTTTCATGCATATACCTTGTATTTGTGTATATACTTTGTATTAAGTTTTGTATACTATATATTTGTGTGTGTATTTCAAAGCTTATGTGTTTGTGACTACTTGTGCTTCCCTTATTCACATGTACATGCTTGACTTATTCACGTGTATACTTATTAATTGGTTAGCCCTAGCATTGATCATTGTTGTCCTTCATAGTTTGTCTTGAATAAATTAATTGATTGATGGTAAACAACTTTATCTAAAAGCAAAAAATATTTTTTCAATTGGTATTCCATGAAATGATTGATAAAAACATTCCAATATAATTAATCCTTTGATTGGAACAACTCAATTGAACTGAGAATTTATCACACATCTATAGAGAAATAGAAGGATACTACAAACTAAAAAAAATTACACAAGTTTGTTCTCACTGACTTGATGTACTCTCCAACATCTCTCTTATCTCATGCAAAGAGTTAGAACTACTTGGCCATGCCTTTGCATCATTCAAGAAGTTTTTCTCTTTTTAACAATGTCAAAAGCATGGCTACATACAGATTAGGCAAAAGACTTTTCCTTTTAGATTAGCAATGCATGGAAGTTTCAAAAAGTATCCTTGATATTACAAAAAGATATGTGTTTATACACTTCAATTGTGTAGTCCCCCCTTTGGTTCTTTGAAAGAAAAATCTTCCTATGCCATTGTTACACTGCACAGGTAAACCAGATTTTGTATTGTGGAGCCATATTAAGCTACCACTCTCAAGACCAATGTAACAATGATACAAAATAATGTTTGAGACTACAAGAAGACATCAAAATGGCTAGTGTACTAAACAAATTATTATGATTTATGAAGAACGCTAATAACTCTACTCAACTGGCTTCTTTTTTCAAAATCATACAAATTGAACCCTAGCATCAATAGACTTTGTATATCAAGCTACCACAATTCAAGTTTCAACGATGAATATTTATCATGCATGTTTTAAATGGCATTCAATTTTATTGTAGTTTTGTTTTTTATGTGATGTTATGTGATACTCTAATCCTAATTCATGCTTCTAGGCTGCATATATATATATATATATATATATATATATATATATATATATATTGTTTTTACATTTTTTTGTACCAACGAACCCAAAACGAACTGAACCCCCCTCCAAAAAGTTTGGCTAAACTGACAAACCGAACCCCCAAACCTGAACCCGAACCTCAAAACCTATTCCAACACTCTTCATTCTACCTACACAAACTTAATTGACCACCAAATTATGTTTCCCCTTGACTTTAACCACTTTTACTCCCTCAAACCTCTCTTTTTCATTCAAAATCCCTATTTTCCCAACTAGGGCATCATGTCATAACATACTTTTGACCTCCCCTATCCTTGTAGACCTTTTGAACACATCAAACTCCACAACCTCGCCCTATTTCGAACCTATTCTAACTTATTTTCAAGCAATTTCTTCTTTTCACCTCTTCTAGCCTTACTTTTAAGGGGCCTCAATTCTAAATTTTCAACAGGGGCAATGTTAGTAATCTCTTCCAATGCCTTTACCAATGCTATTTTCTTATTCCTAGTCCCTATCCTACATACATCAGGCTCATATCACCAAGACACGGCCTGAACAATAGGTGGAATGGCCTATTTCAACATATTACACTCAAACCCTTAAGGGATCGATCTGGTTGAACGTAGCTCAGAGTGATTCCATGTGTTTGGGTGAGAAAGAGGACTATGCCTAGTGTAAACATACCTATTCGGACACGTTAGAATTTTTTTTTTGGTCACACAAGTTGCAAAACGAAAGTTGCACCACTTTGCAACTTTCCACTACTTGCATTTGACACTTTTTCTATCAACTAAAAACTGGACACCACGGGGAAACCACTCCGAGATAATAGAAACTAAAATATTTTATTGTAGAGGGGTCCAACGCTATCCCATAGGATCAAACGAAAAGTTTCTAAGCTTCATGGTATCTGAGTAACAACATGCTGAAGTTTGCAGCCATTTTGCACTTTGGACCCTCAAGGGATCGATCCAGTTGAACGTAGCTTAGAGAGATTCCTTGTGTTTGGGTGTGAAAGAAGACCATGCCTAGCGTAAACATACCTATTTGGATATGTTACAATAGTTCGTTTGGTCACACGAGTTGTAGAAAAAAAAATTGCACCACTTTGCAACTTTCCACTACTTGCATTTGACACTTTTTCCATCAACTGAAAACTGGACACCACAGGAAAACCACTCCTAGATAACAAAAACTGAGAGAAGTTATTACAAAGGGGCCCAATAAAATCCCATAGGATTAGATGAGAAGTTTCTAAGCATTACAGTATTTGAGTAACAACATGCTGAAGTTTGCAGTCATTTTGCACTTTGGACCCTTAAGGGGATTGATCTTGTTGAACGTAGCTCAGAGCGGTTTTGCATGTTTGGGTACGAAATAGGACCATGTCTAGTGTAAAAATACATATTCAAATGCATTGGAACAATTTTTTTGTTCACACGAGTTGCAGAACAAAAGTTGCACCACTTTACAACTTTCCACTACTTGCATTTGACACTTTTTCCATCAACTGAAAACTAGACACCATAGGAAAACCACTCTGAGATAACAAAAACTAAGAGAGATTATTGTAGAGGGGCCCAACATGATTCCATAGGATTAGATGAAAAGTTTATAAGCATCACGGTATCCAAGTAACAACATGCTAAAGTTTGCAGTCATTTTGCACTTTGGACCCTTAAGGGATCGATCCAGTAGAACGTAGCTCGGAGCGATTCCACATATTTGGGTGTGAAAAAGGACCATGCCTAGTGTAAACATACCTATTCAAATGCGTTGGAACAGTCTGTTTGGTCACACAAGTTGCAGAATGAAAGTTGCACCACTTTGCAACTTTCTACTACTTGCATTTGACACTTTCTCCATCAACTGAAAACTGGACACAACAAGAAAACCACTCTGACATAAAATAAAAAAGTAAAAAAACTAAGAGAGGTTATTGCATAAGAGCCCAACATGATCCCATAGGATCTGGAGAGAGTTTTTTAAGCATCACGGTATCCGAGTAACAACATGTTGAAGTTTCCAGCCATTTTGCACTTTGGACCCTTAAGGGATCGATCTGGTTGAACATAGCTCGAAGCGATTCTGCATGTTTGGGTGTGAAAAAAGACCATGTCTCATGTAAACATAGCTATTCAGATGCATTGGAACAGTTTTTTTGGTCACACAAGTTGCAGAACGAAATTTGCACCACTTTGCAACTTTCCACTACTTGCATTTGACACTTTTTCCATCAATTGAAAACTGGACACCACAGGAAAACCACTTTGAGATAACAAAAATTGAGAGAGTTTATTGGAGAGGGGCCCAACATAATCCCATAGGATTAGACAAGAATTTTCTAAGTGTCATGGTATCCGAGTAATAGCATGTTGAAGTTGGCAATCATTTTGCACTTTGGACCCTTAAGGGATCGATCTAATTAAACATAGCCCGGAGCGATTCCACATGTTTGGGTGTGAAAGAGGACCATTTATAGTGTAAACATACATATTTGAATGTGTTGGAATAATCTATTTGGTCACACGAGTTGCAGAATAAAAGTTGCACCACTTTGCAACTTTCCACTACTTGCATTTAACACTTTTTCCATCAACTGAAAATTGGACACCATGAGAAAACCACTTGAAGATAACAAAAACCAAGAGAGGTTGTTGTAGAGGGACAAACGCGATCTCATAGGATTAGACGAGAAGTTTCTAAGCATCACAATAGTTGAGTAACAACATGCTGAAGTTTGCAACCATTTTACACTTTGGACCCTTAAGGGATCCATCTGGTTGAACGTAGCTTGGGGTGATTCCACATGTTTGGGTGTGAAACAGGACCATTCCTAGTGTAAAAATACCTATTTAGATGCGATGGAACAATCCATTTGGTCACAGGAGTTGTAGGACGAAAGTTGCACCATTTTGCAACTTTCCACTACTTGTATTTGACACTTTTTCCATCAACTGAAAACTGAACACCATAGGAAAACCACTACGAGATAAGAAAAATTGAGAGAGGTTATTGTAGAGGGGCCTAACATAATCCCATAGAATTAGATGAGAAGTTTTTAAGCGTCATGATATCTGAGTAATAGTATGTTGAATTTTGCAACCATTTTGCACTTTGGACCTTTAAGGGATCGATTCGGTTGAACGTAGTTCGGAGCGATTCCGCATGTTTGGGTGAAAAAGAGGACCATGCCTAGCGTAAACATACCTATTCAAATGCGTTGGAATAGTTCATTTGGTTACACAAATTGCAAAATGAAAGTTGCACCACTTTGCAACTTTCCACTGCTTGCATTTGACACTTTTTCCATCCACTAAAAATTGGACACCACAAGAAAACCACTCTGAGATAACAAAAATAAAGAAAGGTTATTGTAGAGGGATCCAACTCAATCCCATAGATTTAGATGAATATTTTTTAAGCACCATGGTATCCGAGTAATACCCCATCAAATATTGCTACGCTTTCGCACTTTGGGATCTGATGTTTCCTTGAACTATATGGTTCCGTACAGGGTGATTGTGCTCTATTTTTTATGGAATTAGGTGGGCTTAGTTATGGTTATAAACCATGTGTGCAAAGTTTTGTGCACAAGGGAAGAGAATAGAGGGTTTTTAGGTGATGCCCTAGATGTCAAATGGTGCATTTTTTAGTGGAAAATGGTGGTTTACTACTAGGGTTTGAAGAAATATTTGGGGGAAGTGATTTCTCTTGAACTTTTAAGCTTGTGTAAACCTTTTTGAAGGTGTTTTAGGTTTTGGTTGGCTATGGGAAGGTTTTGAGTATGGGTTTTCAATAAACCCTTGCCTAACTTGTGAAAGAAGAGGGTTTTAGGGTTTGTTATGTTAGAGGGCTTGTTGATGCAATTCAAGGTGGAAGAACTATTTTCAATATCAACTAATCAGACCTCAACAAGACACTAACATTGAAATCACAATCACCCAAATTGAATCAACTAACAACAATAGGCTTATAGTCTCCAAATCTCATCAAATAGGCCTATCTTTTAGAGAAGGCCATCCAATGGCCAAACAAACATCAATCAAGCTTTAACACAAACCTTAAGACAAATTCCCAAGAGATCATACCATGTTTCTTTGTACCATCATTAAGATCCAATAGACCACCTTGCACAAAGGCTACTAAATTAGCCCTATTTACAAAGAGAGGACCTTTTAAACACTAGATCTTCACTCAAACTCCTAAAATAGTAGTATGTTATGTGTCAAAACCTCCAATTCCATTATTTGTTTCCAGGTCAAGGACCTCTAGACCCCTAATACACCAAACCCTCAATTTCAAGCAAAATACTTAGGGTTTTAATGAAACTCCTATCTCCCAGATTGCCAGACCCAAAAAAAGAACCAAACACACTTACTAGACCCTGCACATGGTGAATAATATATTACATGGATAGTCCTTCCCACATTTTTTCAAAACACTACTTGAAACCCTCATTTTCATCATGAAAATACCCTGCTACAGCCCTAAAACATCATCCCAAACACCCAAACTTGACTCCGCAACATTCTAAATAGGTTAGGCATGATTTTTACAAGTTATAGGACCCATTCCACAAGTTATATTAGGTACAAAAAGTGGAATGGATCGAATTACATCATAAAACCCTTCAATCCAAGAACACTGTGAAAGTAGGTAGTAGCAGTAAAAACAAGATAAATTTCACTATACAAAGAGTTAGAACCTCTAAATAGGTGAAAATTAAACCTAATTCATCAATATACAACATACAATAGGTTTCAAATCATCTTAACATCTGTACAGGTCGTACAACAACAAGAAAAGTGAGAAAAACCAGTAAATTTCTAGAAAATAACATTCTTCTTGATAAAAAAATGGGTTACAAATCAAACAACAACCTCTCCTTTGAGGAATTGAAGGTTATTATACATTTTTTTATTTCATTCCAACTCCCTCCAATTCCCATAACTTATTTTTAATCATTGAGACCTTCTAATCTTCATTAAGTTGCATTTTAGACCTTTTACACATGACAACATTACATGAATTTTGTACCTTTTTTAATTTTGACCCCTAAGGACTCCTAAATCACTCAAACACCTTTAATTCAGCCTATTACAACCTCTTAGACCTCATTCTTGCACATTTACAACCAAATTCAAATATTGACAATTTTGTAGCAAGAATGCATTTTTTTGCACATTTGACCACCGAGACTCAAAAACTCACCCTAATACACCTTAAATGGTCTTGATTGACCTTATTTAGCATAAATAAACACAAAATACCTTAATCTATATTGACCACCTATCAACCTTCAAAAAGTGAAATTTTGCAACTAGGAGACTAGGTGCTCCTGCACCAAAATTACATTGTGTTTGAGCCTTCAAGAGGCTTTAAATAGCCTTTACAAATGATTCTACATCTTTCCAATCATTCCTAAATATTTTTTTTTGTAACTAAAATTACTTATTACATTATAAATCAATTGGTCTAATATGACCTTATTCAATTGACAAAACTCAAAACACAAAACTAACTTAAAAGACTTGCATTAACCAAATTTGCTCAATAACCTTGGTGCCCCTACACCAAATTTCAGTATTTCAGTAAATCTCATTACAATTCCTTAGGTACTCTATTCTCACATATATTTTATAATGTCACTCATACATTTGAGATTCTCTTATAATGTCTACATCATAGGTTCTTATTTAGAGGTTAACTTCAAATGAGTAACTTGAGATTCCCTTGCAAAGCTTTACACGCTCTTTTATAATGGCTTCAAATCAGAATTGATATTTGTCAAGATCATCAAAATAAGGATGTTTCATTGATTTTTTGGATGATATTCTCTTTAATGGCTCAAAAATCAGCATTTTCTGCAAGGAGAGACCAATCAATTTTTACTAGTTTAGTTACAAATACGCAAAGTAAAAGAATAAAAAGAAACAGCTCATCCAAAATGGAAATGAAATGAAAATAGATGGAAGGAACTTACAGATAGGCATGGAAGTCTCTCAACTTAGTCACTCCTGGTCATACATCTTCACTGGGAGTTCCAAGATACCTATTGCACACAACACCTCTCATGAATAAAATATCTTGAAATTTGAGATGCTCTTATAATGTCTACATCATATGTGCTCATGATAAGGTTAACTTCAAATGAATAACTTGAAATTCCCTCACCAAGCTTCGCACACACTTTTTTAATGGCTTAAAATCATAATTGAGATTTGTCAAGATCATCAAAATAGGGATGTTGCATTGCTTTTTTTCCTGAGATTCTCTTGCATGGTTCATAAATCTTATTTTTTGCAGGGGGACACCAATCAATGTTTACCGGGTTACTTACAGATACACAAAGTAAAATAATATGATAGCATTGGAATCAAACAAATTAACGTGGATACAAGTATAAATTAATAAGAACCATTGTGCATATACTTTCAAATTAATCCAATGAACCATCCGGGTTTGCTCTACTCTTTATTGTGTCAAATACTGCCTCATGGTCAGACTCATGAACCTTCCACAAGGTCTTGTTCAAAGGTCTACCCCCATATTTGGTCAAATAAAAATTGGATGCCATGACAAGGTTTGAGTAATGAAGAATCTTACGATTCATGTCAAAGTCCTGAAACAGCCAATGTTTAACACTCTTATGTGGGTATCTTTTAAGCCATGTTCCAGTAACAATAATTGAGCCTGTAGGGTATTTGATGTTTTCTCCATCTATAATTGGGGCTTCCAATTTATTTTTGGCCTCAACACAATGACACAAGTAATAGTTTGTTCCCTCTTTGTTGTCTTCATCTACAATAATTGCATAAACATGCCCTGCATTGATATGTGCAAAAAATCACTTGAAATTAGTCAACATTACGAATACAGTACAAAGTAAAATAACAATATGGAATTTCAAAAACTAAGCAAGTAGATATATTACCTAGTTGAACTAGATCTGATATGTGGTCAAAGTTGACTGATGATTCCATATATGTTAGTTCCAATGTCATCAGAGGGTGATATGTGTGAAGTGGGCTAAGATAACTTGTCAACCATTTTCCAACCCACTCCCCTAACTCACAATCATTCCAAGCTTGCATTGTACATGAAGAACAAAAGCATTCCATCTTACATGTATCAATACTCCATGAACCTACATTTGAGCTAAGGAAGGAGTGTAGCTCACTCGATCCTGTTAGTGTACAACAATCCTCATATGGTGCAATGTTAGTATAATCCATCAACCAAAAAAATCTATGAACTGAAGACGTACCTTCATTACCTGGACCCATCGAAGCATTACACCACTCGACTATTGATCTTGCATCTGTCAACTTTGCACTATCTTTATACTTTAACTCTTCTCGTGTTAATGCTCTTTTCTCGCACCATCATGCTCCCCTTTAACATGCCTAGCCTCACAAAAGTTCTACATATGTTGAACACTTGTAATGAGATGCATCCTACACAACCAGTAGAAAATGTGTGTGTTCTTGAACTGTGTTGCACAGTTATCTAACCATATTATATGTCGACCGAATGTTATGCCCCTCTGAGAAAAATCATTGTAGAACATCTGGAAGCAACCTTACAAGAACTTTGGAGAATGTGTGCGATCATCACTAATATAATAGTGATACACCCTCAATACCTTCCTTTGGTCCTCTGTACTATCAGTTGCATGAATGAATGTTATATGCACAAATATCAAAACCTATGTGGAGTTGTAATACTATGACTGCACCTCACACTATGGCTATAGAGTGTAGTTATCTACAAATTCAACCACTGATACTATGTTTCCAATTGGAAAGGTGTCCTTGTATAGCTTGAATTGTGTGTCCAGCCATCGGGCTCTATGGGTATGCCTTGCATACTCATACACTAGATTCTCATGAAACATGGACATAAACTGATACAGTGGAATCTCGTGAATAACCAAATCACACCTTTTTGTTTGAGACCCATCTTTTGTAGTGCATTCCACTGTTTTATACTTCCTGGACTCTACTAGTTTTTGTCCCACCTCATATGTGCTTTCTATATGTTGACATACTGGCATTCGTTACAAGCCACCACAACGCTCACGAACCATCCAAGCATGTTGTCCTATAGAATATTTGGCCATCCTCTATTTCACATAAATTTTTTGATAAGAACACTCTTGAAGATTTTGGTGGGGCTTCTATGCCAGGGTGATCCCACAAAGCTAGTTTACAATTTCTGGGAGATTTTGATTTTTGCTGAAATCACATATTTTTAGAAAATATAATGATTTAAGCCTTAAAAATTTTCATTTAAATCATTCCAATTGAAGAGGGTTTGATCAAACTACCTTAGATCAAACCCCCTTGGATAGAACTCTGCTAGTTTTAAACCATACCTATATTGGAGTCTCCTTTACACCTATCAAAATGCTAAAAAAAAAACATTTTTGATTTACCTTTTGGGGGATCAAATGAATTCATTTTTAAAAAAAATTGTAAATATGTAGTCCTTATTATAAACTTCCCAAAAAGTATAATTTTAAATATATTTAATTTTTTTATTATATTTATTTTTCATTTCTTGTGAATGTAGGTTTTTACTGAAAATCAAGCTCTTTGTTTTGCAAATGTGGAAAAATAGAATATTATAAAAAAAATTTGAAAAATATGAGTGCACCAGATATTGAAGTCTTTGATCCAACAAAAAAAAAAATGAATTTCAATACATACAAAAAAAAGTTTCATGTTATACGGTTTGCCTATGTTTGAATTGTAATTGGTTTGACTTTGAAACTTGATTAAGGAAAAAATATTTAATAAAACACTATCTAACTAAGTGGAAGCACTAGATATCAGAGTTACAAATCTAAATTTGAAAGAATTAGAATTTTATCCTTCATGGAAAAAAAGTTACATGTTATATGGTCGGCGTCACTCCATAAAAATGTTGTTTTATGAAAAAAAACTAGTTTTCAAGGGAGGTGGAAACAGAGGTACAATTTGATTCCAAAATTTTTGAAAAAAATATATTTAGAATCTATAGAAAAAATATTACGAAACTCTAGTTTGCATCATCTTCAAATTCCTCACGATTTAGCCGTTATAGGTGCCTAAAAGTGAAGATTTAGTTAGAAAAAATTATTTCAATGTCTAGTTTGGCCAAAAATTGTAAACCACTATTGTGGGATCACCCACCACAATCCTGCAAAACATCGTTAGTATGCAAATCTAAAATTATAGAACGATAAACATCATAATGGTTAGAGAATTCAATATGTAGTCTACAACAACAAGTAGTGCGTGTGTGATTTATCATGACATAAAAAGGTTTAAGTATTTCAAAAAATCTTTGAGAAATAATTTGAGGATAATCATTTTGAAATTTACAAAAAAATTGGGTTTGAGTCATATCAAAAAAATACTTTGGATGTGGCTCACGGTTTCGACTACCGATTCTCCTTCTTATGACATCCCTTTGATTTGAAGATGGCCTTGTATTATTCTTGCAATACTCTTCAATTAGTGTTCTCAATGCTTCAACAATTTTTTTATCTTTATGTGGCAGTCTCCCCGAGAATTCCCATAATTCATTGGAATCAGTGCCCTCAATTCTTTGTCGCTTTTGAACAACTTTTGATAAAGTTTTTCTACTAATTCCCATTTGTTCACTTGTCTTTTTAATGAGATGAGCTCTCTTTGCTTGATAGTTTACCAAAGTCGATGTAATAACACATCGGGTGACATTACTATCCTTTGAGTATGAGGTCTTACCCACACTCTCATAAGCATCCATTAGATTCTTCACAATAGTGTTTTCACTTGATGCATTCGATGTTCTCAACCCAAGAGTCTTCATGATGTTTCTGTACTTTAAACCCCACATCATTTGAACAAATATTTGACATCTTGCGGTCTCATTTAGCCTTTGAAAGAATATTTTCCAAATCTTATCAGCATATCTTCTACAAGTGTGTTCTGGAATCTTACCTTCCATGTGCTGCAAAATATCCTCATCAATATTAATAAAATACTTTGGCTTTCTATGCAAAATTCTAGGTGGTGTTCTCCTAGGCACATACATCTCAACATTAGCAATTTCATCAATATTTAATTGAGGTGGGCTATATTATGTACCTTCGATTGAGGGTGGAGTAGAAGACATACCTTGATCTTCACATGGGGATGATGGTGTACCTTCTTCATCAAATCTGAGTGATGATGTACTCTCAACTTGAAATGCAGTGGATGGTGTCCAACCATATTCACTTGCGGTAGATGGTGTCCCTCCATATTCGCTTGTGCTTAATGGTGTCCCTTCGTATTCACTTACAGTAGAGGGTGTGTCTCCAACTATGATATTTGCATCTATCCTAGCACAATGCTTTCACATTTGTTCCCATTGTGCTGCCAATTTTTGTTCTCTTTTTGACGATTGAGGTTCCTCTTCAATTGGCTTATTTTTGTCAATCATTTCCAAGTTCTTCTTTTCATGATATGCCCTGAATCATTCTCTCTCCTTTTCTTTGAAGGTTTGGAGCTCTTCGTCTGTTAGTTTCTTGTTCGTTTCTTCGGCATGGAAAATTTTACCTGTAGCATGGTAATGAGATGAATATTAGTTCCTCAAAAATGTATAAATTAAAATAAATGAAATATATGTCATTCAAGGCTTCATAAATAGACAATATAGGTGATGAGGTAGCTTTATTGATGAGGTAATTTAGAAATACAGATGAAAACCAAAATAGTTTAAATCGGTGCTATCAATGTGGGAGGAGTTGGTGCAGGAGCACCATTTAAAGTTGTTAATCCATTTAAGGTTGAATAAGGTCTAGATTATAGTTTGGAGGAATTTTGTCTTAATAAGGTCTATAAGACCATGTGTTGATGTAATTGGTCATTTTTTCAATAGTATTTAGGGGTCTAGGTAGTAGAGTTTTCAAAATGTGCAAAAAGTGTTAAGTTGTCAAATTAACAAATAGTGAAGGGTTGTAAAAGTGTATTAAAGAGGGAGAGCAATGGTCACCTCTTTCAAATGTTAGTTTTGGAAGTTGAAGTGGTTTTTTTTATGAGGGAAACATTATAAAATTCCATGAGAAACTTGAATGGAGGATGATCCTTGGATTGGAAAGAAGAATTTGAAAAATAAAACTCATAATTTCTCCATTTTTTATGTATTTTCCATTATAGCAACAGTTGGTACAGTCCATACAACATTTTTTTGATTAATTTTATTGTGTAATAGCATAGTATATTGTGTCTTCTCTCATTTAAATCCATTTTTATTTTTTTCCATTAAGTTTTGTGTGATTTATCTTCAGATTTCTCTAACCGACTAAAATAGGGTTTCTTGTAAGTTTGTAAACCTCAAACATGTATTAACTCCATCCAAACTACTGTAAGGCTTGTAACTCAGTGGGATGGATTTGAAACAATACTTTTTTGGTGGATTAATGTTGAACTAGAGTAGGGGAAGTATAGAAGTGGATTGGGTGTCAAACCCTATGAGGAAACGTTGAGTTTTCCTTAAGAAAAATGAGGTTTTGGTGAGTGAAATTAAGTTTCTAAGTTAGGCAACGTTATTTTATGTTAGATTGAGCATGAGTAGGGTATTTTAGGTTTTTTTGAATATATTTCAAGTTTTGGAGTGTTTGGTAAGTGCTACTTTCAATAAAACCTAGGGTTTATAAGCCTAGGGAGAGGGTTTTATGGTTTGGGTGGTAAATGATTGAATCTCTACAATCTAATGTTGGAATTTGAAGTTTTGATAGATATAAAGTTCTGCCCCAAGGTTTTAGGAGATTTGAACAAGTTTTAAAGGTGGTCCCTTTGTAAAATTGGGCTAATTTGAGCCCTTAAAAGTGTAGAAAACCTGATTTGTGCAATTTGGTACAAAACAAACATTGGTGATTGTTGGATATGTTGAAAGGCTACAAGGAAGAGTGTTGATTTGGTGAAAAGTGAAGAGTTTTGAGAATTGTGACTTGTGAATTGTTGTTGTTGGTTGATTTTTTGTGTTAAGTTGTGTTGCAAGACCTCCCCTAGTTGCATCACAATTCAAATGCTTTGTCCATGCTTCCATTTTGAGCCATGATTGCAAGATAGGCTGCACCTTTCCCCATGTTGCTAACTTAGCCTTCAATAAAGAGTCTTCTAACAGTGGAGAGAAGGGTTATAATCCCTTGTAGGTAGACTAATCAAGGAAATAGTTAAAATATATCACAAATAAAAGTGATGAGGTAGGTTTAGTGATGAGGTAAATTTAGAAATAGAGATGAAAACCAAAATAGTTTCTAAGATCTATCAATATGGGAGGAGTATATTCCAATTTTTTATAGAGATGTATGGAAAATTTGGTAGCAGACACAAGGCAATGAGTTGCTTGGTATAATTGTTTGACAAAAAACCTCAATGAAAGCTTCAGAGAGTTGTATGCACTTCCATAATAAAGGATTGAGAAATGATGTTTTATTTTACTTCCTTAAAATGTATGTTATATATATGTGTATACAAAATGTGGAAGCATACACAAGGTAAGTCAATTGTTAAATAACAAAATACCTCAAAGAGATGTGGTTTAAAAATGTAATTACCAAGTGTATAGAATTGTGTAATTTAAAATGTGCATTGACAACCTAAGGTTATAATGACAAACAAACAATGATCAACATGGAATATGCAAAATAACAATAATGAAAGGAAGTCATAATAGAATGAAAGAAAATGTGTAAAGACTTCACATACCTAAAAAATCAAAGTTTCAAATGGAGGAGTTCAACCCAATTATGTAGCCTTAACTTCTTCTTTATTCAAACTCCTCAACAATTTGACTTTTTCAAAAGCTTGTTCCCCTCCAAACTTCAATTATATATCAATTTTCAATGGAATTCAAACTTGAATTGATAATATATGTCTTTCAACATGAAAACTATGATATTTCATGCAAAGGTGGTAGAAAGATCATGAAAAAGGTGGTGGAATGTGAAAAACATGCATGCACACTTCACAACATCATCAAAAAGCTACTTTTTTTGTTAGAGCACGCACAAAACTAGGAGAATATGTAGAATGTGGACCTTGAGATCACAGGTATATTGAGTATTTTTACCATTTTTATTGCAACACAAAACGCACTTGCGTTATAATGTGAGTGTGTTATTTCTTCCTAAAATGGTCATATCTCTACTTCTTCAAAATGTGCTCGTGTTATGTGAAGGTTTTTTAATAGATTTATTTTCTCTCTGTCTATACCCTATATACCCTGATTCTATCTCTCTTCCCTCTACCCTTATACCCTAATTTTATCTCTCTCCCCTCTACCCTCTACCCTTATACCCTCTATCTCTCTCCCACTCCCTCCCTCTCTCTCTGTCGAGTCTTTCCCTCATCTCTTAACTCCTACCCACTCTCCCTCTCTCAACTCCCTCTCTCACTCACTCCTCTCTCACTCCCCACTCTCTTTCTCACTCACTCACTCACTCCCTCTCTCTCACTCGATCACTCTCTCCCACCCTCTCCCAACCTCTCTCCTACCTTCTCCCACCCTCTCTCCTACCCTCTCTCCCTCTCTCCTACCCTCTCCCACCCTCTCTC